>CAWUFW010015412.1:0-362372 GCA_963921515.1 Calotriton arnoldi | reverse complement strand
ACTATATTCCGAGGTCCTATTATCCTGTGCATAGCTCTGTGTATGTGCAGAATCCCTACAACAATACTCTTGTATGGATCAGAATGATAGAGGATGATGAAAAGCGAAATCACTAAACTTCTACCTCAGTAACTTGAAAAGAACAGTGCACATTTTTTGGTAGCAAATCATCTCTGACCAGGAACTGTTCACCAGATGCAATCAAAAGAGCATGGACACCATCATTATAGGAAAAAGCTAGAGATGGATAGGACACACCATCAGAAGAGGACAAGACTCCATTGAATTAACAGCTCTCCACTAGACCCCAGAAGGCAAATAGAAGGGAGGCAAGCCAAAGAACATCTGGAAGTGAAGTGTGGAAACCGAAATAAAGACCCAGAACAATACTGGGGCACCGATCAGAAACTTGCCCAAGACAGACGCAAGAGGAGGTCCTTCAATGCTGCTCTATATGACAGTCGGCCTAAGGGCTGTAAAAAGTGAGTTATTATAGCAAAATTATGTGGTTTATGACTATTGAGTATAGATACCAGTGTTAGAATACTAATCCACAGCAGGTGAATATAGATATATTTTTGGTTTCATTTAAGCGTATTTTATCTTTTTATGATTTAACATGGTATTGTCAAGTCTGTCATCTCTTCCTGCTTTATATTAGATATATGTGAAATGAAAGAAACGCTGTGTTTTGTGACACAATTTTGTCATGAGATGAGAAAGACATTTGGTGTGCAGTTGGAAAGCGCTGACTAGTAGCCATGCTTAAATAAATGTTGTTTTTTTTTTAAATGCACAGTGAATGTGAACTGGTATTTCTTCTTTGGCAAAAAGAATTCATTTGGATGGTATATTTATATGTCTGTCTGTCTGTCCATTTGTCTGTCTATCTATCTATCTATCTATCTCGCAAATTAATACATTATTAAGAGTAAACCTTGCAACTCTGGAATGATGCTGAATTCTGATTTAGCAAGTAATAAAATTAATAGACACTGACTGGACCTATACTATACCGGGTAGAGTGGCAGAATCTAAATTATTAAAAGCATAGTTAAAACGTACACAGCCTAATTGTAAAAACGTACACAGCCTTGTGCATTTCTACTTTGCCACCACATACATTTTTGCAAGGTGAATGCAATATCATTTTGGAATATGTAGAGCACTCCATTCAGTTCAGATGTATTTACCAAATGTACCATATTAGAGCAAACTGGAAACAGAAACAGTTTTTTAATTCCACACATTTTAGGTGGGTTTTTTCTTGATCCGAGGTAAAAACAATCACTTTCTCCACCCCTCTCCAATTTCCCCAGACTACAAATAAGTCTGACATGCTAACTTCAGAGGTGTTTATGAAACATACTAATATCATATGTTCATATATTTGGACCATGGGAAAATGCTGCTATTCCACATCAATAAAACTGTCTTTATCAATGTTAGAATGATGAAAGTTTGGGTAAGAGCATTCTTTAGTTGGTAAATTTGGAACCCCTAGAGTGCACGTTTAAGATCACTCGAATTGTGAAGGGCTTAGATGTACGTCATTCTTCTAATTTTTGGCATGATTTAACTCCAAAAAATAACAACTGATTTAATGGAAGCAGGTGGAGGTAAACATCATGGATGTTGTCATGATCAGATAAATTACAGTGACATAATTGATGTATTGTTATTTTTTAATAAATGCATTCGTTTGCCTTTTTTTGGGAAAGGAAACAAGGAGATTTTATGAAGAAAACGTCAAGTAGTTTTCATGTGAATTACAATGCTGGGGTTAGATCAATTGAAAAGTTCCAGCAAATATGCAGTGACCACATTCATGAGCAAAACTTCCAAAATGATTGGTGACAAAAGTATTGGAGGCCACGAATATTCACCATTTTTGACATTTCATGGCTTCTGCTTTATGAAAACATGCAGAATAATGAAGACAGGTTGGACGGAATGCAGTGTTTCCAGTGAGCATGACAGATAACAGCACAGGAGGCTAAGAGAAAGCAATGTTTCCTTCACCTGATATGTCAAAACTAGCCATAAAAGATGAAGAAAAGAGCACCTCGTTGCAGTTCTGGTGCACATGATGGATTCAGTGCGATTGAGGACTTGCGTTCTTTTGCAAGTGTTTCACCGTAAAAGGCAATTGTGCTGAAAGTTAACAAAAGAAAACATCCTGAGAAGTCCAAGAATAAAATGGCCTTTCACAGCTCTGGTTGGGTAGAATTCAAGTAGTCGCACTGCCAGCTTAGAACATCACCGGTTAAGTTATGCCACCTTAAATCAGCTCAGTACGCATTTCCTTCTATTGAGCTTGTCAGACCTGTTAGCTTTAGGGTGTTTTACCCCAAACATTTTGCCTATCTCCTCCATTTTGTCCGACCTCGTTTTGCTGGCCTTAGGACTCTGAGCACGTTACCACTGCTAACGTGCTAAAGTGCATGTGCTCTCGCCTCTAAACATGTTAAATATTGGCTCAAATTCAGTTAGCATAATTAATTCATAAGTCCCTAGTAAAGTGGTACTATAAGTGCCCATGGCCTATACGTTAAATGCTACTAGTGAGCCTTGGGCACTGATTGAGCCACCTACTTAAGTAGCCCTTTAAACATGTCTCTGGCCTGCGGTTCCAGAGCCTGTGTGTGTAGTGTAAACTACCATTTTGACTTGGCAAAATAAACCTTTTGTCATGCCCAAATCTTCTATTTTAGTACATATGGCACCCCTAGAGTAGGCCCTGGGCAGCCCAGGGGGTAGGGTTCAATGCATTTAAAGAGAAGGATATTTACTCTTAAGTTTTACATGTATTGGTAGTAAAAAGCTCCTAAATTATTCTTTCACTACTGCAAAGCCTATATCTTCTATAGGATAACATTGGGATCACCTTATTACATTTTATATGTGTAATTTCCAAATGGGAAGATATGATTGTTTCAAGTATGCGGTCACCTGACTCCTAATTTAAAATCCTATTTTTTTGTGAAGTCGGATTTTAAATTACAATTCTGAAAATGCCACTTTCAGAATGTTGGAATTTTCTTGCCTTAGTCATTTGGTGCCTGCAGCCTGTCTCTGGGTCACGTGACCGCTACTCTTCTTCTGCTCACTAAAAGCTAGCTTAAAAATTCAATTTTGCAATGACAACAGTGACTGCACATACTCTACTATTACTGTTTGAAAGAATAAATGTGATAGCTATATGTTTTTAAGGCTAGAGCACTATATATGACTGCTCATTGAGCAATTTATAAATTGTGTTCACTTTTCTCGTTGCAAAAACCTTCTCTGAAATCAATAAAACTGGCGTCAGCATAGATATTATTGGTGAAAGGATGAATTTGCATTATACCTTTGAATTTAACTGAGCAATCTCTTCAACCTTGAGAGTTTTTTCGTACAGCATTGTTATGTTGCAAATCCAGAATTTGCAATCTCTTTCACCTTTGGCACCACTATAAAATATATATTTCTCTATTTTTGAGAGGTTTATGTACATATCTGATTGAGAAAACAATGTAGTATAAGGCAAGCCAGAGTTTAAAAATATAAAGGTATGATGCTGAAGCCAAAAAAAGTACACAGTCACATGAAAGTCGCATCCCATATCGGGATTTGCTTGGTGAAAAAAAAACATATATGTATATAAATACTCGCATCTGCCATGCTGAATAAACCCAATTTTCATCACTACGTGGAGTGCCGTTCTGTTACTAACCTAACGGAAGTGTCTCGAATGTGAACACGTCCTGGGCGCGGGTGTCTGACGAGCACCCCTGACTTTTTGGCTGCACGCCATCTATACACACATACTTCAATTTTATATATAAATGTTAATGTTAATGTTAATTGATTTTTATATAGCGCTAATCACCGACGGGTCTCTAAGCGCTTTTGAGAGAGTTGCCAGAGATCGTGAAACGGGGGCATGGCTGCACAGTGAGGCACATTTATGCAGTGTCCAGGGCCTCCCTGAACAGGAATGTTTTAAGTTGTTTCCTCAATGGGAGGAGAGCCGAATCCTTGCGCAAGTAGTCTGGCAATTGGTTCCAAAGTGGCGGAAGCAGGACGGAAATGGCTCTGCCCCCTTTGGATGCGGTGTTGCATCCTGGGGTAGCCAGGCGGCAGGCTTCTGAAGACCGCAGCATACGGCCCGGAACATAGTTCTTCAGGCGTTCCTTAATGTAGGCCGGGGTTTTGCCGTAGATCGCTTTGTGGGCAATGCAGAGACCCTTGAATTTAGCTCTTTGCTTGATGGGGAGCCAGTGCAATTTGCACAACAGAGGGGAAGTGCGGGACCGTCTTGGCAGCCTGAAGATCAATCTGGCTGCGTCGTTCAGAACCACCTGTAATTTATTGATAAGCTTTTGAGGAAGGCCGATGTATAAGGCATTGCCGTAATCCAGTATGGAGACAATTGTGGCCGATACGATCGTTTGTAGGGAGGCAGTTGAGAGGAAGGGAACAAGTTTCCGTAGTTGTCTCATGATCCCTGTACAAGTACCGGCCACTGTGGTGACTTGGTTAGCCATGGAGAGCTCTGAGTCGATTTTAATGCCTAGGCTTTTCACTGCGTGGGCTGGTGTGGGGGTAGCACCCAGCTCCTGGGGCCAAAAACGATCGCTCCAGGGGTTGCCTTTTGTAGGGATCACAAGAACCTCTGTTTTATCAGGGTTGATTTTCAGTGCATTGGTGGTCTTCCAATTTACTGTGAATCTAAGGATGTTTTGTGCCACATCCTGGGCATAGGGGGAATTGTCGATCCGGAGGATGAGCTGGGTGTCGTCCGCATAGTTGAAGACACGGCAGTCCATGCGAGCTAGGGCTGTCACCAGAGGCTGTAAATAGATGTTAAACAAGAGCGGGGATAATGCGGAGCCCTGAGGGACCCCACAGGTAAGGATACCTCTGTCTGATACCCGCTCTCCTAACTGGATCCTCTGGGACCGCTCCGTCAGGAAGGATTCTAGCCACTGATGTGCCGTCCCATGAATACCCAGGGCCGTTAATCGATCCAGCAGCTGGGAATGGTTGACTGTATCGAACGCCGCTTATAGGTCTAATAAAATCAGGGCGCTCGGTTTTTTATTGTCAGCCATCATTCTGAGGTCATCAAGAACAGAAAGCATCACCAGTTCCGTGCTATGATGGGCTCTAAATCCTGCTTGTCGCATCTGGAGGAGTTGGTGTTCCTCCAGGAAGGATGAAAGTGTTTTGAGAACATGTTGTTCTATCACTTTCGCCAGGAAGGGGAGCTGGGAAATAGGCCTATAGTTCTTGAGACTCGCGGCATCTGCTCCTGGTTTCTTTAGAAGGGGGGTGACTCTGGCCTCCTTCAGGTTGGAGGGTAGGTGGCCGGTCTCCAAGGAATTGTTCAGCAATGCGAGGAGCTGCTTTTCCAGGCCGGGAAGGGCCATTCGGAAGATCCTCGGAGGGCACGGATCTGCAGGAGAGCCCGATTTAATGCGATTCATCAGTTGTTTCAAAGACGTGGAGTCCAGTATGGGGAAGGTCGTGAGATGCTTGTCAGGGAGAAGGGGGGTCTGGTTTTGGGCTAGGGAGCTCTGAATGATGGGGGTATTGTAAATCTCGGAGATAATGTCCCTGACCTTTTGAAGGAAGAAGGTTTGGAAGGTGTCACAATCTAGGGATACGGCTGCGGATTTCACCTCAGCTTTTTGTCTAAGTTCTTTCAGAATTCTGAAAGTCTCTTTCTGCTTGTTAGGTGCATCTGAAATTCTCGCCTCGTAGTATTCAGCTTTCCTGGCCGTAATGGATTTTTTATATGAGGTAAGTAAGGATTTATAAGTTGCCAGCTCCTCTGGGTCATATATATTTATTTGCATTTTATTTGTTGCTAATATCTTTGGCTCCGTTTGACAAATCTCTACAAAACTACTTTTTTACTAGTTTGCACCTGGAAAGTTTTGGGGTGATCTGTCAAGTGGGGGCCAAGAAAAACATGGGGGTTCCAAAAACCAAATCCTCATGCATTTTCTATAGCCTTCTTTAGAGAAGCCTACAGCAGAATTGCACCAAATCTGGCAGGAAGCTAGATCTTGGTCCACAGATTGTGATTTGATGGAGTCCGTTTTAAGGTACTAAACTAATTGTATGTCTGGATTGTTGGGTCCTCGAGATGCTCTAGTGACTCAGTGAGAGGCTCAAGAGACTCTTGCGGGAGCCCAACTTTAAAAATACAGCATTTTGATTGGTCCAGGGAGCTTTATTTCCCATGGCCAATCTAGCTCCTGCAGGAGTCAGACTCCTGCGGAAGTGAGTGCTCTGATTACAGGACATTGAAGGACTTGGGGACTTAATAACCAGTCCTGAAGTAAAAAATTAAAAGTAATATAAGGGGGCAGAGTAGGGATACCCTGATCACCTAGGCCCAATGGAGGGACCCAGAGGAACTCCCCTGGGGCCAAAACAAAAACAAATGGCTAAAATTGCTGCAATTCAATGGGACTTCCATGGGATAGAAAACAACAAACAAACAAAATGGCGGCCAGACCGCATTCATTCAGTTTAGGCCCTGAGGAGCACACCCCCGGGGCCTTATTCAAAAAGTGCATCAAGAGGCCCCAGGTACACCATCCGTGGGACCAATTTCAATAATGAAGTTGAGGAGTGCCACACTGCCCCCCTCCCAACCCATGACTGGCACTGGGGAACAAACCAGCAGACCCGCAATTAATGTATATGAGGAGGGGGCCCCTATGGCTCCCATCCCCAAGCCATCAGAGACCCCAGGAAGCCTAACCAGGGGTCTAAATTTCAAAAAATGTGGAGGGGGCTGCACAGCCCACCTCCCTAAACCATGACAGGCCCTGGGGAGCCCACACCCAGTGCTGACATTTTACCAAAACGGGAGGGGGATTCCCGAGCCTCTAAAGTCCCTCTACTTGCCCCAATGGGGAGGGGGCCATGCAGCCCCCTCCCTGATTCATTAATGCTATGTTCTGGGGAGCCCACCCACGAGACAAAGTGGTTTCCCTGCCTACAGCGGCACCAGGAAACGTGTGTTTACTCCCACTTGGCAAGAGCATTTTTTAATCTCCTGCCAAGCGGGAGCAAACACAAAGTGTGCTCCCAGCCGGCAGGAGCTTTGAAAAGACTCCCGCCAGCTGGGAGCAGACGTTTGATCTTTTTTCCTGCCTGCACTGATGTGGTCAGGGAAACAGATCAAAAGATTGTTTCCACCCAGAGGGAGCAGCATTAGAAGTTGCTCCCTCCTGGCGGGGGCAATGCCGGCTCCCACTGCATGCATTGAGTCAGCGATGTGGCGAGTGCAAGGTAAGTGGATTTTTTAAAATTTTATTTTATTTTCCCCATTCTGGCATTTGTCGACTCCCCCCGCCCTACCCCACAACCCCACCGCTCTTACCTGAACCGGCTGCACTTAATATTACCCAGTAGTAGTAACTGGGTAGTTATAAGTAGGTCTGTGCTACAATAACAAATGCTTTTTTATGTTTGCTAATAACTTTGGCACCATTTGATGAATCGTGACAAAACTTTCAAAATATGTGCTCTTTGTTGCCTAGTTTCTTTCTGTAAAGTTTCGGTGTTATCAGTCAAGCTGGGCCGAGAAAAAGAGGGGTCCCAAAACACCAAATTCCCATTAATTTTGGAAATACTTTTTAGGCAGCGTTACAGGAAACACTGCTAAACAGAATTACCCCAAATAACAGAATTACACCAAGTTTGGCAGTAAGCTAGATCTTGGTCCAGAAAGCACGCTTTTTGTAATTTGGTGCAAATCTGTTAAGTAGTTTTTAAGAAATTAAGAATCAAAAATATTTGCATATCTGTACTGTTGTGTTCGAGGGACTCTTGCGAGAATCCATCCAACCCAATTTAAAAAAAATAAAGCATTCTGATTGACCTAGGGGACTTATTTTTCCTTGGGGCATTTCATTCTCATGGGAGTAAGGCTCCTGCAGGACCAAGTGCTCTGAATGGCTGCTTGCAACATGAAAAAAAGGCATTACAGGACTCTGGAATTTAGTCCCCTGTCCTGAGTTTAATAAAATAAAAACATATAAGGGGGCAAGGATGGGATACCCTGACCCCATAGGCATTGTGGGGGGATTCCAGAGCAACCCCTCCATGGAGACAAAATAAAAAAACCATTATGAAAGCTGTGAGCTCCCCAGCAGGATCACAGCATTTTTTAAAAAAACTGCCACACGCAGTTTTTCTTTTAATAATTTGGATCTCAGGGTCCAAATTATTAAAACCAAAAGCACCAGTCGGCATCTTGGTGTTTTGCTTTTATATGCCATAATCCTGCTGGAATCCTGCAGGATTGCAGCTTTTGAACACATTTAAAAAAAAAAAAAAAAACCTTGCTCCTATGGAAGTGAGTTGGCCCAAGGGAAAAAAAAGTCCCTAGACCAATCAGAACGGTCTATTTTTTTTTTATTGGGTTAGAGGTACTCTCATGCGAATCTCTCGAGCCCAACTGTCCTGATATACAATTATTTTTAATCCTTAATTTATTTAAAATATCTGGGGACAGGGATGTCAGTGGGGCCCCTCTCCCTGCGCCACTCCGAGCCCTGGGGGACCTCAAAAGTACATTAAACGAGAGGAAGGGCTCTATAGGGCCCTGAAACTACCTCGTTTGGGGCCAAATACTACATAGAGGGGAGGGCATACAGATCCCCTGTCCGGGCATCTATTGGACCCCGGGACCTCATCCCCCATAGCCAAATATCTACAAAAAGGGGTGTACACCCCCCTCCCCTTACTGGTATGCCCCAAGGACTCCAACCCCAGGGCTTGATACTACACAGTGTTATGGGGAGCCCTCCCTAGGACATTGTGGTTTCCTGCCATGGAGAGCCAGGAATACCCTGCCCACACTCTCTCGGGCAGGGAACTCCACTTTGGTCCCACCTGACAAAGTAGTTAAAACTTGGTGCTCATGCCAGGTGGGAGCAAAGAAAAGGTGCCGGCTACTGCCAACACCCAGTATGATGCCGGCAAGGGAGCTGGCGGGGCCACGAGGGCCAAGGGCTTCCCCCCCGCAGCCCCTATGGCAGTGCAGGAGTGTGCTCCCTTCGCTGCCATAAACAAAACAGAGGATGGGCAGCATGTGAGTTATAGTTACTTTAGGGCATGACTTATAGTTACTAGAGATAACTATAACTGGTGAATTTCAGTGTTTTTTTTGTTTAAAATGTTAAGCTGATATAAACAAAGAAGGCCTGAGGAGATTTAGGGACCAGCAGGGGGAACTCCCCTCGTATCAATAATGCCATCACAAAAAGGCCACCATGGGTCAAACTCGCAACAATAGAGTGCATGGGAGTCCCTTTTTAAAGGACGAATTCCCTCACCCACCCGTGGGTGGCATGCTTCATCATCGGGAACCTCCTCGCACTGCGAACCTAGTCGCATTGCGGGCTACAACCCCTTTACTGTGAGGGAGGAGCTCAGGGATGTTTTAGTGAGATAGTTGGGAGGTATACTAAAACCTTCAGATGAGCCAGGCATGGGGGGAGTAGGTGAGAAGGGTGTAAGTGAAGTTAAAACTAACTACCTGGTATGCTAGGGATAAATTTTAATGAAACATCCCGGGGTCAGGGTTAAAAAGAGTGTGTGGGCCACGGCAGGAAAATTCAACCTGTCATGGTCTCTGAGTAGTCAAATGGTCGAAATGTTTCAGCCCTAGTGCTCTCCACAGAGGTGACGTGGCTTTCTTCAGGACCAGAAACAAAGTGAAAGATTGTGAAGTGATGGGTGTTACCACAACACCAAATCTGGTAGGTGGAGAAAAGGATACAGCCAGCTAGTAGGTCAATGAACCTATTGTAGAAATCTGCTGGTCGGCATCGTCCCTGTGAAGAGATAAATGTTTAGAGAAAAGGTTTACACATATTATCACATGCACTCATGGACTGGTGTGCCACATCTATCTATATTTTTTAGTTTCAAATGTGGCTACACAAATACTATAAAATACCAAATTATTGTTGCTTACCCGTATTGTCGGGGAAGCTAGTGGCAGCCCATCCTCGGCGCACGCACTCAAGGTGGCTTCCAAATCCTATATTGAGGAGAGAGGGCAAAAAAGGGGGACTGACTGTAGTCTCCAGTCATACATGTACATAGAATGAAGTTGACTTTATATGCTTAGTGTGAAAAGCAGGTGAATATTTTGTGCTCCATTGGTAGACCACATCCACGCCTTGCTAACCGTAGAAATGGTAAAATTAATGAGCAATTGCATGCTTAAAAAATCCCATAGCTCAATGTATGAAATGGTAATGTTTGATGTTAAGGAAATGTAAAAGCCTGTTTCTAAGGCAATCCTGAGTGGTAAAGGAAACTAATTAAGTCCACTCAAAGGTTCTATAAAGAAAACACACATAGATTACGGGGCATAATTGCCAATGAACATATCCTCCTGTGAGAATGTTTCCAGTCAAAATTAAAACGTCTAAATTGAGGTGATCACCTGTGATACTCAGCTTGAAATCCCCCGCACCACCTCCTTAATCCGAGGCAAGCGCCATGCTGGCAATCAGAAACAACCTGACTAAAGGGGCAGGGGATGACATACGCTGAAGTAGGGGGGCATGGTACCAAGTAACCCTGCATATACAAAAATATGGCCCGTTAGTCTTAAAACTGGACCGTAAAGAGTTAGTTTTAAGACTAACGGGCCATTGGCAAGACTAATCAAGAAGTGATACAATGAATCAACCAGCATAAATCACGCATCAAAAGGAACACTCAAACAGCACCAATGGTCAACCATTTTAACCAAATGGATCATATGGAGAAAGAATTCCACTGGACAGTGCTAAGTGCTATTCAGGCAGATCCTAGAGGTGGAGATATTGACACCAAGCTAACGCATAAAGAAACGTATTTTATTATGAAAT
Organism: Calotriton arnoldi; assembly: GCA_963921515.1. Taxonomy (NCBI): domain Eukaryota; kingdom Metazoa; phylum Chordata; class Amphibia; order Caudata; family Salamandridae; genus Calotriton; species Calotriton arnoldi. Next base: position 351,474 of record CAWUFW010015412.1, on the reverse strand, counting down.
TCAATATGGTATCAAAAGGTCTGAATGAAATGTCTGAAACAAACAGATTGTAGCATAGCCCAGTTTCCACCTTTAATTCACACTCGGTATCTTGTACCTTTAAAGTTCTTCAAAAAGAAATTGCTTCGTCATCTACAAGTTTTTCAATAATTAGACTATTTCCCAGTTTGTGGTCCATTTCAGTTTTTATACACCACTTAATACACTTTGGGGTATATTCACAAGAACGTGTGATAACTACCGCAAGAGTACCGTAACGCAACTTTCAATATCGCAGCCTTTCGCGGAAAAATAACCCAGTGTCAACGTGGAATTCACAACAAGGCGGTACCATGCGATAGTCACCAGATAACGCGTCAAATGTCAGCGTAAAAATCAATGCCACGCCGAAAAAATGCGAAACGCGAGAAATCATGCGATGAGGCCAATCGCGGTAAAAAAAGCTGCGAAAAGCAGCCACAGGCCCGCAAATCCCACGCGTCTGGCGGGAAATTGCACCATAAAAACCACAGAAACAACACACCAGAAACAAGCCAAAGCACATACCAACATGGATGCACCCTGACCCAGCGCAGAGGTCAACGGGAACCCCACAACCCCCACAGACCACCAGCAAGGAACAACTGGGTCGGGGAAGGCCAAGGAGAAAAGGGAGAGGAAGACGGGGTGCAGACCGCAGGAAAACAAGACCAGCGTCACGGAGGTGACAGAACACTACCAGCAATTGACCCACAAGTAGACCACCTGGAATGCAGTCGGAGTGCCGAGGAGGCCAATCCAGGAGGCCAAGAGGCTCTGCCAGGATGTGACAACCTAAACCAGGCACAAACCCGCTGCCAACAGGAAGGCAGCAACGGCGACAGGAGGTGGCAGTCCAGCGCCACAGGAGGAGCTGGAGGAAACCCAGGCCACAGTCATCAGTGTGGAGACGGTGCAAGGAGTAGGGAGTACGGACACAGCTCGACAGGACCTGACACAACAACAACAGGGTGAGGATCCAACAGGGACTGGGGGACGGTGGGTGATGGGCACAATGGCACACATGCACAATGAGGTGTAGCACACTGCACACCCACAATTACCCAGGGACATGTCCCCCATCCCCGTGGCACACTGCAGCACACACACATAGCAATCACAGCACATACCATGACAATGTGGCACAAAGTGCAACACCCACACTGCAGAACAGGGGACACAACTGGGTCCGCCCAGGCGCAGAAACAGAACAATCACATTGGACAGAGCAGGGAACTGTGAGATGCATATCTACGGCTACAACCCCACATCAGCCATGTAGGCCAAATGTACACTGTCCCAACTCAAATAGCCACCACCGCCCAAACAGTTACAATGTACATTGTCACACAGTCTGCATGTCGACAAGAACAAGGGGCCAACACAATGCCAACATGCAACTCCCCTTCACAATGCAGAGGGACAAACAACACCTCCAGCAGGTCAGAACAGACAACCCATCAGTGATGCCGGAGACGAACACCACACCTTCGACTCCGACACCCTACAATGGCCCATGGACATCCCACACAACCCACCACCAGGACCAGGGCAGACAAGCTACTCAGAGGAGAACCCAGCCCCTGCAACAGACCACGCAGCATGAAGCACCCGCAGTCATGGCTGGCTCACAACACTTCACCCACCCACACATGGCACCCCAATGCCAGGTGTCAGAACGCCAAAAGGAGGTGGCCCAACAGGTGCGGGTGTTGCCCAACCCATGGAATGCGAGCTACAACACATACGTGGGTGTCCAATACCCTTCAGGGACCACCTACACCCCACAAAGGAGACCCACACTGCCATAGAGACACATGCAGATGCACATACCCAGTACAGAACCACGCCCAGGGGCACGCACATACCAGTTTACACACCCACGTTGGCTCAGCGTATGATGGCACAGTCCACTCCCCTTACGAATTGAGTGGGTGACGACAAAGCTACATGTTCAGGTTCTAGCCCGCTGCCTGCGGTGACATGTCTGCGTCCACTGTACATAGCACAATATAATGTCGTAGGGCCCAGGGCCCCCATGCATACAACAAGACCACAGGGACACATGCACATATCATGTTGAACTGGCTACGGGCACGTGCGCCCGGCCCCTTTATTGGCAGGGCCACATGTACAGTGACGCCTGTGCTGGATGTGTGTGGGGTGAGTATAAGCCAGCCCGCACGGAGTGCTTGGTGCTGGCAACAACCTGAACAGTGGACACCAGTGTAATGGAAACAGAAAACACCAGCATAACAGAGTCAACTGCAGAGCAACATGGAGGGATCCGGAGTAAGGACAGAGGTCACCCAATATTCAGTCAGGAGGTTTCGTGAGTTTCAGTGCACTGAGGTAGGGGCACTAGAGAAGAGCGCGCTCATGTGAAGAAATTGCTAGGATTGTGTCCCTTCCGGTTAGTCCTGATGCACATGCAGTGGGGTGTGTTACACCTGCATCAACTTCCTCATCAACGTCCCAGGTCCCCCACACTGCCTGAGGTGACAGTTGCATCCACAGTCCACAGTGCAATATCTAGTAATAGATCCGGGTGTGTAGCTTGACTACCACCACCAGTCTGCATTCCTGCCTAGGGGCTGTTGCCACCTGCCCTCCCATTGTCTGTGCCTTCTCCCGTCCGCACACTTGACACATCTTCCTCATCATAGTCCCAGGTCTTCCCCACTGCATGGGGAGACATTCCTGCGCAACCTCACAACAGCACAAAATTTTCAAACTCAATCAGTAACGGACAATGGCTTGCGGTGCACTGAGTCACTGGCACCTGGAGTGCTGAGCAGGGTAGCAGGCCGATGATGGCATCCACGACAGGTCTGAGCAACTCCGTAGGTCTGTCAGGACCACCCTTTCGACTCTGGCAGATGGCGGTTGGAGGTGGGGCTTGCGGTGGTGGCGTGTGCCTCCTGCGGTGATGCGACGTCCGGGCCGGTCAATACTCGATGCCATGTGTGGGCCCTGGTGGCCCGCAGTTGGGGCCAGAGGAGGCGGACAGCGCAGGGCCACAGACACATGGCGTTGATGACCCCAAGACCATCGCTACAGAGGCCATTCAATGTCTCAGAAGAAGGGGTCCCAGGCCTGAGCAGCCCAGAGTTAGTGGCCCCGGATGCACTGCGGCCGGCTCAGGCACCCAGCCACGGGACGGTGTCTTGCGGTGCAGTCAGATGGGCCATGCGACCTGACCGGGTTCCCATCAATGTCAGAGGTGTATGTTGCGGAGGGTTGCGGAGGACAGTGGAAGGTGTCCTCCAGGGCATGATGCAGAAGGACTGATGTTATCTGGAAGCAGCAAATGGAGGAGTGGAAAGCGCAACCCTTGTTTGCACCAACAATTCGGGATCTGCTACATGAGGATGAAAACTAGCCCCTAGTCCATAGACTCAAACGCCACCAATGTACGACCAGTGAGTGTCCATGAATGTCGGGGAACAAACTTAGTGGCACAGGTGCTGTGAGGGGATGCAGTCTGCGATGATGCCGGTACACATATGTGAACTCCAAGAATGCCAAATCAAGGCTCTGTGACCTACTGGACCACAGTGTAGGCCGGAGGCAGCGGTCAGCAGTGGCCCACAGCCACGGGTCGTTGGCTCACGAGGCACAGAGTTAGTGACACAGTGGCAGTTGTCTGTAGTGTTCAATTACCTCTGTGACGCTGATCCTGTTCCCTCCGGACTGCAACGTGTCATCCTCTTACGCCCCTCCGTGCGTGCGAAGAAATGTATTCTGCCTTTTGAATTACCGATGTTCAGTTCCAAATCTGTGATCCCACTTGTGCGCAGCGTAGGCCGAGGGGAGTGGTCCGCGTAGGCCCACAGACATGTGTGGTTGTGATGCCATGCACAGACTTGTTGCCACCACATCGGAGGGTGTATAGTGAATTGTTCTCTGCCTTAAATAATGTTCACTGCCATGGTGTAATCAAGACTCAGTTCCAAATGTGTGACCTACCTGACCGTGGTGTAGGCCTGAGGCAGCGGTCAGCACGGCCCATTCACCGAGTGTCGCCGGCATTGGTTGGATGGCCCCACCAGCCTGCGTAGTTCAGGTTCAGTGGCACCTCGTGTTAAGGTCACCTCCGTGTATGTGACCCGGCATTCGTCCAGACTGAGCCGCATCTTCCTCTTACACCTCTCCGTGCGACCACTGGTGTGGACTCCGCCTTTCGTGCTTTTGCGACTAGGTGCTGGATGTGTGACCTACTGGTCAGCAGGGTAGTCCTGGTCCCTCATCCACGTGTAGCCGGCTGGCGTTGAACAGGGTTAGTGGCACCACGTGTCGCAAGATGCCCATATGGAAGTATGCCTCACTGATCGGGGGGTCTGGTGCTGTGGCCGCTGGCCCGGATGTGGGGTCACTGCCATTCATGACTCAGGACACAGTTTCACATATGGGACCTACTGGTCCAAAGAGTAGGCCAGGGGCGGCAGTAGAGTACATCAACGAAAAAGGAATAAAGCGGGCCTGTGTCGTGGAGGCCGTGATGGTCTGAGGTGGCTGCCAAGGTCGCGGGCATCGGGCTTGGGGCTTGCGCCGGCACTTGGTGGGCCCTCCTTGACACACGCCGGTGTCGGAAGGTGATCAGTGTGGCCTGGCTGCGCAGGGGCTGGCCTGACGGGTTTGTGGTCTGGCAGACGCACAGCATCGCAGGCAACTCCACTCACGAGGATGGCATCGGCCTCGTGGCGGGGTGGGAGGCGCCGCCCTGGCAGAGACGTGGGTCTTTCCAGAAGAGGACCATGCCCAGGCCTAAGTGCTTTTTATTCACACCCCTACGCTGGCGTGGCGCACGCCGGGCCATCCCACTCCGCTGACGCTTAGGGGGGGGCGTAACAGGCAACATTTCCGCGAGGTCCCCCACTGGCTGGGGTGACATGGTGGCGTCCACTGTCCACTACACTCCATACACAAGCGGTGTATGTCGCCATGGATATGGGTGTGTTCTGCATACTGCGAGGTGTCCAGCACATCTCCGGCACTCTTGGCATTGTGTACTTTCCCAATCATGGTTCTACTGCATCCTTCACACATGCCTGGTTGCCACCTCTCCCCACATTCGGCTATTATGTGGCTGAGGTGCCATGCCGTTGCTGGCTCATGTTCAGGGCTTGCCCATGTGGACATTGTAAGTTGTTCTGTCGTGTCTGGTGGGGTGGCATGTTGTTGTGCCTGTTGTATGTGATTTTGTGATGTGTGCATTGCCAGCATTGTGAGTTGCATGGTTGTGGAGTTGAGGTGTGTGGGGTGTTCATTTGGATATTGCCAAGGGGCTGTGCATTGGCCTTGTTGCCATCCTGGGAACGCTGGTTGATGATGGACTGTCGAAGGATGAAGGTATCATGCACACTGGCTGTGTATTTGAAGGCGACATTGTTGGGTGTTCCATGGTGTTCTGTTGTTGCCTGCACATTGATGTGAGACGTGTGCTTCCTGTTGCGGTGATTGTGTGCTGTGTCACCAGGGGGCACAGGTAGTACATGTGTGCTGTGTATTGCCCCCAACACGTGCGTGCATCCTGCTTGGACGTATGGTCCTTGCTTGGTCTCCAGCGGATCCTGCGCATTGTGTTGTACGTATGGGGACTGGGATACCAGGGTGATGGTGATGTCGAGGACAGGTGAAGGGGACTTGGATGTGGCTGGCTGTGAGACTCCTCCGACTCTGGCGGGTGTTGGTTGGGGGGTCCCAGGGGCCAACAGGTGCAGCCACGCCATCAGCTTTGTGTGGGGTGGGCTGTTGGTTGTCCGCTGTGTTGGTGCCGTAGGCCTGTTAGGCGATGATGGTCAGGATGCGTAGGTTGGTTGTCCCTTTTAGCCTGTAGTGGACGGTGACATTGTCAGATGTTGGGTCTGTCCGGCTGGTACATTTCCTGGGGTTCCGCTGTCTTTGTCTGCGCTGCATCTGTGGTGGTCCGGCGGGGGGGGGGGTGTTCCGGGTGTGGGTTGGGGTCCTGGGGTGGTGGAGGTGGGTGTTGTGGCCCTCTTGGGTGTCCGGGCCGCATGATGGGTGGCTCCATGGCATCTGTTGCCCTTCGGATGTGGCCCTGGGCTGTGCTCCCTTTTGTGGTGCTGGCTGCCGTCCGACTTTACACCAGGTCAGAGCAGGTGTAAATTTCCTGGTGCTATCGCGCCTTATCGCCTGTTTTGTGTTTTTATCGCCCATGTGGCTGGTCATTGTGAATGTTGAGTTGTGATGTTGTCTCGGCTTTTGGCACGGGAACGCCTACTCGGCATCTCATTAGCAATATTTGCGGGGGTCCTCTGTGGCGATGTTTTTTGCGGCTGCTATCGCGGGTAAACTGGTGCTGTGGGCTGTTAACACCGGCTTGTGAATGGGGAGGTAAATTTATCACGACTTTGGCTGCGATAAAGTGCCGTTAATTCGGCGATAGCTTCTTGTGAATATGCCCCTTTGTGTATATAAAGTTTTGAAAATTCAAAACAAGGCTTGACTGTATAAAGAATGTGCTAAAATAAGCATCTGGACGTTCTGCTGTGTCAAAAGAATCATGAACCGTGTGCTTTTAAATTGTTTGGTCACAATACACTACATCTCCCAGAATTCCTGGGCATGTCCGGCCCCTGAGAGACACGCCTATTTTTCAAAAGAAAGGTCAGAGGAACAGAACGCCATTTTCCGTTTGGCAGGAGGACGATGTGTTGCAGAGCGAGCCCAAACAAGCTAAACGTAAGTGAAAATAGTCTTGCTGCACCAATTTTCAGAATAATCAAGCGTCTCGCAGATTAGCACCTAATATAATGTGCTAATCTTTGGCAGGCCTAGAGCCTTAGCAGCGTGAGCACAATGTTATGCTTCTAAGCGCATAGTTTAAAAACAACAAGATTTGGACCAGCACTTACAAGACCTGGAAACGTGTCAGAGCAAAGTAGCAATCTGAACGAACAGTTCAGTTACAAGTCAAAGGCGGTTTATATAAGTAGCAATAGCTGCATGAGAGACCACGTTACATTGTCACACGAAGGTCTCGGCAACAAGGTGCTTCCAACATTAATAGCTTGCCTAAACAGCCAGCCCTGAATAGAACCATTTTTGCAAGTTTCATTTTCTCATTGATTTTGAAGCGCGCTTGAAAAAGCAACGAATGAAATAAGTCCGTTCCAATTTTTTTTCAGAAAGGAATCTGACTGGGCTCCTGAATCTACTATCAAATAAAAAATCACAGAAACACAAAGCTAAACTAGAAAATGAAGTATTTTTAACCAATATGAACATTGTGTTTCATTACCAACTCACTGAAAAATAAATTTCATTAATTTCTTCTTTTCAGAAAATTACGAAAAATCCTCAAAAGCTTCCCTTGCCCCCTGCCTTTGGTGGACGAGTGTAAACCTCGATAACCCAAGGTACATTCATTTACATAAGTAGTCTAAAAGCAGCCTATTCAATTATATGACATTGCATTGATTTGGATCCGTGTGTCCCTTTACAGCACCCACGTTTCAAACTCGAGGCACTTGATTGATCATTCATTCTATGAACCATAGTTAGGATGGACTTCAACCCGAGTTCTTGCTATTTTTCGTGCCTTTAAGGTAAATTCATGATAATCATGCTATACTAAAGAAACTGGAGTGTGTTAATCACTTAGTTCAAAAGTCTTTCCCTTTACCCTTGCAGAATTCACCAAGCCTTTGTCCTGAAGAGAACCCGCAAAGACATCTAGGGTTCGAAACGCGTAGACCAGGATCAATGGGGGACCCCAGCTCAACGAGTATCAATATGGCTGTTTAAAATGTATTTGTCTAAAAGGAACGATTGCAAGTTCATATTAGATACATCTGGACCCTCTTAATGTCCTAGCACCAAGAGTGTTTTCTGTGAATGCATTTCTCTGGTTTTACATTGTTTGGATTGGTGAAGACTGAATTTTAGCCCAGTTTATGTATTTATTTTGAGTTACAATATTGTTTGTTTTAGTAACTTTTCAACAATTTGCACATGGTTTTCCACAAACTATTCACTGCACATCCATTGAATTGAATGTTTTTTTCTTCTTTCATCGCACCAATTGTGAAAGTTTGAAATGTTTTTCCAAATACTACTAAAGTAATTTGAGGTCCTGTTTATTGAGTAAAATGTCCCTCATGCATAAGTAAAGATGTGTTTAAATCTCACAACCACCTTATTTTGTATTGTGTTCACACTCTAAACACAACATGAGTTCCTCCTCAGCAGCATATCGTTTCGAGTATCCCGCAATCCAGGGCGGTAATTGCTCTGCCTATAAAAATTGATACTACGCTTGGTGTGGTAGTGACTGAGTTTCAGACTTTGCAATGAGCAGATTTCGAATAAGCAAAGCAGAGGGTGAACAAACTAACTCAGAATGTGACCAGTTTGACAGCACGGTTTGCACCTGTGCAGGTACACCCTAGGAGGCGTACAATTAATACTTCAGCTGGAATGCGGATAGCGACTCAAATGGAGACTGCATCTGAACTGCAGGTTTTTCATAATGAGGCCGAGTGTTTTTATATGAAACAGAATTTAATCCTGTTTTATCATGCGCTACGTTAGCTCAGCAGGCCGTTTCCATCACGTGACGTAACACATAATACACTTGAGACTTTTTACACCGTGTCCATTACACCACAGGACCTACATTAAGACGCTGCTACATGTAAAGCTATTCCCAAGGTTCTGTAAAAACACATACACTGTACAAACAGGCCAAAAAGAGTGGAATTGTCCCCAGTGTGTCCTGAGGGTCTTCCTTGTTCTAATGGACTCGGCTCCTGTGATGGCACGCTGCTCACTGCAGATGACACCACCATTTAAAGATACACGCACACACCTGAGATCCGGTTAATTCATTCATAAAAGTGCCCGATGTTGCTGAGCTCCAGGGATCATGACAGATAATTGGGGTGTTGTTAATGCTGCAGCTACAAGGCATCCGTGCAAGAGGGTACTTCAAGAGAGACTAGGCACTTCAAAGTGATAAGGCAATTTATGTGAGAGGAAATGTTCCACTTCCAAGTTAGTTTGTTCCACATTACATGTATCCTCCTACCAGCCCCTCAGCCCACCGCTACCCCCATAAGGACTGGAGCCACGCACCTCTATTTTAAGGCTGCGTATTATCAGGGAGGTGCACCAAAGTCATAATTAGTTATGGAAGCTATGAAAAAAAGACATTGCACTCTAGCTAGCAGAAAGTACTTACCGGGTTCGCAGGACCTCTGAGAGATCAGATGAGTGTTGTCTTCTGTGACTGTCCCGGCAGTCCGAGAGGAGCGAGTGCTGCTATCCAGTCCATGGGCAGAGTCTGGGCCCTTGACAGAGATGAGGTGGACCCTAAGTGAATGAGGCGCCCTGAGCGGGACGGTGTCCTGCTTCCTTCACACTCACTGCCGGTCCAAGGGGCAATGCAATGGCAGGCGAAGCATTTAGAAAGAGGCCTAAATGTTCCCCCTCTTTCAAAACGACAAGATGGTCCTGCATGATAGAGGGAATTCTGCCAGTCTACGGAGCTCCGTGGAATTCCACTGAGTATTTCTATGACTCCACGGAATTCCATGTAATGAAACTCCACACGATCCGCCCAGGCCTAGTCATGAGTGGTGGCGGGAAGCAGGTTATAGTTAGTTCAGTGAACTATAATCGGCAAATTTTTGTGTGTTTTTGGTGTTTAAACATTAGTTTTTATCTCATTTCAACACTTTTGGGTTTTTTAGTATAACACTGTAATAGATTGCTTTGTAAAGGCCAACATACTTCATTTCATGCATTATAATGCATCGTGTAATAAAAGCTGGTGTTGTAATGGCTGATGTTCTTGTACAAATGCCCTGTCGCAAACCAGTATGTGCACATTGCACTTTAATTGCGATCTGGGCTTCCTTTTGAATTAATGAAAATTAGGCAGGTGGCATTCTGCCACCCCCTGCAAATGCCTGTGAATGTAGGGCTGTAGACATGCGAGATACAGCAAACCTCCAGCCAGGCATTTGCTTTCCTTCCAAGTTAGCATTTCTTTCTTAAATTATCCTGTATCCATTAAAGGAACATGGACTGCTTTCAGGAAAAAAAGTTCACTTGGAAGAACTGATCTGGACTACTGTCTGCTTTTCCCGTGGCTACCCAGCATGGTTCCCAAAGGAGAAGCTCTCCTGCTTCCCTTTTTGCAAATCAGTTTGATACCAACCCTGAAGTTGGACGATTACTATGATTTGAAACCACTCCAGTAACAAACCATGGATACATTCTTTTGTGACTCACAAAGAGGGGTGGGGGCAACTCTTTCATGCCCCTCATATTGGCAATTCATAGAGAGTCACAAAACCCCTTTTGCAAGTTCAAAATACTTCTCTGACTCAAACAAACACAGCTGTATTCGATTGTTGTACAGTACAACCATAAAAGCACTTCATACATATGATTATAATAAAACATCCCATAATTACATATTCAAATCATCATAAAAAAACCATACTTTAAAATAGGTTAATGATACCTATCAAAGTTAAAAATTTAGTTAAAAACTAATTAAAATCTGCACACGTTAATGCATGCCGGGAAAATGGTACAGGGATCAATTAAATAACAATACTTTTTCTGATGCTGATCACTTTTTTAGGAACATTGCTACTCTCCACACTACATGTACATTGTCCAAAGTTTGTAAGGCAATGAACACTGGGCGACACTTTCTTATCCAAATAGATTCCAAAATTGGGAGAATCCACACACTCCTTATGTGACAATAAAAACTGCAGAAAAAAACAACATGTATAGAAGATTGTTTGGCACAGTTGTCGCATGGGCACAATGTCATTATTCGTGACCAGTCATTCATGGTGGGAAAACTTACAATTCTGTGCAATATGCCCAGCCTGAATCTTGTTAATAGAAATCTGTCATACCCTCCAGATACTGTTGCTAAAAATGGTTGTATACTAAAAACACTTAGAATAAGCTGATTTTCCTGTACCGTAGGTTTCAGAATTTCTGACGTCAACCATGACAATTCCATCATTAAACCTTCCTTTTTTTAAACTTTCCTATGAACATCTAGCATGGTGCTTGGATCAGTGAAGTCTTCTAAATGACCTAAATTCTGCATAAAATCACGGACCTACCTGACCCAAGGAATCGTTAATACCTTTTCCAACTTCAAAATATCAGTTAAAATGTCCCTATTTAACTTAGCCTCCTCCTTTGTCCATATGCGGTGCCACAAAAGAGCCGGCTCGAGTTTTATAAAATCTGACGAGTGTGATAAGCCCAATTCGGTTTGGCAGACATATGATGATGTGCTTCTGGGTACTGATAAAATATATCTCCAAAAATTATTTTCCACAGTCTGAAGTTGCTGAGTATTAGCCAAGTCCCACACCCCTGCTCCATACATTGCCGTCGGGAGGCTTTTTGCCTGGTAAATCCGCAAGAGCTCCACCAGCGGTTTTCTCCCTAATTTTTTCGAGAACTGGGCAAGTGCAGTAATAGTTCTTAGGAATGCTAACTTTTTTGATGAGACCACCTGGGTCCATGAATCGTCCTGCTGAAATAATATTCCCAGGTACGAGAATGTTTTAGTTGTCTCTATTTTACTCCCTTCCATGAACATATCTCGGCAGGTTCGGCTCCCTCTGCCGCATTTCATTATAAATGTCTTTGAGGTGTTCACCCTGAGTCCTAAATTGTTCATGAAATCAATAAAACCATTTAAAACCTTCTGTAGACCAATTTGTGTCCGTGACATTAACACCGCATCATCAGCGTAAAGAAGGGCAGGTATTGGGCGCCCATTTATCAGAGGACAGTCATTCCGCTCTTTAACCAATACACCTTCCAAACCATTTATATAAAGATTAAAAAGAAAGGGGGCCAGGCCACGTCCTTGCCTGACCCCCCTTCAAATTGGAATCAGAGCAGTGCAATCTCCTCTAATACCAAATCGTACTCTCGTCTCGGCTTTATAATAAAAACGTCTAAAAAAATGAATAATATGCAGTTCTACGCCTATCTTTTCTAAAATCTCCCAGAGCTTGCCATGTCTAACTGAATCAAATGCGGCGGTAAGGTCTACAAAAGCTAAAAACAATCTTCCCTCCTTTGCACGAGTGTATTTTCCCATCAGTAAGGCTAGATTTAAACTCTGTTCTATAGTTCCCACACCTTCCCGGAACCCATATTGGAGATCTGAAAGGTCATCCTTGTCCTGCGCCCATACTTTTAGACATTCTAGTATTATACGGCCCACAACTTTAGTCATTGAATCCAACAATGAAATTGGTCTATAGCATCCGGGATCCTGGCGGTTGCCTTTTTTAAAAATAGGGACAATAATTGACTCTACCCAGGTAGGCAAAAAAGGTACAGCACAACTTGCATTTACTACCTGTGTGACGATTGGTCCCCAAATAGGCATATTTGATTTAAATAAATCTACAGGGACACCATCGGGTCCTGGAGCCTTTCCACCTAGTGTGACAGAAATGGCCCTTGTCACTTCCTCCAATGTAAATTGAAGGTCGGAATATTGTATGTTGTTAGCTGACAAACTTTCGCCTAGGTTATTATCAATGTTGGCTCCCCGTTAAAGACCTTAGAAAAATGTTGGATCCATTGATCCTCTGTAATAGCGATCTATATTGTCGGACCTCCTTCATGCTTTAGAAAAAGTGCTCTAGCCGCTTTCCAAAATGCACTACTGTCTCTATTTAAAGCGGCCGAGTGAAGCGAGTCCCACGCTTCTTTTCTCAGGTGGGATTTCCTTTCCTTAATAGCTAGTTTATATATTCCTCTAGCATATTTTATAGCATCCTGGTTTCTCGGATTGCTATGGAGGGCCTTTTTTAAATTTGAATAGGCTGTGGTACAGTTCGGGTCGAACCATCCCGATGGTTTAGCTTTGCTTGATTTCTGTACATATAATGCCTCCCTCACCGAGCTAGATATAAATGAAAAGGAATCCAGGATGTTGTTGGGGGTTGCTGTCTCGCCCAGGCAGATTTCAAATGCTTTTTTGCAATTAACTACCACCTGTCTAATAACACATTCAGGATCCACCATGGACCATTTCAGCGTGTAACCGTTGGATTTATCAAGAACAATTGAATCTAAAATCTGGTCACATTTGTTACTTTTAGTTCGGTCGTTCAACTGTAAGTCAACTATCCGACACAGTGGAAAGTGGTCACTCAAAGAAATATCATCAATACAAAAAGAACTAATTCTCGATGCATAGTTGTTTGACATGAGGATAAAATCTATAGTAGAGCACAAGCCCCTACCATTAAAAGTATAGCCTCTGACTCAAAAGTGCTTTTGTACATTTCAAAATAATACTTTGCTGTCATAAGTGTTTTTTTCAATTAACCGAAAATACAAAATAGTGGAGCACCGCTCATATGTACATAGCTACTATTATGATAATGCAAATCAGTTGTGCATGTCCATTATTATATCATAGTATTCATTACATTTATATTGCTTAAAAAGTATGAAGTTACTATTACATGAATCAACTTCAGTCATTCAGGTATGTGTTGTTTTACTTTTTACTTGAAATCCGTGTCCCAAAAATGTTGTACATCATATCATCACTCTATATCCCGTGATAAATTAGTCACTCAATTATAGATATGTTGATCCAACATGTACATGCTTTGCTGTCTGTTTCCTTGTTTCACAAGTACAGTTGTTGTAGTGACACTTTGTATATGTATTGCCGTTGGTTCCTCATGGATGATCTCCGCTGTCACGTGTTTCTTCCTTATAGGAATTTTTTAAGGTTGATTGATATGGTACATTAAAACAAGATTTGAAATGTATACTTTATTGGAAATTTCAAAGAGAAAGAATATGAACATACTAGGTTAGCAGGGCATGATGTATATGAACCATTATGTGTGTCCACATAATCAGACCTGAGTTGAAAGAGACTCCTGCATATCTCTGTGATGAGCCCTGAATGTATGAAGCATTAAGTCTGTGTGGTGAACTCTGCTCCGTTTGCGGAGTTTTCTGCACTCCGCGTTACGCGGAGCTCGCAGAGTTCTGAAAAACTCTGCTCCGGGTAGCGGGGGCCCCCGCAGCCCCGGGGACTACCACCTCCCTTGGGCTTTGTTAATAATGTGCGTGGAGCCCCGGGGACCGCCACCTCCCCGGGGCTTCAATATAAATAAACAAGTGTGGGGGGGCTCCAGCCCCCCACACTGCCCCGGGGACCACCACTTCCCCGGGGCAAAAATTATCCTAATGCGGGGGTCCGTTGTGGACCCCGGGGACCACCACCTCCCCGGGGCTCAAAAACATGCAGGGAGGGGATGTCGCGTGGCCCCCTCCAGGAGCCCTCCTTGGCCCTGGGGACAGCCACCCCCCAGGGCTGGCTCCAGCAATGTCCCGGTGTACCCACCCCGGGACATTGCAGTTTGCAATGACACCCTATCATTGCAAACTCTGCGTCGCTTCATGAAAGCGAGAGCAGTGAACCTGCTCTCGCTTCCATGAAGCGAAGCATATTGTTTTTGGACAAGGGGAGCTGCATGTCAGCAGCTCCCCTTGTCCAAAAGCAATGCCGGCTCCTGCAGGAGGCGGGGAGCTGGCTGGCTGGGGCTGCGGGGGCATTGGGGTCCCCAACATAAGGCCAGGCCCTTGGGGAATGGGGTCCCCGGGACCATAATTGCCCTCAGGAGGGGGGCCACGTAGCCCCCTTCCAAAATAAAAATAAAAAAAACAAGGCTGGCCAGGCCTTGGGGGAGGGGGTTTCCGGGCCCATAATTGGCCTCAGGAGTGGGGCCACGTGGCCCCCCCTCCAGAGTAAAAAAAAAAAAAAAGGCTGGCCAGGCCCCAGGGATGGGGTCACCGGGGCCAGAAGGGGCCCAGGGAAGGGGGGCCACCCCGCCCCCTTTCCATAAGAAAACTTTGCCGGGCCCCGGGGGAAGGGGTCCCTGGGGCCAAAATCCGCCTTTTTTTTTTTTTTTTTTTTATTAAATTCTTTTTATTGGTGTATAACGAACAAAAATCAGCACTCAAACAAAAGGCATATGGACAAGTTACAAGCAGGAAGAGTTCATTCGATGACATATTGGCAATACAGAACAGCAATCAAAATAAAATCATAGAGCTGTAGACAGTACATTTTATGGTGAGGACAAGTCATCCAGGTTGGCGCTACGCGGTGGGCTACAAATCTCCCCACGGTACGTGTTGCAGGCCCCCCAAATTAATGACCATTTCTTCGGGCGCCCCCTTGCAATATAGTCCGTCTTTTCCCAGAACATACACCAGTCCATGCTTTTCTTCCATTCCATGAGTGTAGGGGGGTTGGTGGCTCCCCATTGCTGAGCTATATTTCTTTTTGCCAACATAAGTCCCAGTGTTACCCAGATCCTGCCCATTCTCCCCAAGTCCGTGGGTTCCCATACATTTAACAGGCATCTCTTCGCTTCGAGGCGGATATCGAGTCCCAATACTTCACCTATTACTGTGTGTATTTGACGCCAGTATCTCTGAATGAGGTCACACTCCCATATTATATGCATAAATGTTCCTTCAGAGCCACATTGCCATCTGCATGCACCCCCTTCAGCCCTCCCCATTCGGACCAGGCAGGGCCCAGTGACTTATACCCTATGCAGGATTTTGAGCTGGACTAACCGTAACCTTGCCAATATGGCCACCTCCCTTGGGGAGGGCAATGCCTGCTGCCATTCCTCGTCGTCCAGTTCGAGGCCATCTCCTTCCCACTTTGCCCTTGGTTCCCAAAGGGGTTCAGCTGTGTTATTAATAATTTTCTTGTAGGTGAGTGAGATCGTTTTGTCTGGCAGGTAGCCGTCAAGCAGTCTGTCCTCAAGAGGCGTGTAGTCTGGGAGAGAAGTGCCTTTGGGTATGTGTGTCAGCAGTGCGTGGCGGACCTGGAGGTAACGGAAGTGTTCTGTGTTAGCGAGTTCATACTTCTGCTGTAGATAGGCAAAGGTCACCACTGCTCCCCTCACCCACAAGTCCCCGATGGTCGAGATCCCTATGAGGTCCCATTTGTCAAATCCCTTTGACTTCCAAAGGTCACCTAGAATCTCGGAGTCCCAGAGAGGCGTGGCTGACGTTAGTTTCCGCGCCCCAACCCAGACCCCTGGTGGCTGAGTGCCAGACATGTACTGAGTGTTTCGTCGGCCCAGTCAGGGGGAAACGTTTTGGTCTAGAGTAGAGCGCCCTGTAGTAGTTCCCGCCTGGGAGAAGCCACCGGTCCATAGCGTAGCCCGGGTCATCCATACTGCGATATGTGTCATGATTGATGGCTGCGAGGTGCGCCGCCCAGTAATATTTCTTAAGGTCTGGGAGGCTGATTCCACCGTCATACCAATTAAGGGCGAGTTTGTGAAGTGCTATTCGAGGCTTCCCACCCCACAACAATTCCCTCTGCATACCCTCAATTTCTTTAAAGTAGCTCATGGGCACTGGGTCTGGGAAATTTTGTAGCACGTATAGGAAGCGAGGCAGGGACATCATCTTAAAGAGTGCCCCCCCTGCCCAGCAGTGAGAGAGGGAGTGCCTTCCACACGTTAACATCCCGCTTCAGTCTTTGTAGTGGCGGGAGTAGGTTATTGCTGTAGCAGAGCTCGGGGTCAGACGTCCCATATATTCCCAAGTATTTAAAGCACTCTGTGGTGATTTGGATGGGACAGCCCTTGGGGACTTCGGGGTGGCCCCCCGCAGAACGTAAATTAGAGACTTGCCCCAGTTAATGGAATATCCGGAGAACTAACCGAAAATTGCAAGGATATCAAAGACCGCGACCAGCGACCTTTTGGGAGCGGCTAGGAATAGGAGAATATCATCCGCATACAGCGAGATGCGGTCCTCCCATGATGGAGCCCACTTCAATCCACGTATAACAGGATTCCTCCGGATCCATGCCGCCAGGGGTTCCAGTGCCAGGGCAAACAGGAGGGGGAAAGCGGACAGCCCTGCCAGGTACCTCGACCCAGTGACAAAAGTGTAGACTTTTTGTTGTTTACCACGACCTGCGCCAAGGGTTCGGAGTATAGAAGACGGATCCACTGGATAAACTCTTCCCCGAATCCCATCTTCGTGAGCACAGCAAAAAGGTAGGGCCATTCTATAGTGTTGATTGCCATTGTGGCGTCCAACGAAACTATAATTGCTGGTTCTTGTATCGTGCCCAGTCGTCCCATCCCGCCATGCACTCTCCGGAGGTTCAGGGCTGTGTTGCAATGTGGCATGAAGCCTGACTGGTCTGGGTGTACCAGGCCACCTATCACTTTAACAAGGCGGTTGGCCAGTAGTTTAGAGAGAATTTTGGGCTCAGCATTTAGGAGGGAGATAGGTCTATATGACGTACTGTCCGACCTAGGTTTGCCTTCTATATGGATTGTGACGATTGTGGCTATTCGCTGGTCAAGCGGTAGCGCCCCCCGCTCCCTACTCTCAATAAACATGTACCGCAGACGAGGGGCCTATTTGTCAGGCGCCAATTTATACAGCTCGATTGGAAGGCCGTTGGGGCCCAGAGCCTTACCAGCCTGGAGGCATCTAATTGCCGTCACTATCTCATCATTTGTGAAGTCACTGTCTAGGAGAGCTCGCTCCTCAATTTGCAGGATAGGAAGGGTAATGTCCCTGAGCATGGACTGGGAGTCCTCTTCCATGTAGTTTGTGCTTGTGCGATATACATTGCTATAGTGGGCTGCAAACGTGTTAGCAATGGCCTGCGGGTCTGTAAGTGATCATCATTATCAATTATCTCAGGCACCAGTCTGGACACCATCTCTTTCTTGTCCAGCCACGCCAGGAGCTTCCCAGCTTTGTCACCAAGGTCATACACCCTACCCTTGATTTCCCTTGCAAGGGATTTCGCCCTCTCCGTAGATATTGCTTTGTGTTCGTCCCATTTGAGCTGCAAGGTATGAATCTTTTCCTGCGTCACCCCCTCTTGCCCCCCTCCCTTTTAAAGATAAAAAAGAATGGCCTAGCCCTGGGGGATGGGAACCCCAGGGCCGTAATCGGCATTGGGAGGGCCCCCCTCCCATTTCAAATTTTAAAAAAATGGCTCAGGCCCCGGGGGATGGGGTCCCCGGGGACCAAAAAGTTCTAGGGAAGGGGGTCCACACAGCACCCCCTCCCTAAAATAAAAAAAGAAACCAGCAACTCGCTGGGGGCCCCGCCCCCTCCCTGTACCACTCTGCAAATGCACCTCCTGGCACTCTCTGCGTTGGGGTATTAAATCCCCATTGCTACTGAGGGTCCCTGGGGGCCAACTAGGCCACCAGGGACTTCCAGTAAGCCCCACACAGTGGGATTGCTGAGAGGTGGTACGAGGCCATGCCCCTTTTGACACCACTCTGCAAATGGGCCTCTTGGCGCACTGCTGGTGGGGCGATGAGGTCCCCTTGTGTCCTGAGGACTTCAGGACTAAAGTCGACTTCATCCCCCAAGCAGCAGTGCCTCAGGAGCTGCGTTTGCAGAGTGGTGTAAAAAGGGGGCATGGCCTTGGACCACCTCTCGGCAATCGAGCTGTGTGGGGCTTACTAGAGATAACAGGAGGGCTAGTTGGCCCCCAGGGACCCTCAGGAGGCAAGGAGACTTCATTCCCCAACCAAGAACATGCCAGGAGGCACGTTTGCAGAGTGTTGGAGAAAGGGGGCATGGCCTGTGTCCACCTCTCAGCAATCCCACTGTGTGGGGCTTACAGGAGGTAACAGGTAGGCTTGTTGGCCCCTAAGGACCCCCAGCAGCGAAGGGGACTTCAATCCCCATCCAAGAGCATGCCAGGGAGCGTGTTTGCAGAGTGGTGGGCAAAGGGGGCGTGGCCTGCTATGAAAACTTAGCAATCCTGCTGTGTGGGACTTAATGGAGGTAATAGAAGGGGTAGTTGGCCCCCAAGGATACCCTTGGGGGCCAACTACCCCTCGTGTTACCTCCAGTAAGTCCCATAAAGTGGGATTACTAAGAAGTCTTCGGAGGCCACGCCCCCTTTCTCCACCACTCTGCAAACGCAACTATTAGTTAAAGAAGCATTTGGAATGTAATAGGTCTCGCATTTGCGAAAGTTACGGCTATTGGCGTTGTAAATGTAAACGTTTTTACTGATGTCTTTTGGAGTGGAGTGGATGTAGGTTGTGTGTAGTGGAATTATGTGGTATGTTGTGCAGTGAAATTATGTGGATAGAAAGTATGTGGTATTTAGTGAATAGGAATTATGTAGAGTGGGATTATGTGTCATGGAGAGTAATTGTGTGGTATGGCAGTCTGTGTTGTGGAGTGGTAACCTCAGGTTAAGTCTTCCTCATTTCCATCGAAGCTATACTATAAACTCAATGAGACAAAAAAAAGAAGGAACCACTGAGGAGCACTTCTGGACCTAGTCAGAGGTATGAGCAGGGCCACTGGAATTATGCGACTGTTTGGCTGCACCGACTTTTGCACAGTTATACATTTTCCGCATCTGCCACATAATCCATCATCTGCTGTATAATCTGCAGATTGGAACAAAAAAAACCTTGTTTCTAGCTCAAACAGCTCAAACGTTACCAAAAATGCAGCGACAAGTGTTACAGCGTGGAGGAAGGCCCTTTGCAAACCTAGAATGGTCTCCTGTTACTTATTGCTAAAAGTGGGTATTAAATTGATACTAATGGTGTGCAAACCACTCTTGCTTCTTTCTGCGCCTCTCTTGCCTCTTTCTGCATTTCTGTTGATTCTTTCTGCAACTTTCTTTGTTTTTCTGCACTTTTTTGCCTCTTTCTGCTCATCTTTTCCTCTTTCTGCACCTCTGTTGCCTCTCTCTGCACCTCACTTGCTGCTTTCTGTACCCCTCTTGCCTCTTTCTGCACCCTTTTTCTCTCTTTCTGCACCTCTTTTGCTTTTTTATGTATCCCTGTTTCTGCACCTCTGTTGCTTCTTTCTGCACCTCTGTTGCTTCTTTCTGCACCTCTGTTGCTTCTTTCTGCACCTCTGTTGCTTCTTTCTGCACCTCTGTTGCTTCTTTGTGCATCTCTTGCCTCTTTGTGCATCTCTTGCCTCTTTGTGCACCTACTCTTTCCTCTTTGTGCACCTACTCTTTCCTCTTTGTGCACCTACTCTTTCCTCTTTGTGCACCTCTTTTGCTTTTTTCTGCACCTCTCTTGCCTCTTTCTGCACATTTGTTGCTTCAACCTTTTTGTACACTCATTTACAGAGTATGCTGTTTGAAACTCAGGTATTCAAGTATTTGTATGTTCATTTTTATGTAACGTGTCACTGGGTAAAAGCAGAGACACGCATGCATACCTTCACAAACTTGGTCAGACTTACAACAGTGATATGCTTAGGATTGCTGTTTTATATATTTTAGGCCTAACATTCTGAGCAGTCGATGAATATTGAACCTTCAAGAGAAAAGTGAGGTTTAAGACATCTTAGGAGACGGATTAGTGTTTCGGCTACTTTGTATGAGTCTGTTGTAAAGTACAGTCAAAGTAGGCCTCTTTCTGCACCTTTGTTGCCTCTTTCTGCACTTCTCTTGCTTCTTTCTGCACCTTTCTTCCTCTTTCTGTACATGTCCTACCTATGTAGGCATAGTTAGAAATTAGCATTTAAAAAACCTTAGAAATTCACTGAAAAAAACCACAGGTTTCAGGGACGTTATAGTTAGAAATTAGCATTTAAAAAACCTTAGAAATTCACGGAAAAAAACATAGGTTTCAGGGACGTTCTAGTTAGAAATGAGCATTTAAAAAACCTTAGAAATTCACTGAAAAAACCACAGGTTTCAGGGATGTGATAGTTAGTTGGGCATTTCACTTGTACAAAACCAGAGAAATTCGGCCGTTGTAGTTAGTGGAGCTAACTATAACTCGCGCCCCCGCAATGCACTGCTGATGACGTCACATATTACATCACTTATGACATGGTCAGTGACCTCTCCTGTGACATCTCAAATGACAAAACTGATGACATCATCCACGTGATCACCTGATGCACCTCCTCACACCCTAATATAACCTTTGATACATCCCCTCTAAAATACAGAGTTCCAATCTTGAAATTATCAACACCAATACCAGTTAGTACATACCCACTGATTGATTTCTAGGTCTACACACACATACAGTCACTCATACATACAGTCACTCATACATACAGTCACTCATACATACAGTCACTCATACATGCAGTCACTCATACATGCAGTCACTCATACATGCAGTCACTCATACATGCAGTCACTCATACATGCAGTCACTCATACATGCAGTCACTCATACATGCAGTCACTCATACATGCAGTCACTCATACATGCAGTCACTCATACATGCAGTCACTCATACATGCAGTCACTCATACATGCAGTCACTCATACATGCAGTCACTCATACATGCAGTCACTCGTCAATACAGCCACTATCATATGCACTCATACACCTATACAGACACTCACACACCGACACTCACCCATAGAGTTACTCACACACCTAGTCAGTCATGCAAAGAATCATTCACACTCCCATTTACTCACCTATACAGTTATACACACACCACCCCACTTATTCATACAGATACTAACACATACTTACTCGCTTATACAATAACTGACACAAGCACACACTCATCCATACAGCCACTCGCACTCAAGCCCGACGTTTTAGCCATTACTAACTGCAATACAAGCTAAGTTTATTTCAACTCTCTGCTACAGCACTGAAGCTTTCCTAGGTAAACTCGGGCCGTTCCTCAATTCTTCACAAACCAAGGCCTTCAGATGGCTATTTTAGCTACCCCAGAGTGCATCCCCCTCTCAGATTCAACTAGAATTTGGGCTAATAAACCAAAATGTAGCACAAACAGGTGCACTGAGTAATTACATGTCATTAGTAAGATCCTCGGACAGAAGCACATTACGAGCTTTGATATGGAATGAAATTCAAAACCTCATGCACCAAAATTCAAACAATTGGGCCCGAACTTTCAATACAGCATTAACGACGCTGAGAGCAAAAGAGCTATGGGACATGGTACGTCTGCATGACTCCTTCAAAAAAGTCCTCAACAAGCAAATTAGGAAGTTGTCATGGTTTGAAGATAAAGAAGAGTTTAGGAGAAAACGACGAGCATGGACAACAATTGGCACTTACAGGGAGCCGTACCCTCAAATATTTCACGACATTACTTGGATCATTTTATTAAAAAAAACCTATTGCAGTTACGTTTTGGACTATGTCAAACACAAGAATACATTCTTAAGTGGCAACCGCAACCCCCGAATACAAAGTGCAGACTTTGCTTACTTTATGAAGAAAGTTCGACTCCTATTTTATCAATTTGTCTGATCTTATTAACAGAATAATCTTATTGAAAAGATTTTTTAATATGTATAGTATTAGATCATGGCGGCACGCACTACTATTTTGTATGCAAGGGGAATCTCCACACATAATAGCTGCTTTTATAAAATTTTATCTCAAAGCCAAATGATTACTGACCGTTAATAGTCAGATGAATGCAACGTAAGGATGGCTCCACAGTGACTTTATTTAAACAGGCACAATAGGAACTTCAGTGATGTTCAAGGAAACCCTCAAAATTTGATTTTAATTTCAGCAGAATTATGTTCTTTTTAACGTTTTTATCTGTGTAACATATTATGGTTTTTATTAACTGAAATAAAATTTGCTTACTTTGTGTAAAGCACAATATTTAGGTAGGCAGTCACAAACACGTTTTTTCTTCAATTAACACCTTTTGCAACCACAAATGACTTTGGTACAGGTGGCCCTAGGAGCCTACCTCCACTAAGTACTGTGCTTCGCTATGCACATGAGAAAGACAATTTGGCACACACTAGGCCAATTATAAGCTTGTTTGGACCTAGGGTGACCATCAATGAAAGTCCTTCCGGAATTAAACAATCTTGGGTCTAGAAAACTACAATGTGGTATACAGCAAACAGGCAGCTTCCCATCAGTCATGGAAAATACATACCACCCAAGAACAGTGTAATATTCAACAGAGGGCAAGGATGA
This sequence comes from Calotriton arnoldi, assembly GCA_963921515.1. Classification (NCBI taxonomy): domain Eukaryota; kingdom Metazoa; phylum Chordata; class Amphibia; order Caudata; family Salamandridae; genus Calotriton; species Calotriton arnoldi. The sequence goes on along the minus strand of CAWUFW010015412.1, from coordinate 328,449 downwards.
AGCTGCAGCCCTTCACCAGAGAAGAAATAACTGTCTGCATCCTAACTAGTGCTTAATGGTGTCAGAAATCTCTTGTTTATACCTTTCTTCTTTGACTTTACATTCTATATTATGTTTAAATGCTTTGATTTCTAAACTTTCTAATTGTTGTTCTCGTACTCACAGCAACTCCATCAGAGTAATTGTTCAGATCAGCCCATGCTACCCATTGGTGATTAAAGGACAGGCTAAGGCCTTTTTTTTGTAGAAAACACGCCAGTTGAATATAAGAGCCTTTGGCCTCGTTCGCAGGGATGAATTGGTAATCCTGCGGCTAAAGGTACTTGCACAAATGGGAGCGAATAATCTGAAATGTCGAATTACAGGGCCTTTACTGATTACCTACTGAGAAAAGTGGAATAACTGGAGGAAGCAGGGTTTCCACAGTGAATGATACAATCTATTCCCATATTTCGCCCTGCTTTTACCAAGCACATTTTGTCAGACTTTTCAGTACAGAATTGTAAAAGTGCCAAATTGCCAGTTTTACACCTTTTACAACCTGTTTATTGTTATTATGCATCTGCTTGAGAGGCGCAAAACGTGTAAAGAACGACTGTATGCTATGTTTGTTTTAAAAGACATTTTCGAAAACAGCAGGTGTAAAATGAGAATGGTACTAATTACTTTACACTCGTTAAAAAATATTAGGCTGAATGATCCCCATGTGTGAAATAGATGCAATGTGTTATTGAGCAGTGCTAGTGTTAGAACAAACAGAAAACAAGACATTCATTAGGTCTGTAGAAAACAGCAGCAATGTTATTAAATAAATGGCTGCTCTGCAGACATGCCCTTGCACACTGATTAGCCAATGGTTGTGAAGAAGTCGCAAAGGTGCCCTTCATGTATTGCTATGGGATCTTTTCAAATACTTGAATTGTAATTCTCTCATTTCAAAGCAGTCAGTGCATGATGGAAGTAATAGATAGCCTTCTTTGTAAGAAGAATTTAACACGCTGGACTGTCTGGTGGCTTCATTTCAGCCATTTAAAAATATATCCAATGATTTCCTTTATCGTATCATATAAAATGTTTATTTCGGATACGAAAGACCCATAAAACACAGTACAGCAAGTAACCTGATAAAAACAAATAAGCAACAGTAATTCCAGCACTCTCGTATAAACTAACCCTGGGCAAAGCACTACGCTACGCTCACGTAGTTTGCGCTACTTCGCACAACGCGAATTGCACGTAGCACAGTGCAAACACGCGTAGCGGTCATTTTTTGCTTGCTCGCGGTCCTCAATGTCAAGTTGGCGACCGCGAGCAAGCAAAATGACATCCCGGCGAGACTTTTTCCTCGTTCGCGATCAGCAACATCAAGTTGCCGATCACGAGCGTGGAAAATAAACCTCCTGGCGAGATTCTCAACGCGGGGAGGTCAGGTTTCTCATTGCGAGTGGTCGCGTATGCTCGCGACCGCTCGCGATGAGAAACTACCAGTCCGTGTTGAGAAAGCTGCCGCTCGAGTAAAATCTACTCGAGCGGCAGTAAAAGACAGCTCGCACTGTGCAAGATGCCGTTTTCAATGATTGCACAGTGCGGACAAGCATCTGGCACTGTGCAATCATTGCGAACAGTGCACTACGCAGTTCGCGTAGTGCTACGCGTAGCTCGCGTAGTGCTACGCGTAGCTCGCGTAGTGCGAACTGCACTTTGCGTAGCTTCGCGTAGCGCTACTTCGTGAACTACGCCCAGGCTTAGTATAAACGTCAATCCCACAATAAAATAGGAGAGAAAATAATAAAGAATAAAGTGGGGAGACTTCAGAGGAGATGGAGCAGCATCTACAAGATAAAAATGTAAAAAATATATATTATTTTTAGACATCATTTCTTCAGCACTTGACACTGCGTATGCGGGTGATCCAGGCAGCGTACCAAAATTTTGTCATCCCAACAACAATTACCTCTCTTGTGTCAGAACATAAAGTGCGTAGTACATGAACATAATGACGAAAGTCGAAAAGATTACATAGTGGCCTCAGCCATAGTTTTCGTGGTATATCATAGGCTGGACAGAAAAAGGCGAAATGATGCACAGTTTCTTCCGCTGAATTACATGAGGGACACACATTAGAAGTGCAATACTGCACGCCCCATTTAATACAGAACCTAATTAACAGCATAGCCCCGTACCTCCATTTTAAAAAGAGTTGCAGAGGGATGGGACCTGGGAGAATGTCAAAAAATGATTAATAGGCAGGGGAGAGCTTGATATCTTAAAATAATCAGTGAGACTACCCATTTTGACACATTTTAGGTCCCTCAACCACAAATACTCTTTTAGTCATTCTTTGACCAAGGAATGAGGGACTTGTTTTGCCATGACAGGGGTTTCCCAAAGCAAAGGCAAGCCTATCTCATACAGTGTGGCTTTAATATAGACGAACCAAGCAATCCTCTTGCAACCTGGAGATTTAAGAAGATCCCTGATCACAATTCTGTAGGATTCTAATTCATCTGTGAACCAAAGTCTGTGCCAGTACAAAATAGGGCGGCACATAATAAATTGCTTTATAGGGGCAATCCCCAAATCCAGGAGTTGGGGGAGGTGAGGGGAACTCGGCGGAAGGTTTAAGAATGCTCCTCACAAACCTATTTTTGGTCTTGCCAAGTTCATTACTTTTGGTGTGGCCCCACAGTTCTACACCATACATGGCTGTACTTTTTGCTTTGATGTTGTAAATCTCCACCACTGGTTCTAAAGAGTACGCATGGGGCCATTTGCGCAGTTTGGCTTCAGTGCCAGCTTCTCGTTGGAGATGTGGTTAGCATCTCTTGATGTGTGTGGACCAACTCTTTTTGCGATTCAAGCAGACCCCCAAATACACAAACTCCTGCACTTTTTCTGGAGCGACACCCTGCACCATGCTATTTGCTCTAACAGTATTATAAGGATTATAAAACATACATTTTGTTCATGACCACGATTTGATACAGAAAATTAAAAAGTGATCAAGTAGTGCCTGCAGACCATGCAGGTTTTAGAAATTAAAAGCGTGTCGTCTGCCAAAAGTAGCATCACAATTTTAGGAGGGCCAAGTTTGAGTGCATTGTTTCCAGGAAAATCAAATGTGTGCACTAAATCATTATTTTTAAAGAGTAAACCGTGTCGGGGCAAACACACAACCCTTCTGGACACTGGTTTCAATCTTGAAAGGGTCTGTGAGCTCACCACAGTTGCGATACCTAACTCTGGCAGTACTGAATGCATGTAACCCAATAAGGATAGACAAAATATTGCAGGGAACACCCATCTTTTCCAGAACTTCCCACAGCTTAACCCTAGGAATTGAGTCAAAAGCTGGCTTCAGGTCAACAAAGATCACATACAGGTGTCCCTTGTCTAGCAAGACTGTTTTCAATATAGGGCACAGAAACAGAGGAATAAATCCACCGTACTGACCCTATAACTGAACCCAGCCTGGAGCTCTGAGAAAACAAACCCAATGAAGCAGTTGCTCCAGTATGAAATGACAGAAGAGTTTCTGAGACTTGTCGATTAGGCTGATGGGCGTATAATTCCCTGGGTCTTATTTGGTCCCTTTTTTGTGAATTGGGACAATCTCTGCGTCAACCAATACCTAGAGATCGGGCCACTTGCAAGAATAGAATGGAACAGCAGCTGAAAAAATGTGGCCCAGGTCAGAGGTTCTGATCTGACGAGGTCCCCAGGAAAGGAATCGGAGCCAGGTGCTTTATGTGCCGGTAGTGTCAACAGCTTTGCCATTACATCTTTGAACTGGTAAGATAGAGGGGGACCTTCATCTATAGGGAGACATAGGACATTAATCGATTGTATATTCTCTGGGTTGGTCTTGCCTGCATACATTTTTTGGACATGATCCACCCAGGTCTGTAAATTATAATCCACACTGGTGGTAGCATTCTGTCTGCCGTGAGCCACGATTCCCCAGAACGATTTAACATCCCCTTCCCTAACAGCTACTACTAAGTCCTCCCACATCTCTCGTTCCCAGTCAGTTTAGGCCTTTATCACTGACTAACAAGTCTTAGGGCCTTATTACGACTTTGGCTGGCTTGCAGCTGGCTGACACTGCCAAAGCTGGTTGCACACCCCCCGCCAGATTAGGAGTTCAATCCTGGTCTGGCGGGTGGTGCTTTGGCAGTCCCACAGTGGTGCCTTTCTAAGACTCATACCTGAGCCTTATAAAGGCACAGCAATGGGAGCGCCAAAGCACATTTCTGCACGGCATGGACTGTGCAGTCCATGCCGTGCAGGAACAAGGTTCCATACTGACATGGAGACACACCATGTGCTCCCCTGCATGCATCCCATGGACTGGAGGCAACGGGGGGGCCCTGTAGGACCCCCCTTAGTTATCTCACTGCCACACTTTTCGTGACGGGCTCACTGCCATGAAAACTGTGGCTTTGAGGAAACTTGTAGAATGCTTGGCGATGCCGCAGTGGCACCACCAGCATATTGCAGCCTCAGACTGCTGCAAGACCACCACAGGATCATGGATCTCCAGCGGTTGCAGCGGTCCAACCACTCAAATCGTAATAGGGCGGATGGACCGCCAGTCTGGCGATCCACGGACCAACCGCCATAGTCGTAATAAGGCCCTTAGTCTCATTTTCTTACCCCAAGGGTCTTTAATTCTCTCTTTAAAGATCCCTATATCTGATTGATTTTTCTTTCCTAATTAAACAATGGTTAAACGTAGCCACAAAATGGGTAGCTTGGCACCATCTAGATCTCCTTTGCTGCTGCATTTAGTGTCTGTGGCTCTTACTTAAATAAGGCACAAACTCAAAAAGTGTTCCATATTTTACTTCATGTTCCTCGAATTTGTTCTTTGGAGAAGATGTGGACCATACAACTCACCAGTTTCAATTTCTGCAGTGGACATCAGTAATGTGAACTGGATTCTTCCACAAATTTCAGAAATCTGTGGCTACAGGATTTTCAAACTTGCATGGGTACTGAATTGCAACTTTTTGGAATTCACAAATTTTTCAAGTTTCCCTTTAGAAACTGGGTAATTGGTTGAGGGGGGGAAGCCCCACTCGGGCAACAACCACAATCCTTACCAGGGTGAACCAAGGAAGTCACCAAATTAATCCTTGCTTAACTCTCTGGTACCGTGGCACAAAAGCAGTCATGCTTAACTTAGAGGCAATGTGTAAAGTATTTATGCAGCATACAAACAGTAATAAAGTGAAAACACAACACAAGAAAAATCCCAAACCAAAATAGAAGAATAGAGTACATTTTAAAAAGTATAATTGTACCAGAACCACAAACATCCAATCAGTAGAACCAGAGACATGCAATTTTAATGTTTTTAGGTAAAATAGTGCTAGGGGAAAGTCACAAGTTCAGGCTAATCATGATGGAGCTTGGTTCAGATGCAGTGACAAAGTTGGTCCTGCTGAAGAGTTACCTTCTGAGTCCAGTGCGAATAGTTAAAATCGAGGGCTTGGGGAGCAGGTAGAGCATCACAGATGGTCATCACTGTAACGTGAAGAGCAGGCTGCGCATCTCGGGCTGCAGTCGCTATATCACGAAGAGCAGGTAAGGTATCACAGACGGTCACTGCTGTAGCACAAAGTGCAGCTCTCACATTGCCATTCATCACTTGTGGGCGCTGCTGCGTGAAGATCAGGTGTCACCGGAGCTTTACATTGGCAGTCGTGGGTGGCAGAGACTTGAGGCAAACGGGCCCATTCATGGTCACGAGGAGCCCACACTTCAAGATTTTCACCTTTTTCTTAAGGAGGAGTTCACTCTGATGCCAGCCAAGGGTTCATGACCTGGGATGACACCTGTGTGGGATCAGGGGCTCACTCCAGGAGAGGCCAGCAGAGCTCAATCAGGTCCAGATGCAGGTCAAAGCAGTTCCATTTGCTGCAGGTTAGCTGGGCAGTTGCACAGAGGTCTCTGAAGCTTGTTGCGTTCATGTAGTTCACACAGGAGGTTGGCCAACTGACCCTTGATGTCACTCTGGTTTGCCTGGGATGAAGGCAAGCAGGTCCAATCTTCCTCCTCAGACATCAAGGCAGTCCTTAAAGAAGTATGGTAGTCTTCTGGTAGCAGAACAGTCCTTCTTTTGTCACTTCCACAGGTGGAGGAGTGTTCTGAAGAATTGGTCTGAGGGTCCAATATTTATACCTAGTGCCAGTCTTCGTGTGTGGGGGACATCCCATCCTACCCCCACATCTGATTTTGGAAACTGCTTCCCTTTCCCTGTCAGTGCTCCAAGATGGCTAGGGGTACTGAAAGACTGGTGTCAAGTTCCTGTGTGTGTGCTGGAGGCAAGCCTTTTGAAGTGCCCTTTGGCCTCAGCTAGATCACCTGGCGGGAGCTGGACATTATTGAGAGTTTAGGTGGTTTACCCAGTCCCCATTTGTGGCACTCACCATTTAGATCACGTTGGGAGTCACAGGGGACCTTTGGGCTCCCTGGCCAGCACAATACTAGGTCGTTCAGTTAAACTCATGAGCCAAAGTTCATGTTACATAGTATCAGTAAGTTCATATTTGTAAATTCAAATGTTTTCTTCTGACATAACTTGACCCAATCAATAATTCTCCAAATCCAAATCGCCCTTCAGTAATTAATCATGAATGCTAGGTTCTTCAAAAGAACACATAAATTCAAGGTCCAGGCTGCAGCAACACTTTAGCATGACTGCCTAGCAAGGATGCTTTGAAATACAAGGGCAGTAGTACCCAATGATCCAAATGGTTGCCACCAACTACAACCAATGTGAGCTTAAGGATTCCTACAAATTGTCGTTACATAGTCAAATGAGGTCTTGTAGTGTGTTCTCCATGTACGTGACTCATTTTGCCAGATGGTGCCATCACTTACTAACCACCGCCAGCCTATTTTACCATCGAATGAATTCAGTGTGAATGGAGTTGAAGTATTCTGTTCCAATGCATCTCTGACTAATAAGCCATGCATGCTGAGACAGAGGACTTCAAAAATAGAAATTTAGAAGCATATTCACAGTTTGATTATTCTAAATGATAAAACACTCCGCTGTTTAAGAAAAATATACGAGCTAATTGATATCTTGCAAGAGACATGGGTAGTTTCTCTGCCTACTGCAACCTAGGGTTCATAAATTCGTGTATGGAACAGGACACTCCAACTGCACCCTACAGTTTGAGTGGTGATTATTTGTGTGAGAGTAGCAAGCCCCCGATGATTATTTACTCCCATATACGGCTAAATAGTGAACTGTTTGAAGATCCAAGTGTGCTCTAGGCACCCTCTCCCACGAATAGCAGTGGCAAGGCCAATCACTCTTTGGATTATCTTCCAGTAAACTTAGAACTAAATTTAGGTGACTCATTTCACGAACGCAAAGCACAACAAAAATGAATTCAAGTGGGCCATTATTGAGGAAGAGGCATTCAAGAGCAATCAAACCATGAACCCTCAAAACGTCTTAGCGATTGAGCAAAGGTGGATTTGTCACCGGTACACAGATAAAACAGCATTAAACGTCGAGAAAGCTTGGAACTTTATCTAATTTGCCTAATGTCTCCAACCATACAGAAAACGTCATTCTACAGATAAGACAGGAATACAGCGGATTCCCCTTCAGCCTCCATCCATATACAGCTTTTTCCAATTAGGCAGAACATTAACATCACTCAGCTTTCATTAACTACATGGGAGGGACCTCTATTTTAGCAGTAATATAATGACTGTATTAATTCCCATCCCTTACTGAGAAATGTGGTACTCTTATACATCCCACCTTGTATTTTGTTTAAGTCTGATCATTTTTAGATGATCCGGATATACAGTTCTTTAGCAATAACATACTCTAGTTGATCATACCTTGTAAAAAAATCACTCACATATGTAGGAAATAGATTATATATCGCAAACATCAAGAAGACATGCACCATGACTGTTAGGTTAGCTCCTTCAGTCAGTTATTAGGTCCCATTACATTATGACACTAAGACGCTGCACGATAAAGGATACCTCATCCAAGATGAGGCGCAATTCCACATATTTCTACGAGAATGTCACACTTTCAGTCACCATTCACTTACTCCGGAAGAAAACGGATTCCATGAAGTTCTCATAAACACAGTGATGATACGCATCCCAGGTGCCAGACTAATTTTGATTAAATAATCCTACAATGCCCACAATTCCTCAAAGTGTTCTTTCTATGTCAGGAGGTTGTATATTTGATCCGCTTCATTTTGATTCTTTGACAAAGTGTACTCTATATGAGAGCCTCTCTGAGGCTATAATTGCCTACAATGCCCATGAACTCTTGACACCCCCCATAACTTGAGACTGCCCACCCATTTTACAGTATGTTGACATCATCATGGCTACATTTGTCTCCACATTGTAATGAGTGTTTGCTCATACTATCCTACTCACATTAAAATGTTGCACCACTTGTACCTAGACTCTTCCCGAAATTAATGAACTGCACCAAGAGTACTGCCAAACAGACCAGCCAGATACCCCATAAACCTTAGTCAATTAAGTCAAGCTCTTCCCAGAATTTCATACACTCAATTACAAATTAAAACTCCTGGAGCGCCTTACGGCAGACATCTCGTTTCTATGGTAACAGATATCATTCCCGGAACATTTAAGAAATTGGAGGAGCTGGCCAATCACTACTCTGTGTACAAGGACTATAAAATACATTAGAACATATTTGATCTGGAAGCCCTGAAAATAAGTGTATCGAAAGCATTTATTCACCCGCACAAATAAATGAAGAGTACTTTTTAATCCTGCACTTTTTTGGCAGACTTTAATACTGAAGCAATTTATGGGGCATATTCTCAAGGACTTATCGCTGATTTATCGGCACTTCAGCGCCGCAAAAGTGGCGATAGATTTTTCGCCCTATTTTCAAGCTGGTACAAACTGCCGACATCGCCAGTTTTCCTGCGATAGCCGGCGCAAAAAACATTGCCACAGATGAGAGCGACAACTAATGCTAATGATATGCAGAGCAGGCGTTCCCGTGCAAAAACACACGAAAACACCACTTCGCGATATTCTCAACGACCAGCCAGATCGGCGAAGTGATCCAAAAACAGGCGATAAGGCGCGTTAGCAGCAGGGATTTAACACCTGCCCATTACTGGTGCTAAGCAGGACGACAACCTGCAGTAGAAAGGGAGCCCAGCCCAGAGCCACATCTGAAGACCAACAGATGCCATGGAGCCAATGATCATGCAGCTTGGAGACCCAAGAGGGCCACAACACCCACCTCCAGGACCCCCTCCCCCGATCACCCCCCTAGACTACCACCTAGGTAGCGCAAAAGAAGACAGCGGACGTTCCTAAAATGCACCAGTCTCAGACACTCGACGCCAGAAGATGCCATTGCCCACTACAGGCCCAAAAGGACAACCATTCCCCGCATCCTGACCCACATTGCCCACAGGCAGACGGTACCAACACAGCGGAGAACCAACATCCCTCCGCAGACAAAGCTGCTGGCTGTGCTGCACCTGTTGGCCTCTGGTACCTTCCAACCAACAACTGCCAGAGTCGGAGGAGTCTCACAGCCAGCCCTATCAAAGTTCCTCACACGTGTCTTGGATGCATGTCCACAAAAGCAACGGCGGGCCCCCGTATCACACGCTAGTTCCAATTCATAGTGTTCCTGCGCAACCAACCCCAACGCCAGCCGTTGCTTGATGCCTCTGTGCTCCAGATCCAAGATTGTAGGTACTGAAATGGGGGTGCGCCAGGTCATAAAGTCCAATAGTCAACAGTAGTGTAAAAACAGTTCTTTATTACAAATACATAAATCAACAATACGAAAAGCTGAGCCAACGCGTTCCATTCCCAACGGGGAACTTCATCAGGGCAACGTGTGGATTCAATTAACTGCATATGCTGCGGGAACTCCCCAATACAATTCCATATTCCGAAAGTCAGTGTTCAGAAACCTGTTGGATAAATGGTGAGAATGGTCAAGCGTCCATATAGTCACAAACGTAATCTGGCACAGTGTATTGCACTTGGACAAACCGGAATGCTAACCGGTATGATAAATCCTGCACAAAAAAACCTTAACAGAAGTTCGTTTGGTCGTAACCTTCGTAGGAAAGAAAAGGAAGGTTATGACCACACAAACTTCTGTTACGGTCTTATTATGCAGGATTTATCATACCTGTAAGCATCACGGTTTGTATCAGCTTGATATCCCTGCACCTTCACTTCCCCCACACTGCGCAGGAACAGCTGGAGACCAAGCAAGAGAACTACGCCATAGCTGGCTTCCCGCACGTGTTGGGGGCAATTGACTGCACACATGTACTACTTGTGCCCCCTGCTGACACTGCACACAATAACCGCAACAGAAACTACACGCATTCCATCAATGTGCAGGCAAAAGTGGACCACCGGGGCCTGTTCACGAATGTCGTCGCAAACTTCCCAGGCAGTGTGTAAGACCTTGGACATGTAGCTTTGTCCCACCCCCCTGTAAGTGTGAGCGGAGTGGCCTTGGCCGGCATATGTCGTGAATAAATAGCCCGGGGCTCTGGGCGTGGTTCAGTTCCGGGATGGCCACCAAAGTAACTACTGCGTGTGTCTCTGTGTCCGCCTTATCCTGTCCATTGGCCTACACACACGTGGCTGACCACCTTCAATGGCCAGATTTACACTGGAGACGAGGTGGCTACGTCCCAAGCCAACCCGCGCACACCTCGTCATTGCATGCAGGGGGCGCCCCCCACCCAGCCACGAGGCCGCCGCCGTGACCGGTGGTGTCTGCGCGATCCTGTGCGCGAGCGGCACCCCAGCCCTGGTCCCCAGACCGGTCTGCCGCCCAGCGATGACTGGCTGCCCCTGCACACCCAGGCCTCAATGCTCACCTGCCGCCACCGGCGTTTCTCCAAGAGGGCCCACCACGTGCTGGTGCAACCTCCTCAGCCGATCGCTGGATTCCGCGCCACAGGCCCCCAGCGCACCCTGCGGTGTCATGTGTGTGCTGACTGCTGCCTTCGGCATACACTGCAGTCGAGCAGGGCTCTCAATTCGAATTGAATCTTGATTTGCAGGACGGTGTATCGAGGTCTACGCATCATCGCAGGCTGCACACCCGCTCAGCTCTTCAGGTGCCCCCTACCTCAGTGCACCGCAAGTCACCGTCCCGTGGCGGTAGGCCCGTGCCGGCCGCAGTGCATCGGGTGCCACCAACTCTGTGCACCGCTAGTCATCGTCCCGTGGCGGTAGGCCCGTGCCGGCCGCAGTGCATCGGGTGCCACTAACCCAGTGCCCCACAAGTCATGGACCCGTTATGATTCAGTCTCGTGGTGCGGACGCCATCATGTCACCTCCGGCAGTGGGGAATGTGATGTGGTAGGCCCCTTTTATTGGCAGGGTCACATGTCCTGTGACGCCTGTGCTGGATGGGTGTGGTGTGGGTGAAAACCAGCTCTCAGGGAGTGGCTGTGGCATGCTGACAACTAGACCAGTGATCAGCAGATCACTACAGGGAAGACCTGCTCGGGGCTCTGGGCGTGGTTCAGTTCTGGGCTGGACAAGAAATTAACTAATGCGTGTGTCTCTGTTGTAGTGTCGGCGCCACCTGGACCACAATCGGCAATGTTGCACCCTGTGACTCAAGTCCCACAACATGAGCAACACGTAAGGGGGAATCACTGACCCTACATTCATCCATACTTTCATACCTGAATGATCATAGATATGACACATCAGTGTGAATTTGAATGTTTTATTCACATTCAGTGGAGTGTTGAAGCTGGAGCAGTACAGGGCCATGCAAACCCCACTTTACATTGTTGCCCCGTGGAGGGCCAGCCAGAGTCCTTCAGGGAATGACAAGTTCATCGGAAGAGGAAGAGTTCAGTCCGCAGTCTGATTGCTGTGTCATTGGTAACCAAACAGAATATGGCAGTCCGTGTCGAGGACCAAGGTGAGTGTCGCAGACTGTATCGGGGGTGGAAGGTGATGATGCAGAGGGCAGAACCAAGCAGAAACAGACCATATGGCGGAGATGAATGCTACCGCTTCCTTCTTACCACTAAGGCAGAAACATCCGCATCTTCGTCCTCTGATGTTTCATGTGCCTCACATGTGGGTGGTGGTGTTTTGTCAGCAGCACTGTGTGGCACTGACACATCAGGGGCCGGAGGTGGAATGTCTGCCGCACTGTGTGGCAGTGACACATCAGGGGCCGAAGGTGGAATGTCTGCCGCACTGTGTGGCAGTGACACATCAGGGGCTGGAGGTGGATTGTCTGCCTCACTGTGAGGCACTGACACATCAGGGGGCGGAGATGTGGATGTAGAAGCAGCAGCAGCATTCATCGGCGCCAGGCCTTGTGGCAGCAATGCCATGATGAGGGTCTGCAGGGCATGGAAGATCCCAGCTACATCTCGCTGGTGTGCAGCCGTGGCAGCCATTTTTTCCGCCTGCATCCGCTCCCTGTTCTCCATGATCCTCCACATGTGTCCCAACTCCCGGCTGACATCGCTGGAGCCACTCTGACTAGACAGTTGTTCTTGTCTCAGAGTCAGGACTCCAGCGATGTCAGCCATGGATCGTTGGAGAGCATGGAGCGGACTGTGGGTGTCCGTTAGGGACTGTAAGTGGTCCCTGATTGGACTTAGACACCCACTTATGGCATCTAGGTTGGCTGCCATGAGGTTGAACCCCACCCGCACCTGATCAGCCATCTACTCCTGGCAACCTAACACACGGCGTTGGAAGGCCATGTGTTGTTCGTGGGGGTCCTGGGAGACGGCTGGGGTGGTGGGTGCTTCCTGCTGTGTGGTCTGTGCAGGGGGTGAGGTCTCCTCGATGCAGCTGGGCTGCCCTGCTCCTGGAGGTGAGTTGCCGAAGCTGTCCATGAGCTCTTGGAGGGCGTCGGTGTCGAAGGTGGGGAGGTCCTCTTCGTCATCAGTGTAGAGATGTTCTGTCTGCTCTGCAGGAGGTGTTGATTCTCCCTCTGCAATGTGAAGGGGAGATGCAGTTTAACATTGTGTTCATGTATGTTGACGCATTGTACATGTTTACATACAGACTGCATGACAATGTACATTGTGACTGTTTGGGAGGAGCTGCCTATTTGATGCGGGACATTGGACATTTTGACAACATCACGATGTGTGTTTGTACTTGTACATTATCATCTCACATTTCCCTGCTATGCCAAATGTGATTGGCCAGTTTCTACACACAAGCAGTACCAGTTGTGTCCTCTGTTCTGTTGTGAACGTGTTGCAGTTTGTACCACATTGTTGTCAATGTTGATGTGCTCTGAAAGTTGTGTGTGTGCTGCATTTTGGGAGAGTCGCCCTGTCCGCAGATGTGTTGTTGACGTGAGGGGTTGTTTGTGCACGTGGATGTGCCAGAGTGTGACCTGCTCCTTTACGGATGTGGTCCACACTCGGCCACCTCAGTGTCGTGGCGTGCAACATGTCATGATATATTGACTGCAGCCATGCTATTCGTCAAGCAGTGTCACTTGCATTGTCAGTGTGGCTCACAGACACGCCGCTTTGCTGGGTTTGGCACATGTACATGGGTTGGTTGTGAGATTGGTGATGTGTGGGAAGGGCCCCCTCTGGGCACATAGTTGATGGGGGCCTACTTGCTGTTTCTAGGTGTGCTGCAGTGTGCCAAGGGGATCAGGGACATGATCCAGAGTCATTGTGGGTGTGCACTGTGCTATACTTAATTGTGCATGTGTGACATTGTGCCCATCTCCCCCCGTCCCCCCAGTCCCCGGTCGTTACTCACCCTGTTGCTGTTGTGTCCGGTCATGTTGAGCAGTGTCCGGTCCCCCAACTCCTGCCACCGTCTCCACACTGATGACTGTGGACACCATTTCCTCCATCTCATCCAGCTCCTCCTGTGGCGCTGGACTCCCACCTCCAGTCTGCACTGTTGCCTTCTGGTTGTTGCCGAGTTTCTGCTTGGTTTTGCGCTTCACATCATTCCAGCGCCTCTTGAGCTCTTCCATTGTCCTCCTCAGCACTCCGACTGCATTCACCTTGTCCACGATGGACTGCCATATTGCATTTTTTGTTGACAATGACACAGTGGATGTGACGAACAGTTGTTGATGGTGTTCTATCACCTCCGTTATCAGGATCCTGTTTTCCTGCGGACTGAACCGCGTCTTCCTCTTCTTCTTCTTCTCCTTGCTCTTCCCTGACCCTGAGGTCCCAGGCTGGTCCTCTATGGGACTTGTGGGGTTCTGGTTGTCCTCTGTACTTGCTCCGGCTACCTCCATTGTGCTTTGCGGTTGTTTTGGTTTTGTTTCTGTTTTTTTTTTTTTCTGCTTTCATGGTGATTTTTCCCGCCTGACGAGTGTGAATTGCAGGCCTGGCGCAGCTTATCGCCGTCCCGGTAATTTTATTGCGGACATTTGACGCATTATCGGGAAACTATCGCATGTTACCGCCGTGTTGAGAATAAGACGTTAACACAGCATTATTTTCCCGCGATAGACGGCGATATGAAAAATTGCGTTAACCTATTTTGGCGATGATTATCGCACGTTCTTGAGAATATCCCCCAATGTCTTTAGAGAAGGTCGCCATTTTGTTAAGTCTTCCGCCCACACAGAGAGAACTGTAGGTCGGTAGTCGAAGGGGAAAATACTCGTACAAGATTGCCATTTATTTTGGCTTAGAATAAATAAGACAGCAAATATTCTTTTGTTTCTAATCATAGCTTGTGTTGTGGTTCAAACTCGTATTAAAACATCCAACATCAAGTGAATTCTGCATTGCTAAAAGTGTGCATGAATTAAACGGCCTAAACGTGTTTCCCATTCTTAAGACTAATGGGCACTACGCTGCAAGAATACTCACTGCATCTTCATACATAATAATATATGGAACTTTATTTAAAGCCTATTTGTCGCTTTGAGGCTTTTTGGATTATGCAAATTCTTTACACAGAGGTAATGGTTCAGTGAGAAGCAATACATATTTGAGTGAGTTCCGATTCATTGGCAGCGCATTTAATTTACATGTTTTTGTTCAGGGATAAGATGCCAAAAAAGACAATTAAATCTATATTGTAAAGCATTAACACTTTAAATCCTTGTAAGTATAATACAGTGCGCGCTTGACCTTGCAGAAGGAGACAGAGCGTTCCTTTAAAAGGAATACAAATCACTGCACGTTGTATCCTATTAAACATGTTTCCCAAAATATTACTGACTGATCTTTGTGGATATATACAGCTCGACTATCTGAACGATTTTCTTGAAGTATTATTTTTATATTTTAGCTCTGATAGATTTAGATACTTTGAAGAGTTAGCAGCTTGACGCTGCGTTCCTTATTATTTTCCTAAAGTACTCTGCATTAGGGTTGTTGTTCTGCAAATCATCGCTGTTTCTTCAACACAAAATAAAGGGCAATAGCTCCCATCTTTACACAAAACTAAAAGGAAACGTGTTTGAATATTTCTGCTTACAACACTTTCGACCTTTCACTTTGTATGTTTTATTATGGATTGTACGTGTTCGGCTGAAAGTAATGGTGCTTAGGAAAATGCTTTTGTACTAAGAGATGGAAACCACTAATAATCAAGCATAATCCTTATTTTGGTTCAACATACCCCTAAAACATCAAAAATCCAACTGGACAAAAATTAAAATACAACAGTTAAACTCCATTCATACAACAGCACCTGGCTGGCTTAAAAAAGGCAAGCAAACAAAAGATAGGAAATTTGAGGCTAACTAAAAGTACTTGGAAACAATCAGAACAATTACCGAATAGAGAGATTAAGGGGAAGAGAGAAGAACTATGGACAGAGAGACTCTGCAATGTTACTATCATTGTTAGGTGGTAAGTTTAAGTTAGCCGCATCAAATTCTCTAAGACTTTTCTCTATACTTAGATGTTGCTAAAGTCAGGGAAAGCTTGCTATTTCATTTACACACACGTGCAGGTGCACGCCAGCTGTGTAGCTGGGCATTACTCCACAGGGTTTTCACCACTTCTTACGTGGGTTAAGATACAAAGGACAATCCATTGACAGGTGGCCGAGCAATTCTTCCTTCCAAGGGTAGAACACACACCATCCAGACTGGTGCCCTCGATTTCCCCAAAACGTTGTGTACAAGGTGACCAGAGAACACTAGTCTGAATTTAAGTATACAAATTTAAAAGAAAATGACACAATAATAAACAGGTTTGTCCCACAGGCAATAAGCAGAGGACGTTGGACTCGCAGCAGTCTTGTGAGAAATTTGGTGGTTGGTTGAGGAGGGTGTGAACCCTTCTCAGGCAATAGTCATAATCCCCATCAAGATGAAGCACTAAAGTCACTAAACTAACCTGTACTTAACTCTGTGGTAGCTTGGCACAAAAGCAGTCAGGCTTAACATAGACGTAACGTGTAAAGTATTTATGCAACACTTTAAACAATAATAAAGTGAAAACATAACACAAGAAAAATCCCAAACCAATTTAGAAAAATAGAGTAAAATGTAAGAAATTATTTAACACAGAAGTGACATAAATCCAATTAGTAGACCCAGGGATATGAGATTATAAAGATTTAGGTAAAAATAGTGCTTAAAAGCACCAGGCGCCAACTTTGGACATCTGGTTACGCAGACCGAGACAAAGTCACAAATTCGTTGTACCATTTTTTTTTTTTTGTATCTCTTTATTGGCATTTTGTGAGTTAGCGTACATACAGTAGAAGAATATGTAAAGGGATATTGACAGTACTGATAATCAACAATAATCAATAAATAGACTTTTTACATGAATGTGCATCAGGTTAATTCCTAGCAAGACACGCGTCTATTGTAGAATTGCTGTCATACTTTGCAGGTTCGTATGTCCTGTGCTGGACCCTTATTAGGAAATATGCAGTCTGTGGGACATAGATTGGATCAACTTGGCCAGTGCCAAAGTACCAGCATGGTTACAGGCCAGAGATATTATATGCTTAACAGATCAAACTTAACATAACAAAGTTGCCTAGTCCTTTCTTAGCCCCTTACTGTGTTAACCCCCCCCCCCGTATCCGCCCGGCCGTCCCCCGAGAGGTACCCCCAGCCACTCACATGAAAAACGATCACCTGCAAGAGGCCCGGGCGCACCCATCTTTACTGCAGCCCTGTGTCTCCCGTCAACCTCCGGGTGTGTGATAAGCTGTAAGGCCCCCATCATGGAATCTCATTGTTTCGCAATAGGACATTTTCTAAGCCCCAGTGCGTCTTCTCTGTTTAGCGCTATACTTTCCGCTTTCGCCAAACCAGGAGACTGTTTCCATGCCTTGTGGTGGGGGTGGGGGGGGTCAGTGTTTCCACCTGCGTGTGATTAATTACTTAGCTTTGATCAACCCCAAGTCCAAAAATCTGGAAGTTATTTTGTGTTTCTTGGATCTAGGAAACAATCCCAGTACACATTTCTCCCAAGTGTGCAGTTCCGTTTGTTCTGTACATGTGGCCAGACAGGACGTTACTTCCCGCCAACATTGTAGCAGAGCGTGACATGAACACAGCATATGTAGGATGCTGGCCCTCACTAGGCCACATCAGGGACAAGCTGCGGAGCTCGACTGGAAGTACCTATTTAAATTATCAGGGGAGAGATACGCCCTATGGATGATGTAGTGTTGTATAAGTCGGAACCTAACGTTACGTGGAATTTGAGTGGCACTAGACAAAACCTTATCCCATTCTGTGTCTGCCCAGGGACTCCCTCTGTCTGCTTCCCACTTGCCACGCAGGGAGGTGTGCGGATCCCTCAAGTGTGCTAGTAGCGCCTCAGTTAACCAGTGTATTATATGACTACCCGTCCCCATCACATGCAGATATTGTATGACTATATGGGGTCGGGGTTTGGTGTCTAGGCCTCCCCAGGCCCGCGTCAGCGAGGCTATCGGTGAGTTGTATAATAGAAACTGGCCTGGGGGAATGTCCGAACCCTGGGATAATCCCTCATACGTCAGCAACGCTCCATCCTCAGATAAATCACCCAGCGTTTGTATCCCTGCTGCGTGCATTGGTACCAGCTCCGCTCTGGTTGTGGCCACCCTGCCCCTCGGCATGCCAAGCAAGGGCAGCGCCAGTGCGTATGGAGTCATCCCCCGAGTAAGATACAGACTGCACCTATAACAGTGATGGGCCAGAGCCAACAGCCCAGGCTGTTGCGTGAGCGCTCTAGCCACAGGGTGGAATAGATGATGTATGTTGACTGGTGTCCATGCCAGTAGTAGCGTTGCCATGTCTTTTAGCAACAGGCCTGCCAGCCACTTCGATACCCACTGTAATTGGGTGGTTAGGTAATATAGCTCCAAGTTGGGAGCAGCCAACCCACCCTGCTCTACTGGCGCATACAGTTTTCGTAGCACCACCCTGTGTCGCCCTCCGTTCCAGATAAAGTCTCTGGTCCACTGTACAAATTCGTTCTACCATGATGAAGTGCAGGCCGAAGAGAGGGACCAAGATAGGTCAGATGAACAAAAGTACCTTAAATCCTGGTTTGCGTAGTGCTGCGAGATCCTGCGTAGAGGATGCATTGAGCAGCAGCGGTTCCTGGGAGCTGCAGGACTGTGACGATGAGTCCTGCGTCATTGTCGATTGCCACTGATGAGGGTCTTGCGATGCAAAGCCCTGCATCGCGGATGCATTGTGCATTGGTGGTTCTGAGGAGACTGTGGGCTGGGATGCGAGGTTTGGCGGTCAACAGAGTAACTCCAAGGGCTTCAGTCTGGGCCGCCAAACATTTTATTCACTCCAGGATCATTGTTCTAAAAATTTGACATTGTGATGAAGAATCTGCAAATAGATCAGAAGCAGTATTGCATGTGCTGGACTTAGTCAGTCAGTCAAAAAGCTTTATTTCGATAACAAAGTATCTTAAAAGCATTAACATTCTTATTTCCATCCATAAACAATATGCAAGGTAAAAAAACGGCGCATAAAAGCTTAAAAGGTCCATAAAATTCGATTCCAGCTCTCCTCGTCTAAAGTGACAGTGCAACTTATGCAAATCATTTTGGTTAGAGATAACATAAAAACATAAAAATCAACAAAAATGCCCCACACAGGATACAGTATAAGGTGACAATGCAATTTAGAATAAACGATTTTAGCTAAAAACTAGCACAAAAACATAATAATTCGTCATGAAACCCCACACAAGAATTTGTATCTTGTTATCCAGGCGCGGCCGAGATACTTGGCCACACCACAGGCAAAGAGGGTCCTTGCATCTGATTTTAAAATGCGCAGAGCAGTACAATGTTCTTGAGTTCCCAATTGTCTGCAGATGGGTTTAAGCCATCTCGACCTAGCATTTTTATAGAAAGGGCAAGCGAACATGAGATGCGCTACACTCTCAATCGGCGCCTTACAGCAGGGACACTCCTTTGGTGTTTGGTGTGGCACACGCCACTTTGCAGTAAACTCTCGTACTGGGAGTAATCCTATCCTGAACTGAATATAAAGAGTTCTGTCGCGCGGTGCCTGGATAAAATCTAGGTAAGGTTCTAATGAAATAACCTGCTTATGAAAGTAAAATTCATCTGTCAGCCTACCTGCCCTAGCGTTGTTGAGCTCCTGGTCATCTATCCAAGCCCAATAGCGTCTTTTGAGCTCGGCCTTACAGGGCGGGATTTGTAAGTCCCACGATTCCTTTAAGCCAAGCGCAAAAAGCATTTTCTTTAGGGTACGCACCCAGCAAATTCTTTGACTGCCATCTAAGGCCATCACTTCTGCCAGCGTTGAGGCATAGTTGGAAAGCTCAGGGGTCCGGCACAAACGGGCCCAGAATAGTAGTGGTCGCAGCCTGGCTAAGTCTTTGAAAGAGCGTCTACCCATGTCGCTCATCAAGGGTTTCAATGGAACGTTGGAAGGGAGCGACACTAAATCTCTAAGGAACTTATGTTCAGATCTACTAATACAGTCAACATTCTCAAAGCCCCATAGCTCAGCACCATAAAGGGCTGAGCTTACTGCTTTAGCTGCATAGATGGTAAGTGCAGGGGCTACTGGTCTGCTCACTGAGGAACGGTGTTCTCTAGTTAGTGCTCCTGTTGTGCGCTTATGGTTTAAAAGCATTTTATCAACATGATTTCTCCACTGCATATTCTCAGCAAGCCGAATTCCTAGATAGTCAAATGTTGTGACTCTTTCCAGACAAATTCCATCAAGAGTGAAATTGCTCCTGTATGGCCTGTAAGGGTTAAATACCATAAGCTTAGTCTTAGAGGTGTTAACAATAAGCCCCCTGGATTCACAGAAAAGGTGAAATCTGTCTAGGAGCTTTTGTAACCCTGCTGGCGTCTTTGAGATGAGCAGAGTATCGTCCGCGAAGAGGAGAGTGGGGACCCTGTCACCCAACAGAGCTGGGGCATCAGCTGGACACTCTTGGAGGAAATTGACCACCCCATTCATGTACAAGGAAAACAGGGTGGGCGCCAGGACACAGCCCTGGCGAACTCCTCTGTTAACCAGGATTTTGTCTGTTTTCTGGCCTTGGGACCCCCACCTCACTTGCGCGTAATTGCCCTCGTGTAGACGGATCAGCAGGTTCAGCAACAACGGAGGGATCCCCATTTCGCCCAAGATGCGCCACAGCCGCTCATGGGGGACCAGGTCAAAGGCAGTCTTTAAGTCAATAAATGCCAAATAAAGACTGCCCTTGCCAATGAGGACCACCTTCCAGTAGATAAGGAGCAACCTGAACGCTTGGTCCACCGTCCCCATACAGGCCCTAAATCCCGCTTGATATTGGGAAAGAATGTCTTCTTCGTCCACCCAGCAATGAATTCTCTGTAATAACACCCTGCCAACTACTTTCTGCATAGCGTCAATCAAACTGATTGGGCGATAGTTGGCAGGATCATCCCTGGGACCTTTCTTGTAAATGGGTATCACCTCAGCCCCCTTCCATGACTCAGGTACTGGGCTGCCCTGTACAAGGCAGTTGATTAAGAGCGTGATATAACAAGCCCAGTTGTGGGGGTCAGCAAGGAAAAGGTCCCCAGGGACGCCGTCAGGTCCCGGGGCTTTTGATGGAACAATTTTCTTTACAGCCGCCTCTACTTCATCTAATGTGAAGAGGTCGATAGGGCCCAATATAGAATAGAAGCTTATTTGATGGAGGGGCCCTGACTCGAGAGATAGATTAGACCCAGAGTAGAGATTTCGAAAGTGACTATGCCAATCCTGACAGGTAATATGGTTGGGGATAAGGTCAGGATCTTTATAACCGGACCACCCAACCATATTCCAGAAGAGCTTGGGGTCTCTAGTTGTGCTTGCGTCTTTTAGATTCTGCCAGTGGGACTCATCCCACTCACGCTTCGCACGAGAGACAGCAGTTTTATAATTCTTTCTGGATTCTCTAATTAAAGGACAATTTTTACTCCTTATTGCTAGAACAAGCGCCTTTTTTCCCCGTCTACAGTCCCCGTTAAACCAGGAATGGTGCTTTTTATTGCCTGCATTTGATTTGCCGGCTTTAAAAGTCATACTGAAGAAGGATCCTACCTGGGCTATCATTTTGTCATATACTTCTGGAATCTTTGCCAGGGCATCTGTTTCGCTAAGAGCCTCTCTTAGTGTAAGGGTGTTTTCACTCAAGACATGTCTAATAGCTGCCATTTTAGATTCTTCTGCAGCAACTTTTGGCCATTTGAGAGACCTTCTACAGTTAGAGGGTGTCAGTTCTTTAGTTGTCATAAAAGATCCAGGGGTCTGATTTACGGGAACCAGGGGAACCCAAGGAATACCCATTATCAGGCTTAGTATGTTATGATCACTGTCCGATGAGGGGACCACTTCCATGTCTATCATCAATCTCCAAATTCTCAGGTCTAATAATATGTAGTCAATTCGGGAGGGGCAGTTAACCCTATTGAACGTGTTGGCTCCTAAGGCGTCCGAACTAGATCTTCCATTTACAGCCCTAAGACCTGTTTCGAGGGCCAGTGCGTTTATTTGATTAGCTATCTGGGTCCATTTCTTGATGGGAGGAAAATTTAGCAATGGAACGCCCCACTTAGTATCTTCTTCCTCTGTCCCTAGCAAATCCTCAACCCCTAATGGTTCAAAAGTACAGTTAAAATCACCTGCAATCATGATGTGTGAACTTGGAGGGCAGTTAGATAGTTCTTGTTCTAAAGCCAGAACAATGTTTGACGGCCTGCCCCCTAATGTTCCCCTTATGTAAACATTAAACAGCTCTAGGGTTTGTCCACCCCTGCTCCCCTAAATCGAAATCCACATGATATCGGGGCTATTACAATGGTGCTCAGTAATTTGACAATCCATATCAATTTTGACCCAGACAACAAGGCCTCCAGAGGGGCGCCCCCTCCCCATGGAGATAGCTGGTTTGAAAAAACAAGTGTAACCGGATTTATATTGTGGGCTTACGCTCCATGTTTCTTGAAAGATACATATATGGTGTTCCTCTACCTGCTCGTTCCAGTCAAGTAACTGCATTTTACTACAAAGGCCTGCAATATTCCAGGAAAGAATTTTAATCTGTGTTCCCAGGGTTCTATCGCTCGGAGAGATTCGTTGTATCGAGTGAGGTAAAACGAGGGATGAAGTACAATCATTAGTTGGTACTACAATTTCATGGGCCCCCAAGCTACAGCCCCAATCATCATCAATACTAGTGGGTTTCGTCTGTATTAGCAAGCCTTCTGAAATTGTATTTGGTCGGTCAGTGTTAAGGGAACTGTGAGTATTAGTAGTCATTAGAAGCTGTTGTTCCTGCCAAGGTTGGTATGCTTGACATAGTCAATCAACAGATTCAAGCGAAGACCCCCTAGGTACAGATATAAGTTTCTTGCTATCATGAGCCCTAGACATTGAAGATGACGGAAAACGTCTGACTTGAATAGATGAAGAATCGGGAGAACAGGTCCTAAATTCCAGTGCTAAGAGGTTTTCCGCCAAGTCAGGATTAGTCAGGGTAAGTGCGATGCAGTCCAAAGGTTCGTGATTGGACGAGCATCTTCTTGCCCCGACTATATCCTCTCTAATTATGGAATGGCAACGCCTGACGTGGCGAAGCCAATGTATGGACTTGTTTATCAGGGAGTCATGAGTCTCGAAACTACTTCTTGACGCAAGTTTGGGAACGTTAACCATAAATACTGTCCGGGCCTGTACTGGGGGAGACATTAGTTGTTTGCTCTGTTGAAGAGAGGTGTCACTGACCGTGGGTGCAGCCGATGGTGTACCAATTGGCCTTCCAGAGTGTACAGTGATGTTTGAATAGAGTTGTTTTTGGCTAATGTAGGGCTGAAGAGTTCTGGGGGGGGCCTGCCAATTTTACCGGTGGAGCCATAGAGGCTCCCCTAAAGGGGGTGATAAAATCATTGTCGGGTGAGACTCTTGGCACTACAACCGAGTGTGAATTGGATGGGACACACATAGATGGAACATTAGGTGTGTTGTTCGAAATTAAGAGTTTAACAGTAACTATTAGCTACCCAATCATCGCTTTCAGAAATCCAACCTCCTCCCTCAATGTATTAACAGTCTGAATAAGAGTCTGTGAAGAGGAGGGAGGAATAACATCTAACTCTGACGAAAACTTCGCTGCGGATATAGTTAAAGTTGAAGATTGTGCATCATCACGAGAATCAAGATCCTCAGCTAATGGTGCAAATCGATTAATACAAGTAACTGTGGGCTCTATATGACATGTAACGTCATGAATAGAAGCTGTGGACAAACGGGGGGAGATGTTAGTCGTCAGAAGCGAATCGGGAGCTAGATGTGTAGACTCCTGACTAGACACTATCTCCTTGCGGCGGGGTTTCTGGAACATTGGAGGGACAATGGGTAGGTGCAAGGGAGTATGTTCACCTGCAGAAGCAGGGTCGACACAGGCAGGGGGGACTGTGGGGTCTGCTCCCAGTAACCCTTCACATTCTATGATAAGGTTATCAATCCTATCCATAACACAATTATTAGCTGCGGATATAGTTTTGGTTACCTTTCTAGCCTTCTTCCCCTTGCCTGCCCCACTAGTTAAACTATTTAACCCCCTAACCCCCCTGTGCCCTCCATGGATTTCCTTTTATCCATTAGGATGCAGGAGGTAGGAGAATTTTTTCTAGAGTAACCCTCTGAAAATTATATTTAACAAAAGAAAATACAACAAAATTTAAAACATTGGTACACTTCTACTATAGTTAATCCAGCTCCGGGATTGTAAGTAGAAAAATCATAGAAAACATGTTGCATTAAAGTGGTTGGTCACGCAACAACACAGTACCTTACGGAAGTTCGTAATTTTTGTCCGGGGGGGCCAAAAGCCAGAGCAAAGAGGTATGGCCCTGCCCTGCCTCTTCCTGTCGATGACGGGCAAGGACGGGCCCGCCCTTGGCCCGGGCTTTGCCCGGGCGCGGTCTGGGCGCGTCCTGCGCCACGGAATGCGAGCCGCGCTAAAGAGGGCTGCGCTGGCCCCTCCCTCTCAGCTGACCTGCAGGCGTCGGGAACAGGAGGCACGTGCTGCACTCTGGGATTAGAAGTCCCACCAGAGTGTGGAGGATGCTGCGTTCCGCTCGCGGTAACCTTAGAAGGATACTGGCCAAGTTCTAAAAGGGCTCAGGAGCTTTGGAAGAAGGCTGCCTCCACCAGGATTGCCTAATTAGCCCCACAGTGATGTCGAGTGTCTGGACTTAGCACTTTCTGCAGGGTCTACACCAAAACATTTTCCTTCACCCTCCTGTATTCTGAACCCGTTCTTTTCACTTTCAGGACTCTACACACTTTACCACTGCTAATCAGTTCTGAAGTGCCCATGCTATCTCCTTAAAACATGATAGAATTGGCTTACACCCAACTGCCATATTTAATTTTCTTGTAAGTCCCTAGTAAAGTGGCACTATCTCTGCTCAGGGCCTGTAAAATACTACTAGTGGGCTGCAGCACTGATAGTGCCACCCACTTAAGTAGCACTCTAATGTCTCAGAACTGCCATTGCTCTTACTTCCACATCAACCTTGCAAAATAAACATTTTGCCAGGCCCAAAACTTCCTTTTTAATGTAAGTCACCCCTATGGTAGGCCCTGGACAGGCCAGAGGGCAGGGTGCAATGTATTTAAAAGTGGGACATGTACTTGTGTGTTTTACAAATTTTGGTAGTGAAAAACCTTCAATTTATTTTTTTACTACTGCAATGCCCACCTCTCCCATAGGCTAATATTGAAGTGACCTTACTACATCTATTAAGTGATAATTTCTAAATGGAAGAGGTCACTAGTTCATGTTTGGTGCCTTATGAATTGCAATGAAAAATCCTCTCTCCTGGTGAAGTCAAAGTTTAAATTACAACTCTGAAAATGCCACTTTTAGAAATTTTTGCCATTTAGTGCCTGCACAGTCTGTCTCTGAGTCACACAACTGGGTGTAGCTGACAGTTAGGCTTTGTGTATACCTCCTAGATAGCCATACACAATAGAGAGCTTAGGTGTGTCTGGATGGGCCATCACTGGCAGGATGAGGGAGTGGCGCTGGGCACAGCCCAACTTGCACTTGAATAGGCTTTGTCCTGCCTCCACCCAAAGGGATGCATACCCCCTGTAGTTAGTCTGGAGCCAGGACAGGGAAAAACAGGATGTCTGTGGACTTCAAATGGAAATCTCTAGAAGCTTCTCCCCACTTCAAAAGTAAGGCCCGGGTATAAATATTGGATCTCATTTACCAACTCTTCAGTACACTTCTGGACCTGTGGATACTCTGCTAAGAAGAACTGCTGTGCTGCTGAAAGGACTGCCACTCTGCTGGATTGCTGCTTTGAAAGAACTGCTGCCCTGACCTGCTGCCCTCTTGCCTGGGTGAGAAGGACTGGACCTGCATCCGTTGAACCCAGGACCCCAAAGTGACTTCAAGGGCTAGTTGGCTGGCCTCCTGACTAGAGACTGAGAGACAGAAGGCTTCAACAACCTTGAATCCAGCACCTGTACACTGTCATCTGTGAGTCCCACCCTGCCAAGTGGTGCCTACCCAGTCTTGGACCCTTGGAAGGGAGCTTAAATGTGCTCTGCCAGACCAATGTAGACGCAACAGAACCGAGGAATCTCCTCTGCTGTGTGGCACACTCCCGAGCAGAACTGATGCATCACCTCTGCTGCAAGAGTTCTCCCAGTGCAAGGACTCTGCATCGACTTTGCAGCCTCATCCGAACTGCTGCCTTTGCAAAGCTTTCCCGATGCAGCCCCTTGCATTACAAATCTCTTGTTAATGGCAGCTTCGATGACGACACAGGAACCCGCATCGCAGTCTTGCAGCTCTTCAGAACCAAAGCATACCCTCAACTGTGCAACACATTATTGACACCGGACTTCACATCGGAAGCTCTCATCGATGGGATCCTCTGACAGTGCAGGTCCTCACATCGCAGCACCTCGGAACAGATGCAGCACCTCAGCACAGATGCATCACCTCAGCTGCGTGACGCATCCTCTGCGCAGGACCCGTCAACGCTGCGCAACCAGGATGCAAGGTACTTTCATTCAGTGGGTCAAACTGAGTCCCTCTAACTTAACAGGCCCACGCTCCATCATGGTTGGCCTGAACTTGTGACTTTGGCCTGGTCCGGTGTGACCAGATCATCACAGTTGGCGCCTTATGCTTTTTGGCGCTATTTTCATTGAAATCTTTAAACGTGCATATCTCAGTCCTTCTGAATGGATTAAAATGTACTCTATTTTTTTTTTATTGTTGTGTCACTTTTCCTGTTTTGTGTTTTCACTTTATTACTGTTTGACAATCTGCATAAATACTTTAAACATTGCCTCTAAGTTAAGCCTGACTGCTATGTGCCAAGCTACCAGAGGGTTGAGCATAGGTTAATTTGGGGTTGCTTGTGCCTCACCCTGACAAGGATTGTCGTTGCTGCTTGAGCAGGGTGTCTCTCCCCTCAACCAGTGACCCAATTTCTCACACATGGACTTGCTTGGTTCACTTTCCTAAAGATAGGTACAATCAGGGGACCCTTTGATGAGTTGAGGGTAGGCCTCCCTGCACTATGATATTAGCCATGACCATAAAATAATGGTCATAAATCCCAGATCAGAATGATAAAAGTCAACAGGAATCCTGTTCAGGCCAGGCACCTTATCCCATGTTTGGGAATCGCCCGGTTTGCGTCTCTCAGACTTAAGGAGTGAAAACATGTACACACTTATTAACAAAAGAGTTGTCATGGGCATATTTCTTTGTACTTATGGTGTTTCAAGTGATCTAAGAAATCATACCATAACTGTCCCAAGAAGTGTGCTTGAACCATATGAGTCTTTGTTTTGCACTCAGCAACAGTTTTCCAAACCAATTTGATACTTCTTGAGTTAAGAACAGACTTAACTGATGCCCATAAATTGTCTGGAAATTATTTCTAGGCTTTCTTAAACCACGATTAATTTTTATTTATTTATGAATTCTTGTACAGTGTGTCAACCACTCTAAAAGGAGTCTCATGGTGCTGAAAAGCTTTAGTTTCTGATGCTTAACCTTGTGATGGAACTTATGTTATATGAAGAGCCAGGTTTTTAAAGACTTCCTAAACTTTAGTGGGTGATGCAGAGATCTGATTTCTGAAGCAATGCTGTCAGTGGTCGCTCCTCCATTAAGGTGGAGAAGCGTCACCCCACTGCCTTGGAGTAGGAAAAGAAAGAAAAAAAAATGATAACTAATGTTATTATAATTTTATTTTATCCTCCTGCTGTGGCAGCTTAGGAAGAGGATGCAGGAGAGGCGGTGGCGGTCCGCCAGTGGGCTCCCACCTCCCCTGCCCTCCCACCCCACTGCTGCTTCCAGGCAGCAGCCGCGACTGGATGCTGTTAAAAGGTTTTGCTCCTTGCGTTCTGCAGGCTCCATCTTTTGTATTTAAAACAGGGCACTTCAAGGCTGAGTATTGAAGGTTTCTGGTAGAGTGATGAATTTTGATTTTTTTGGATACAATTAAGGGACAGAGTTGTCAAAGATTTTAAACAAGAGACAAGCGGATTTAAAAGTGATGCTCTTTCTCACCAAAGCCAGTGTAATTGGTTGATGTATTCAGAGACAGAGGGCCTGATTTAGAATTCATTAGAGGGAATACTCCATCACAAACGTGATGGATATCCCGTCTGCTGTATTAGGATCCCCCATAGGATATAATGTGATCGTAATATGGCAGATGGGATATCCACCCTGTTTGTGAAGGAGTGTTCCCCTCTGCCAACTTCAAAATCAGGCCCAGAGTCCGATTTTTTTTTTTTACTGAATATTGCTCTGGCCTAAGTAGTCAGAATGTTTTGTAGGTAATTCATGGATTTTTGTGGGAGGCACAAATAGGCTGAGTTTAAATAGTTCAGACTTGACTGGACAAAGGAACCCGCCACAATAATCTTGTGGGAAAGGGAGAGAAATAGCGTAATTTGTCTCCTGGCACAAATCTGCCGGGGCTCAAGATTTGGCAATATTTTAAACTTGTTTAGCAAGGTTTAGGTTAGTGTTGATTGGACCTTTAGAGTTTGGACTAACAAAACTGGGGTGGGGTGGACACGTAGGTTTGCTGGCCTTCAGGAAATACCCCAAACATTGACAGAGATGAAGATAGGAAAGTCCCGCCTGGGTTTCGGTAGAACGAGCTGAGGGCAAAAAGCCCCACCTGGACTATGCATACTACATAGTGCTTGAGCTTTTTCCTCTGCTAAGTATTCCCCCACACTAACTGTGATATGGTCAGTTTGGATGAATGCTCATAAACATCTAGGTATGAATGGATTCCTTCATTGAACATCCCCAATATGGTTGAATGCGGCTCTTTGGATTGGACGTACCTCGTTTAACTGGCCACAGTGGGCAGAGGTGGTAATCAACGTAATAGGTGGCCTATATAATGGCTCTGTGTTAAATTCCTTTGAATCTATGTGTGCAGAATTCACTTTGACAATGTTGCAGTGTTGGTATTATAGTCAACTGAGACATTGTTTGGTGAGCAAACTATGTCTAGACGTACCTACCCTCTCTGAGTTGTCCTTTCACAAATACATACACTTGTGGGGTCTTCTAGGAGCTTAATTTCCAACCTATTTCAGATCCTTATTGATTCACTATACTCAACTAATACTAGACAGGAGACCAGGACACACTGGCAGGTCCGATTAAATGTGGACTATACGAACGAAGACTGGACGGATGTGCTAAACCATCATGATCGAAATCTGAAGTAGGCCTGGTTGAAGTTCACTTGCTTCAAGGTGTTGCATTACTGAAGTTGGGCCCCATCTAAACTTAGAAAAGCCTGTCTCCTGTCACGTGCCAACTGTTGGAGATGTATGGTACCTGAGTTTGACCTGTCGCACATTTTATGGTCCTACCTGAGTTTGACTCATTACTGGGTGGCCATATGGCACATGTTACATAATGCCATGCACTTACATTTTTCTGAATTGGACAAACTAGCCATTTTACATGGCATTTCAGATTTAAACAACAGTACTACTCACAGGAGATGGTGGATGTCAACGGCCTTGATGGTCACAAAAATCTATATATTAATACATTGGCACTCGCTGAATGTACCTACGCACCAAGAATGGTTGACTGAACTCTTTGCCTGGCCTCGAATGAGAGGAGAATTTATAAAATTCAGGAACAGCTCCCTCAGATGAAAGAAGTGTGGGGCCATTTCTACTCTTGAAAGCTCATCATTGGTATTACCAGGTAGCTGTACAATATGACGTTGGGGTGTAGACCCCTCACTCTCAGAAGGTACTCTCTTTAAACACACAAATATGAGCCACAAACTTTGACACAAGAGGTCTTCATGTTGGAAGGGTATGACTGGACAGGCGTAGTTGGAGACCGTATCAACAGGTTTGATACTGTTGGCTTTGATTACGAGATATATGTACTAAAAGTGGGTTTATGTTGAGGGATGAGGAAGGTTCTTAAATACTGGGAGATTTAAATAGCTGGCATGGGAGCACAGAGATGGTGAAGTTTGTTTTACTCTTCAACACTGTGATAAGACATGATTTGTATTTTCGAACCCGTCATATGTACATCCGGACTAATTAGATCAGACTATTGTGTCTGTCCTATTATGTTTAAAAACCGATTACAAGAGTTGAAGATGGGGAGAATTGTGGTCTTTGTAGTACTAACTGTTCTACTGTTTGCACAGCATCAAAGAGTATTAACCAGGGTGTTTAGTGGTACCGTAGCTGCTACTAAAACAATGTGAGCTCAGTGTTTAATTCATAGTGAGTTGCTAAATGGCATACCAAGCTCAACCTATCACTCTCAATAATGTCCACAATCTATTAGAGATCATCATGATAAAGTTCCAGAAAAACAATATCCCTTCAAGAGTGTCACAGCAAATGGCTATCGTGGTGTTGCAAGAAGTGAATGGCAACCTTAAGGCCTTCTTGATAAAATCAATATCAACTAAATTTGGGAAATACGGGATTATAGAGGCTTTCTAGTCACAATAAGTTCATTATGCAATGAACCACATTAATAAAATTGCAATCAATATGAATAAACATTAATGCTGCTCTAAAAGTCGGTCTTGGTGGGATATTCTGCTTGGAGTGTCAAGTATAAGCTGTAGACCAACACATTAAATTTGTGCGCTACCCATCCTGTAATATGTATCGCATCTGTGTCATTCAAATTGGCTTGTTGCCCACCTGCATGCAGAGGTGGCCACATACAAGAGTGAGTCCTCTACCTTGCGTATCTAGGCCCTATTACACATGCTGGCACAAGAACCAAGAGATCTTGGAAGAACATGCTATGTGCCATTCAGGAAGGTGTGCACTGGAAGTGTTCCCACACTGCATCTTTGGGTTAGGTCACAGAGCGTTACCCCCATGTGGAATAAACTTGAATACCTGGAGAAGATTAAAACACCTTAAGCCTCTTGTAATGTCTTTCCATACATTAAGTAGGTGTCTTTCTTAGACTACTGCAACTTTGGTGGACATAACCTATACATTAACCATCACACACCTCTTTATATTGTATACCATAAGATGGCTATAGCTTATTTTTAAATCAGTGTTCCATTTATACTTTTGTATTTCTCAATGTTTTTATTTCCTTTTGATTAGTTTCAATTGCAATCAATGAATCGAGTAATGCAAATTATGTTGCTATATATATATATATTCACTGAAAAAACCATAGGTTTCAGGCACGTTATAGTTAGAAATTAGCATTTAAAAAACCTTACAAATTCACTGAAAAAACCATAGGTTTTAGGGACAGTTATAGTTAGTTGGACATTGCACTCATACAAAACCCGTGAAATTCCCCCGTTATAGTTATTTCAGCTAACTATAACTCGCGCCCCCGCAATGCACTGCTGATGACGTCACATATTACATCACTCATGACATGGTCAGTGACATCACTGATGACATCATCCAGTGACTGTGTGTTTCTGTAAAGTTTAAATATTTTTAATATATATAGGGAAAGGCGTATTGAAGAATGAGTGGGTGTATAAGTGTCTGTATGGATGATTTAGTAGGTGCCTGACTGACTCTATAAGTGAGTGATTAAACGTATCTTACTGAATGCATGGGTTAGTGACTAAACTGGGTGAATGTCTGTATCCGTCTGTCTGTTGCTGTGTAAGTGGCTGCAAGGGTTTGTGAATAGCTACATGAGTGTCTATATGAGTTATTGATTGGTTGTCTGAGTATCTGTATGGGTGCCTGAGTGTTTGTGTGGGTGGGGTGTGTGTGACTGTGCATAGATGTGAGTGGGTGATTCACTGGGTGGATGGTTTCAAGAGTGCATCTGTGATAGACTGTATGGACAGTGTGTGTAAGAGTGTGTTAGTGAGTGAATGTATGTCCCAGTGGTACATGTGTGAGTAACTACATATGTGAAAGGCAGTATATATGTGTGTTGGAGTATATAAATAGCTATAAGCGGGAGTGTGTGATTGTGAGAGTGACTGTATGGATGAGTGTGTGCTTGTATCAGTGATTGTATAAGAGCGTAAGAATGTGCTAGTATTTGTATGAGTAAGTGAGCTGGTGTGTGGATAACTGTATAGGTGAGTAAATGGCAGTGTGTTTAATTATTTGCATGACTGACTAGGTGTGTGAGTACCTCTATGGATGAGTGGCGGTGTTTGAGTGTCTATATAGGAGTATGAGTGCATATGATAGTCCTAGTAATGAGTGACCGTAAGTATGAGTGACTGTACGGGTGAGTGAGTGGATGTGTGTGTAGACATAAGAATCAGTGAGTGGGTATGTAGTTATTGGTGTTGGAGTGTCTATGGTTTTGCGAATGGCAGTCTGTAATTTAGAGTGGGTGTATCAAAGGTTATATTAGGTTATAACAGCCTTGAAACGCGTCGGACATGGTGGATATTGAATGAAGGTCAGGAATACTAGCGTCAGCAAGGCATTACAACCGGATGGTGGGGGAGAGCGTTGTGTGCCCTGTCAGAGCGCAAGGGCTCTTTTGTTGGAACACAGATTTGCACAGCTACCCTTGGCCGTGGAGAGGAGCACCATTTTCGCCTTCGACTATAGGTGAAGTTGAAGACTGGAAAGGCTCAAGAAGGGAAACCGTTTCCTTTCGTTGAAGCACGCTCTCCTAAGGTGAACAATAGCACGCAAACCTGACTTTCTCTCCTACAACAGGATGATTAAAAGCTGCAACTAACAGGGGGACTGAGCCTACTTAAGGTTATTATTGTACTCACCTCTTATGGACTGTAATTACCAGCATGCTGCTGGTTACCTTGAAATGTGCCACGCCCACTATGGGCGGTCTTTCCATCAATAAAGGGTCGGAAAGAAAGTAATGGTGAGTTTTCATTTCCCTCTTTGCAGAGTCCATGAATAAGGGGCGGAACAGCCTTGAAACGCGTCGGACATGGTGGATATTGAATGAAGGTCAGGAATACGAGCGTCAGCAAGGCATTATAACCGGATGGTGGGGGAGAGCGTCGTGTGCCCTGTCAGAGTGCAAGGGCTCTTTTGTTGGAACACATATTTGCACGGCTACCCTTGGCCGTGGAGAGGAGCACCATTTTCGCCTTTGACTATAGGTGAAGTTGAAGACTGGAAAGGCTCAAGAAGGGAAACCGTTTCCTTTCGTTGAAGCACGCTCTCCTAAGGTGAACAATAGCACGCAAACCTGACTTTCTCTCCTACTAAAGGATGATTAAAAGCTGCAACTAACAGGGGGACTGAGCCTACTTAAAGTTATTTTTGTACTCACCTCTTATGGACTGTAATTACCAGCATGCTGCTGGTTACCTTGAAATGTGCCACGCCCACTATGGGCGGTCTTTCCATCAATAAAGGGTCGGAAAGAAAGTAATGGTGAGTTTTCATTTCCCTCTGTGCAGAGTCCATGAATAAGGGGCGGAACAGCCTTGAAACGCGTCGGACATGGTGGATATCGAATGAAGGTCAGGAATACGAGCGTCAGCAAGGCATTACAACCGGATGGTGGGGGAGAGCGTTGTGTGCCCTGTCAGAGCGCAAGGGCTCTTTGTTGGAACACATTTTGCACGGCTACCCTTATCCGTGGAGAGGAGCACCATTTTCGCCTTCGACTATAGGTGAAGTTGAAGACTGGAAAGGCTCAAGAAGGGAAACCGTTTCCTTTCGTTGAAGCACGCTCTCCTAAGGTGAACAATAGCACGCAAACCTGACTTTCTCTCCTACTAAAGGATGATTAAAAGCTGCAACTAACAGGGGGACTGAGCCTACTTAAGGTTATTATTGTACTCGCCTCTTATGGACTGTAATTACCAGCATGCTGCTGGTTACCTTGAAATGTGCCACGCCCACTATGGGCGGTCTTTCCATCAATAAAGGGTCGGAAAGAAAGTAATGGTGAGTTTTCATTTCCCTCTGTGCAGAGTCCATGAATAAGGGGCTGAACAGCCTTGAAACGCGTCGGACATGGTGGATATCGAATGAAGGTCAGGAATACGAGCGTCAGCAAGGCATTACAACCGGATGGTGGGGGAGAGCGTCGTGTGCCCTGTCAGAGCGCAAGGGCTCTTTTGTTGGAACATATATATATATATATATATATATATATATATATATATATATATATATATATATAATATGTATATAATCATTCTGTTACAACTACATTTGATCATATTCACTAGACTTTCTATAGTATAACCAACCCAGATGAGTAAAATATTTCATTATATTATTGCACCATCCTTTATTGTTCTTTCTTTTATCTTACATGTATTGTCATCAAGCATTACCTGTTCGATGATGGGAGCCATAACATGATTAAGTTGTCTTCTCTTCTAAAAACTCTATAAAATTGTTTTGAAATAAAAAGAAAAAGACACAGTGCATTCCAGGGACCCAGAATGAAGAGTTCAGTCTTCAGGAGTTTACCTAAAGTACAGTTTGGTTATGTGTCCAGGCAAGGATTCAAGGTGAGCCAGATTCTAGGATCTTGGACACCCATGCCTTGACTCCAGATGTCCTGTGTCTGAATGCACCTTACCATTGTCCTACACATTCTGGCCGCATCCTGTCTCTATATGACTGGAAAGCGATAAGGCATGCCACAGAGAGCAGCACAAAATAAATGAACCTTGATGCAAGGCAAAGGTGATACCTATCTATGTGATTTATGATGACAAAGAAAATTCAGTTTTGGTCTATGAATTGAGTTGCTCTCGACATCAGATGGAGGAGCATTATATGAGGCAGTACTTTTGCTAACACTTGACATCCCAGAGAGTACACAGCCCATGTATATGGCAAATGAATTAAGAAAGTTTGAGCTGTCTCCAAAAAAAGGAATGTTTAGGGACAATGCTTCTGAGTCTCACCAGCTGTGGGAAGAGTTTGCTTATATCTCATTAAAACCACAAAAGGGCCAGGTGAAAAGTAGCAGTGCAACAAATTGTGATGAACTGAACTATTCAATTCTGAATAAGAACCTTGTTAGACCTGTCAGCTTTAGGGTGGTATTCCCCCAAACCTTTTGCCTGCTTGCCTCCAATTTTGCTGCTTTTAGGACTTTGGGCACTTTACAACTACTAACTAGTGCTAAAGTGCACATGCTCTCTCCCTAAACATGGTTTGATTGACTTGTCCACAAATGGCATTTTTAATTTACTTACAATTCTCCTGTAAAGTGCACTATGTATGCTGCTGAAGGACTGCCACTAGGGGCGTAGCCACGGGGGGAGGGGCTAGCGGGGCCGGGCCAGCCCACCCATATTTCTGTCTGGCCCCCCTAAATCTCGGGCCTTTTTATTTACTGGGACTTTCACACTTTGCTTCGAATTCTTTTTTTTCCACCTCTTTTTAGCTATCGCATTTTATGATCAGCAAATAAACGCGCTACGGAGCCTTTGACTCGACCTATATAAACACTGTGGTTCCACACCCTCAGGCAGAGAGTAGTGCGCAGCTGCAGGCGAGCTGAGGATTACCGCTAAGGCTGACAGGAGCATATTCACATGCTTTTCAGTTCCATTTTCCTTACATTTGGTTGTGCCCAACTCAGTGCAGATGGAACCACAGCAAAATTGCTAAATGGATCATCAGACAAAGCGATGGGTTGGTACAGAAGTGCTGGTTTACTATAACACAACCCTGTCTCTTCCTCCGTCATGCCAGCAGTGATTCAAACGTGTCTGACATGAGTTCTTACAGCAAGCCCAGGCCGGAAAGGAGAAAGAGAAAGCGTGGAGCAGGCAGGTAAGAGGATCGAATTATGTAGTTGTAGAATCTGCAAACTTGGCAATATAAAATGTAACTAGAGCAGACTGAGATACCATCTCTCCATACCTTTTTGAAGGCTGTAGCAGCAGAAACGAAACAACAGGTTTTAAAAAAGAAAATTAGACCAAATTGCTTGGCTGAAAGAACTTGCTTTCATGGGTACACAACTGACTACGTCTTTTTAGTTGTGTTGATTAGTGCTTTAAGTCGGATGAAAAGGGGTGGAGGTCTCTACATAGACGTGACCAAAGAAATGTAAATAAGATTCCTTTCCAAGCGGGGTGGCCTATGTCATTAAGGTCATGGATGAAAGCATGTAACCCAAAAGCCTGTGCTTCACACAGCATGCCATCTAACAAATATATTGGCATCTATTTGTGAGTTGTCTGTAATTAAGCCCATACATATAGATCAAGTCACAGGAAATATACCTAAAAAAAACCCAGACCTATTAGCTTTCCCGCTACCTGTTAACAGTATCAAATCAATTGGCAGCAACAATAATTTTGCTGTGAATAAGTAGAATTGAAAAATATGAGAGCTTGAATTAATGATTACCAAGGTCTGTGGAAAGGGTTTTGGTCTTCAGAGCGTATAAATCTCTCCTTTCTCCCCTTTACTTTCCTCTGCAGTCTCTCATGCAATTAGACTCTACCATACTTTTTCTCCTCTCCATCTCTCCGAAATCCTCTATCTACATATCTAACAATCTGCCTCTTTCCTCTTCAGCACCATTTTCACTCTCTGCTACACATAAGTCCTTTTATCTCTCCCACTTCACCATCTCTCCCACACATGTAACCCGCCCAGGTGAGGACCTGTAAGTAAGCATTTCCTTTCTTTTGGTGCTGTCAGTATTTCCACAGTGGAGCACCGCTTCACATACTTTAGCATAGAATCACAAATAAAGTTGGTACATATGTGAGCATCACTATGCGCGCTCTGCAGAGAGGCCAAAGACTGGATGTGCATGTAGTTTCCACACTTTTATGATGTGCTCACCGCCTCTGCAAGAAATTCCCACTGCCTTCAGCATAAACACTCACCCACAACCTGAATTCAGCAGGACACCTATGCGGTAACTCCGTTCTCTGTATGCACTATACAAAAGTTATATGTTGCATGATAACAAAACTACATGTGAAACACATCAGCAAAAATGGAAGTATTCTTAGGGAATGTGACATGAAGTAAAACATATGCAAAAGAAACATTTGATGGACGGAATGCTGGACAATGCAAACATTCACCCCCAGTCACAAGGATCTGGGTTAAATCCATCATTCTTTTGCTCACCACACCACCCCAGTTTGGACCCAGCCATATGCAAATCAGTCTTGACCCTGTTCCTTGTGGGAACAGTCCAGCCCGAACTGCCAAGCCAGGTCCTGTGCTCTCCATGCCACTGGAGTCAAGCTATCCTGGCTGATGAGGGTGAAACCCCGAAACCGGTCCTAGGATGCTCGCTTCCAGTCCAGGGAGGACCTGGCCTGGCAGTTCGGGCTGGACTGTTCCCATTGGGCACAGGGTCAAGACTGATTTGCATATGGCTGGGTTCAAACTGGAATGGCATGGTGAGCAAAAAATGATGGATTTAGGCCCAGATCTCTGTACTGGGGTGAATGTATGACATTGTTCTGCATTCTGTCCATCAATTGTTTTTGCATTTGTCACCCCGAGTGGGACGGATATGCCCAGATGTGGGTCCTGTGCTCTCCATGCCACTGGAGTCAAGCTATCCTGGCTGAGGGGTGAAACCCCGAAACCGGTCCTAGGATGCTCGTTTCCAGTCCAGGGAGGACCTGGCCTGGCAGTTCGGGCTGGACTGTTCCCATTGGGCACAGGGTCAAGACTGAGTAGCATATGGCTGGGTTCAAACTGGAATGGCATGGTGAGCAAAAAAACGATGGATTTAGGCCCAGATCTCTGTACTGGGGTGAATGTATGACATTGTTCTGCATTCTGTCCATCAATTGTTTTTGCATTTGTCACCCCGAGTGGGTCGGGTATGCCCAGACGTGGGTCCCGTGCTCTCCATGCCACTGGAGTCAAGCTATCCTGGCTGATGAGGGGTGAAACCCTGAAACCGGTCCTAGGATGCTCGTTTCCAGTCCAGGGAGGACCTGGCCTGGCAGTTCGGGCTGCACTGTTCCCATTGGGCACAGGGTCAAGACTGATTTGCATATGGCTGGGTTCAAACTGGAATGGCATGGTGAGCAAAAAAACGATGGATTTAGGCCCAGATCTCTGTACTGGGGTGAATGTATGACATTGTTCTGCATTCTGTCCATCAATTGTTTTTGCATGAAGTAAAACATGTCAAAAGTAAACAGGGACTGCATCCCTGACATGGATTACGTTAAGGATTTTTACAAAAATGCTCAAAGACTTTGTTGAGGACATTTTCCGATTTCCAGATTGAGAACCCCAAGGAGTTTTGTATCTCATTAAAGGGCTTATAGTGCCTTCCTTATGCTAGCACCATATGGATTACCAAGCAGTTGTAGCCTGTCACCACACTAGGTAGCCCAAAGTTCTAATCCATCACCTTGTGGATTAACATACAGTCCTGGCTATTCAAAAATTAGAGTACCCTATCAATCAATTAATCAGGGGGTTTATAGAGCGCGCTACTCACCCGTGAGGGTTTCAAGGCGCTAGGGGGGGCAGCTCCTACTCAGTCGAAGAGCAGGGTCTAGAGGTCCTTCCTGAAGGCGTGCAGGTTCGGGGAGCGTCTGGTGCTGATTGGGAGCTCGTTCCAGGTCTTGGCTGCGATGTAGGAGAATGCCCTTCCTCCTGCTCTGCTTCTGCGGATGTGGGGGATTTCTGCTAGGGCGAGGTCGGCGGACCGGAGGTTCCTTTTGGGTGCGTGGAAGCAGACTCTTTTGTTGAGGTATTTGGGTCCGATGTTGTGGAGGGATTTGTAGGTGTGTGTGAGAAGTTTAAAGGTTATTCTCTTCTCGATGCTTTTAAAAAACCAGGTACCCAAAAGGTATAACATCCTATTCAGTCACCATGCAGAGTACATCATGGGTCTATCCCATCTTCATTAAAACATATCAATGCTTTCTCCCATCACTGTACAAGGTACTCCACAGTTCATTTCCATCACCAACTAAAGGGAATTTAGCCATCTTGCTAGTGTGCGGCAGAGGTTGGAACTGCTGGACAATGTAAGCTTATGACTTGGGGCTCATTTAGAGTATCACAAAATGAGCCTATGTTTGTGGAAAATGGCCTAATTCGTTCTGCACCTATTTCCCACCATGGAATGATTAAGGGCGTTTCACAACCACCACACTATCAATGTTTATATATGTTGTAAAGCTGCATGGTTTTAGCACATGTGACTAAAAATATCGATGTGGTGCATAACCAAAAACTGTGGTAAAACAACTTTTTTCAGTGACTGCAGTGTTCAGAAATAGACAAATCAACAACATCAGGAAATGAAGCAAGAGACCACAAAGTGAGCTCTTGTGTCACAAGGTCACTTTTTTGCTGCATTGGTAACTAAAGGCATATTATTACTACCAATGCTACTAGAGAAACCTGTCTTGATGAACAGCATCATTTGGAAGGAGAGAAAACTTCCATGATCATGTGGCATCCTGCAGTTCCACCCACAAAACAGAGATGAAGATCAGAGCATCTGTACCATTACAGACCATGGCTGTCCCAATGGATAGTAAATTGAGAAAGTTCAAATATTTGTATGAAGACCTGACTGAGCTGAAGCATTTGCCAAACCATATGAGCACCTTTACAGCAAACATGCAAGCAAACCCCTGCCCCAGTCCAAGGATCATTTGGCATATACCTACCTCAGTTACTGCCGTCTCTACATAGTGCAGCGCCATTGACATGTGAGGAAACAGCAGACTGATTTTTGTTATTGTTGGACTTGGCCCTTTCTGCAGGGTCATCCCCAAAAATGTTGACTTCACCCTCCTGTTTTCTGAACCTGTTGTTGTTTTTAGACTCTGCGCACTTTACCTCTGCTGACCAGTGCTAAAGTGCTTGTGCTCTCTCCTTAAAACATGGTAGAATTGACTTACACCCCATTGGCCTATTTATTTGCTTGTACACCCCTGTTAAAATGGTAGTAGATGTGCCAAGACCTGTGAATTAAATGCTAGTAGTGTCCCTGCAGCGCTGCTTGTGCTACCCACTTAAGTAGCCCTTTAAGCATGCCTCACGTCTGCCTTTGCAGCCTGTGTGTATAATTTTAAAATGCCATTGTGACTAAATTAACGTTTTGCCAGGCCTAAACCTTCCTTTTTAATCCATATACGTCACCCCCAGGGTTGGCCCAGAACAGCCCAAAGGGCAAGGTGCAGGGTATTTAAAAAGTTGTACATGTACTAATAATCTTTACATGTACTAGTAGTGAAAAACTCTTAAATTTATTTTTTACTACTTCAAGGCCTTCCTCTCCCATAGGATACCATTAAGTTTTCTTATTACATTTAATAAGTAAAAACTTTCAATTTGAAATAGGTAGGGTTAATAAGTGATAACTTTCATTTGGGAACATGTATGGATTTCGAGTTTGGTGTCTTTAGAACTGTAATTAAAAGCCCCCTTCAATGGTAAACTCGGATTTCTAATCACAATTCTGAAAATGCCTCTTTTTGAAAGTTGAAGCATTAAGAAATTACCTGACCACTTTTGTAGTCGCTGCTATTTTATTTAAAGCAGACCGAGAACCAATCTATTATTTTCTTGGTTCTACCAATTAATTAGCAAGCATTTAACACTTTTCAATACATTTTTCCTTATTCAACAATAAGTCATGACAAAAACGATGCACTTTTGAATCACCAATAAATGAATTTGTCTGTGCACCTTATATGTACATTTCTATCATCTTATCTTTCAACAAAATCAAATTCAATTGAATCAGATTGAAATTTCGCCTTCAATTTGTTGCGTAGGGTCTTCTTTCAGTTGCCGATACCATTCTTGATTCATTATTTGACTGTATGCTTCTGCCAAATACATTTCTTTGGACCAAATAATCAGAGCTCCACCCTTATCCGCTGGCTTTATTATTAAGGAATCGTTTTTCTTAAGTTCTTGAAATGCTTTATGTTGTTGACTGATTTTTTTTGGTGAATTGCTTCTTTGTTTCTAACTGGCTGATGGAGGACAAGACAACCTGCTCAAAGGCGATAATTTGTTTAGGAATTGTATGTATTGATGGAACAAAACTTGATTTTTGGATAAGCCGGAGGGCTCTGTTTTGCCTTTATATTCCTTCCCATGGAAGAACACCTTGAGCTTGATTTTTCGAATAAATTCCAATGCTTCGATCTTCAAATTAGTGAAATCTGTATTTTGACTTGGAACAAATTATACTCCTAGGTTCAAAACTGATTCTTGTGCTTGCGTTAGTTGACAAGTTGATAAATTAACAATAGAAGTTGGTCATGTTTTGTAGAAGTTTCTTCGTGTTGTCATTTCCCATGGCTGCTGTTGTTTGAATCAAACCCTGTTTCTTTGTTCGCCCTTTTCTAAAAAAGAGTTCTGCCTTTTAGAGGGACCCTCCCTTGGGTCAGAGTCTCCTGCTGAATCCGAAGATGACGATTCAGAAAGTTGGCATTTTCTTGATCTAACATTTGTTGACTGTAGACTGTTCCTGGGTCACATGACTAGGTGTAGCTGGCAATTAGTCTCTGTGAATTGGTCCCAGACAGTGAGACAAAGGGAAGCTAGTTGTTGGTAGGATGGGCCACTCTGAGATGATGAGGGGAAGGAGCTGTCAATTACAACACTTGCACATCACAAAAGCACTGCCTTGGCACTCTCACAATGGAGTTTGACACAGGCCTTTTGTGGCCTCAGACAAGCTGGGGCCAGGACAGGGAGGAAAGGGATTCCTGACATCTCAAGCAGGGTGAAAAACTCTAGAAGCTTACTCTATTTAAAAGTGTGCACCATGTATAAATACAACTTCATGCAAGGACATCGCCTTGCCCAATGCAGCCCATCGGAGTTGCCGCTGCATGACTCATTTCCATGCAAGGACATTAGATCCCACTTCACAGCTTCTCGGAACAACTGCTGCACCTCACATTGCCTCTTCTGCACGGTGCATCCTCAACACGGGACTCTGCATCTCTTTGCGACCAGGATTTAAGATACTCCATTTCAGCAGGCCTAACTGGGTCACTGTAGCTGGCCGGAACTCCATCACAGTTGGCCTCAACTTGTGACTTAGTACCAGTCCAGCATGTCCCGATAACCACAGTTGGCTCTTTGTGCTTTTTGGTGCTATTTTCACTTAAATCTTTAAACATTCATAGCTCTAATTCCACTGATTGGATTGTTATTGTTTTGGTCTTGAGTTATTTATTAAAATTTGCTCTCTATTTTTCTACATTGGAGTGGGTTTTTCTTGTGTTATGTTTTCACTTTATTTCTGTTTGAAGTGCTGCATAAATACTTTACACGTTGCCTCTATGTTAAGCCTGACTGCTCTTTGCCAAGATAGCAGAGGGTTGAGCACAGGTTAATTTGGGGCTTGCTT
Organism: Calotriton arnoldi; assembly: GCA_963921515.1. Taxonomy (NCBI): domain Eukaryota; kingdom Metazoa; phylum Chordata; class Amphibia; order Caudata; family Salamandridae; genus Calotriton; species Calotriton arnoldi. The sequence continues at coordinate 286,159 of CAWUFW010015412.1, read as the reverse complement.
GTGACTCCACCCTGATTAGGACTTTGGTTGCTGCTTGAGTAGGGTTTCACCCCTTTCAATCAGTAACCCACATTCTTACAGTTATGTTTGTGGGTCAGTGTACAAGCATGGGTGCCCCAGTTGCAAACCTGAAGGGTCACCACCCCAGTTGATCCTTGGGTTCCTGGGAGGAGATAATGCTCATTTTCACAGGCCTGACCATTTTTTCATTGTTCATGGAATATCTTGAGTCTGGTGGACTGTCTCTGTTCAATAAACTATTAGTATCAAACAGAGTTAGAGGAGGTGACTGCAATTTGCTGTAAGAATTCAGTATTTACCCAAAATAAGGAAGTTGTTTGCGTATAACATAGGGACCTGATGCAACTTACAAGCCTTTAAATGGATAGTCATTTTATAGGTGCCTACAGTGAATTATGTATTACGTTGCTGCTTTCTGTACAAACACATTTCACAGTTATTAGGTTTGCACTTAAAAGGCCTTTTTTATGGGATTAGTATGGTGAGTGGTTCTGAGAACCACTCCTCATGAAGACAAATGAAGCCCATCTTCTTGGCAGCAGCAGCAGACTAACCCAATGTGTGTGCAAATAGATCAGGTGCTAGATCCTTGGAATGGTTGGGGGATCCAGAGGGCCATTTCAAAGAGGGGAAATACTTTAACCCACATGAAAGGGAAAGTGACGTGTAACGTTTTGTACCCTGTGTTAGATATACATTTTCCTTAATGATAAATATTAGAAACTTGTCTCTATATAGCACTGTTTCTAGAAATAGTAAATGTAAATAGAAAGTGTTTAAATTACTCAGATTACTGACCTCAGAATGAAAAAAGAATTAGTCCGCCTTCCTTGGATTTGAACTTTTTACTGCTACTCCATTTGTTGTGCTAAGTTTGGAGAGTTTTTTTGGGGGGGGGGAGTTTTTTATAGCGTGAGCTCGAACCAAAGGTATCAGAGCACTTTACATGAGAATGTGTTGCGTAACAGATGGACACATTCATTTAATTAGTCTCAGGGAGATTAAGAGATTTACTCAGAATCACAGGATGTTGAGTGTCCCTGCCGAGACTCAAACCCAGTTCCCCAGCTTCGAGGTCGACCGTGGTCGAAAGTGTTGCCTATGTGGGAAGAGCTTTTGTATTATACATGAGAACCAGAGAGGTGCGCTTTTCACCTCATAGTGAACTTGTAGCTACGCTTTATCATCAAATGAAGTGAAGTGTGGATTAGAAATAGTTGTGTGTGCATAGCTGATTCTACCTTTTCTTCCTTTGGTTGCCAAGGTCTGGAACTGGTTTGGTTGTATTACGGGGGACATCTTTTTGTAAAGCTTTCTCTTTGAATGCCAAGTGATGGGGAATATTTGTTAACTTTGCTGGCAGGAAATTCTTTAGATTGGCTTTCTGAAGCGACAGTTATATGCCACCAATGTGAATTTCCTTGAAGGATTGAACGGACAGTGAGTTTGATTAGCGAGGTGGAACAGTATCAAGATGATGGTGGCACAGATTTTCAGAGGGAAACATAGGAGAAAATAATTTAGCAGAGGGTTGGCATTATGGTGAAGGCCCTTTCTGTAACTTTCTTCACTTGTGGAACTACTGACATACCAGTGCCTATGAAAACTCCCAGGTTTCTTGCATGTCATTAGAAATGTTTGAGTTCATGAGGCCAGATAATCGCGGGGTAGTAATTTTCCAATTTCCGACAGTTTTTGTTGAGTTACATTTTCAAGTGGGTGATCAGTATTCTTTGTCCATTGCTTGGAGGCATTGGTCTAGAACAGAGGAGAATTGGTCAGGTTTTTGAGCTTCAGGATGCCCTGGGTGTCTTCTGCATGGCAGTAACATGTCTGATTGAAGGATCAGATGAGTTCCCATAATTGGCTGAGGTGTGCAGAGATGATGAAACATTTTGTTCCATCCTAGTCACTGCAGAAAAGAGTTGAAGAGGACAGTGGGCACAAGATGATGCTTCATCTGTTTGAGAGATGAGAGGAAATCCATTCTTGAAGAGTTCCTTAAATACTAAGATCTTCGTACCCATGTGGGGCGATGAACTGAATCATAAGACAGCACAGCCATTTTTGTCAACACTGGGTTTCTGCCCATTCCAGAAAGCTCTTTGTGATAGAGGGTAGGTTATTGTCCAAGCCTTCTGTATTAATGAGTTTGTCAAGAATGGCCTCTTGCGGAATGGTTGCTAGTTAGCAGCGTCTGCTGGATTGAGGTTTTGTTTGTTTGTGTACGGCTTCATGTAGGTGGTAATGAAATCACCGAGATAGATGTCTGCTGATGGTGCCTGCATTAGAATGTGACACTGTTCTGCAGACTCTAATGCAATGTGTTTTTCTAGACAGTGAATGTATGTAGTATTTGTTCCAATATGTCTGCCTGAAGGTCTTGTTCCCTCTATTTAGGGAAGAACATTTCTGTGCTGTTATTTCTAATACTTTTCTTCCTATAGTTGAATATAAGTATGTAATGTGCATAGATATCAGAGTCCTGATTTGTAGATACGGACAATATGTCGGCATATTCTTTTATGGGAGATATATATATCTTGCCAAAGACTATGCACCTGCATACATCTGCAACATGCATACCGTTCATGCACTAGAGACCTTATTGCACACTGTGCAAATCTGGCTTGGCAGCCTGTAGGGTAGTCTGTACATTTTGCGCAGATTGATGGATTAAACCTTAATGCTCATCCAATGACAGCAACACTGTCACTTCTATGCCCAGAATGCCCTTGGGCTTTCTTAAGTCGTCAATGACCAAACATTTAGCAGATAAAATATATGCCATTTTAGAAATCTCACATGTGACTTTTTGAGTGAACAAGGGTGAGAACTGTATTTTTTCAGTAGGTTCCACTTAGGTGAAGGAGAAGTTAAGAAGGACTATACTAAAATTTAGCTTTTTTAGGTAGTTGATGGAGTCCAGATATTGCTGTAGGAACTAGCAGAGGGCTTTGCAATGAATATGTTTTTGTATAGGAGGTGTATCCCAAAAATGAGGTTCTGTACATAGGCCAATACTGTGATGGGGGTTAAAAGAAGACCAGATTACAGAGACTAGAATGTTGGGAATGGTAGAGAAAGAAGGACATTGAGATTTTGACAGTACCATGCGCAACTCTTATTTTCACATTTGTTATTATCCATTTGCATGTATATACAATTTAAGTCCTAGAACGAAAAAGTGATTCTTACAAAAACAAGCAGCATGTTGCTCAAGCAGAGAATCAAGAAGCCAAAGCCACCCCAACTATCCTTTTTTCTAAAGATGCATTACATTCCTATTTGAGGAATGTGCTTAAAATGCAACAATTTGCATGCATTCACCCAAAAATCTGCAGGGGAAAAAAATATATAAATCTATAAATACAATAGAAAATAATTGGTTTGTGTTAAAACGTATCCCCAATTTCCACATCTTTTTTTTAAACAATGTCCTCAGGAGAATAATACCACAATGTACTATACAATAGAAAATGCCATGCTTAACAGTATATCTAAAAAATATCCCTGCAAGTTGAAGACTGCGCACTTATGACTCCAATCAAGGTTGCTAAGGAGCCCTTTGTTCACTTCTTTTATGTAGTTTTCATCACGGGGGCCAGGACCCCCAAAACCTATGCTACTGGCTATGGCCCTGACTGCCACTCTGCTGGACCGCTGCTCTGGAAGAACTGCTTTCTATTTGTGCTGACCTGCTGCCCTCCTTGCATGGGTTAGAAGGACTGGGCTCACATCACTTGTTCCCAGAACTAGAGTGACTCTAAGGGCTTGCTGACTTCCCTCCTGATTAAAATCTCAGGGACATTAAACACTTCCAACGCACCTGCTACAGCACCTGGATTCTGCCATCTGTGGGCCCGATTCACAGAACTAACTTAAGACAAAATCCTAAACTTACTGCCATTTTGGTATTCACAGAAGGCACTTACTTACTCATTTTGAGTAACTTACTTATTTTGAGTAACTTACTCATTTTGTGTAACTTACTCATTTTGGTATTCACAGAAGGCACTTACTCATTGATGAGTAAGTGCCTTCTGTGAATACCAAAATGAGTAAGTTACACAAAATGAGTAAGTTACTCACAATGAGTAAGTTACTCAAAATGAGTAAGTAAGTGCCTTCTGTGAATACCAAAATGAGTAAGTGCCTTCTGTGAATACCAAAATGGTAGTAAGTTTAGGATTTTGTCTTAAGTTAGTTCGGTGAATCGGGCCCTGTGAGTCTTGCCCTGCAAAGTGGTGGCAATCCAGTCTTGGGCCCTTGGAAGTGGGGATAAAGTGCTGCTCCAGCAAAACTCCATGCATCCATGCCATTGCGCTGCTAGGAACGAGCGCATCTCCACCGTAACCAACTCCTCGCCGCTGTTGCAAGGATCGAGCACATCGCTGACTGCGTTGTGCATTGCCTCTATTCCTGCCGCATCTTCGACTTTGCGCGGCTCAGAGCCGAAGCATCACCTTCATCCTACGGTCCAACACGCCGCCTCTTTGCTTCTCTCATCTCAGCTTCGACGATGACGCATCCTCTCTTTGATTCTCGCATCTCGGCTCCGTCGACGATGCAGCTAAGGTACTTTGTAGCAGGCCAAGGCTGGTCCCAGTATCTGACCCGTGCTCTATCGTTGTCAGTCTGAACCTTTGGATTTGACCTGGTCTAGCGCAACCAGATAGCCCCGGTTGGCACTTTATGCTTTTAAGCACTGTAATTCAGTATATTCTTTAAAAGTTCAGAACTCCGGTTCTACTTATTGTTTTTTGTTGTTTTGGTCTTGTTTTGTTAATTAAATCAAGCTTTATTTATCTGGCCAGGTGTAGTATGTTTATGTGTGGTGTTTTCACTGTTTTACTGTTTGAAGTGTCGCACAAATACTTTACACATTGCCTCTTAAGTTAAGCCTGACTACTCTGTGCCAAATTACCGGGGGTGAGAACAAGTTCAATTAGGGTGTGCTTGTGACTTACACTGATTAGGATTGTGGTACCTGCTTGGACTGGGTGCATAACTCTGCCAACCAGAAACCCAATTTCTAACAAACCTTATGAATAATTGAGCTAGTAAGCATTTAGTGATCTAAGGTGAATACACACAAGGAGGTTGGGAGAATGGCTGACGCGGCTTTGCACAAGATTGTCCAGAATGTCCCAAGTGGGGCATCAGCAAAAGAGTGACTCAAGATCCTGAAAGACAAACCCAAGTGGGGTGAGAAAATCAATACCCAGGTTCACTGAGTTCTTCAAATTTTGCATTTAAAAGTAGTGGTTTACATAATTTTAGGGATGGGTGATGATAGGCATCTGTGGGAAGAGGACCTTTAAACCTCATGGGAAAGAGGACCAAGCTTTGACACAGGGTAGAAGAAAGATGACACCTCCTATCCAAACATCCAAGCATAGCAAGTGTAGCACCAAGAGGACAGAATTGTACGGTATGCCCTAGTGTCCGTGGTTGGGTGGTGAATCTTCAGGATGCACTGGTTGCACCTGGAAATTCTAAGAAGTACCTCTAGAAGACCTCAATGAACTGTGTCTCTGAGACCACTCTGCTGGATACCAGTATTAGCAGGTTGCATGGAAGTGAATGAAAGGTCTCTCCAAACCAGTACATAGAATTAAATTGTCCGGAGGGTTAATATTGTCTGATGTTGGGGGGGGAGGGGCTCCCAAAGGTCATGGTCACATTAGACTGGAAGATGGTGGTTTCCCAGAAGAGGGTAGATGTTTGCCCAACTCTGCAGTAGACTTCTTCCTAGGCATTAAACGTCCACAAGCAGGATCTAAAAGAAAGAATGAAAGTACCATGGTTGTGCCACAGTCTTTGGGGATGCTGACACCAGGATTAGGGCTCAGGGACCCAAGAGACAAGGTAGGTTGAAGAGAAAGGTGGAAACTGCAGTTTTTAGGCGAGCGAAACAGGGATCATTTACTACTCCGAAATTACAGGATTCTTAGCATGCCATTAGAAAGGTAATATCTCACCTGAAAGTGCTGTCTAAGAGACAGGCAATGGGAGACCTGAACCAAGCAGACTGATGCATGGCACAGAGTCTGCGACTCTTAAGTGTTTGAACATGTGCCAACCCTGGAAGGCCTGAGTTGTCAGGCAAGGTTTCAATATGTGAATGTAGACCTCATCTGAATTACTGGCGTCAGGGGGACATAGCAGAGGTAGAGGTAGAAGAAGAGTTCCTCCATCTTGAGGCTAAAACCACACACTCTGACAGTTCCAGGCGGTCTCGGGGTGTTGTATATGCCTGCATGACTCTCCATGTAGAACCTCCGTGTAGACTTTCATACTTTCTAGTAGGTTAGTTAGCTGAGGAGTGGGTGCACAGGACCCTAGCCTCGTGAGGAAGGCAGGACAATGTGCCATACATGGTTGCCATAGAGTTTGATACTAAGTAGTATGGCATGGGAACTTTAGCTCATGGATACAATGTTTCACCAGCATTGAGTGAACAAAAAAGACCTACACTGCTTCCAGACTAGCCCTAGGAACTAGTGAATGAGTATTCGCCCAGATTATTTAATCATTTAGTTATATGTTTCATTATTTTGTAGATCACTCGCTTGGACCTACAGGCCAGGATGCTGCTGAAACAGAGAGAAAGAAATCTTGATCCCCATGAAAGAGGATTGTGGATTGATTATTATAATCAGATTGGTCTTGAATTTCTCCTTCTAGAGGTGTGTTCGCACATGCCCCAGTGTTTCTTAGCCTGGATTACTGCGTGCAGAAAGACCAGTCCCTACTTTACGGAGCGAAAAATGTGAGACAGTTATATTGAAAATGTGTCATGCAGGGTTGCAGGCAGAAGCTCAGACCTGCTCCCACATCAACCCTCTCCAATAGCACAGGTGGAGCATAGAATTTACTCCTTGCCGCCACTGTCCCCAGATTCCTTACTCTCACACCACATCCAGCCCTGAACCAAAGGAACGCCACACTGAACTCCTGGTTCCCCTACCCCATAAAGAAGTGGGGTAACTGGTGGATTTCTAACAAAGGGGCTTCAGTTGGCTATATTGTAACAAACCCTTGGCCTGGATGTCCATCAAGTACAGGATCACTCAGTAACAGTGGTGGTTCCATCCTCTTTAGGGCACGGAAACACCACTGATTGTCCCTACCCTGAGCTACCAGACATGGAGGACCTGGCCAAAGAAAACTGCTCCTGTTTCAGAGACATCTTTCTTTTTTGCTTTCCGATGCAAATTCCCCCTTTGGGGGCTTGTTTCAGAAAAAGAACATGAGTGGGCCATGGCTGTATCCTCAGCACTGACCTGTGACAAATATACCTCTGCCAATGTGTGGATGCAGTTTCGTCACAGAGAGCCTAACCAAGAGAGCTGACACCCATGTAATATGTAATGCTACTTTTACCTATTGCAATTGCTGCCATGCTTCCCAAGAGGAATCCGTTGAAACACGATATAATCTAAAGTGTCTTTTTTCATGCGTCCTAATATTCTCTTTGGTGCAAGGGCACTATATAAAGCTGTTCAAAACGAGAACTAGAGCAAATAAATATGTTCAAGATAGCCAGCCAGAAGACCAAAGGCCGTCACAGGCAGCATGTGGGGTGATACGCTGGCCTAGCAACAACATCTTTATAGTCTTTGGATAACACGAAAGTACTCGTGTAAAGTTTTGAAAACTACAATCGATTTTAGACTCTGTGACTCAGCACTTCAAAGAGGTTTTATAAACAAAGCCGGTCCACAGTTTGCAACGTGTCTGCAATCAAGTAATCTCCCAAGCCCGCCCTCATCCTTAGCACAGCACTCGGCAGTGGATGGCGGGTCTGCATACTTTCATTGTTTAGAGCAAAGCACTCACCTGATGATGACGCATTTGGAGAACTCAACACAGCAGCCCTTTGAATAAGTGCGACAAGGCTTTGTTTTTTTCGAGAGGAACAGATGCGCACCATCAGCCGAGAGCAAAAAAGTCGTGATGAAATTGTCAGAGAGAAGCCTGTAATCAAGGTTGATTGCGGAGGCCCGCTAACCCTCAATCCAGCTACCTCGGGATGGAAAGTAATGGCATTTTCTGATGGATTCACTTCTGACACAGCTATGCGTCCTGCACGTCTGTGAGGACAGTGCACTCAGAGTTTGCAGTAAGGAGTCCGATTTTGGGAGCTGTAGGGGATAAAGCGATAACTCTCTTGCTGCAGGTATTGTTAGTTCTGAAAATACAATACATTCAAAAGCCGGGTTTAACAATACTGCTTCCGTTCCTGTGCTCTTTCCCAACTGCACTGCAATACATCACCCTGTCATCTCATGTTTGAATTCAGCGACCTGTGTGATATCCAGTTTGATTGGCTATCCATGGCATGGAATTCCCCCTCACTTTTTGTCTGACTCCCTTATTCTACTGAAATCATTTTTGTTGGCGTTAGGACTCTGAGCACTTTAGCCCTGCTAATTAATGGTAAAGTGATTGTGCTCTCTCCCTAAATATGGTAAAATTGGCCTACACCTAATTGGCACATATAATTTACTTATAAGTCCCTAATAAATGGAACTACCTGAACCCAAAGCGCTGCTCGTGGACTGTAGCATTCATTGTGCCACCCACTAAAGTATCCTTTAAAAACATGTCTCCGGCCTGCCACCTCAGCCTGTACTGCAGTGTTAAACTACAATTTCGATCAGGCGAAATAAAGCTTTTGGCAGGCCTAAACCTTTCTTTTTAGTATGTGTAAGCCACCCATAAGGCAGACCTTTGCAACTCCTAGGGAAGGGTGCATGGTATTTAAAAAGTAGCACATGTGGTTTTAAGTTTTACATTTCTCAGCAGTGAAGAACTCCTAAAGTCCTTTTTCACTGTTTTAAGGCTATCGCTCTAACACTGGGTTACCTTATTACACATAATGAGTGATAACTTCAGTTTGGGACCAGAAAGAGAAATGCTGTTTACACTCAAATGAATTGTATTTTAAAATCCTCCTTAATGGTAACGTCAGATTTCAAGTTACTGTTCTGGAGATACCACTTTTAGAAAGTTCGACTCTGTGTAAATCGAATGTGGCTTACTGACAGTGTCTAGGGTCACATGACTGTGAATGGGTTTCTTATGAGGTTTTGTGCATCCCTTCCAGAAATGGGGACAAAAGGGCCTTGGGTGCGGGGCAGGATGTTGCTCTCCTGAGCAGGATGTGCTGGGGGGGCTGCCTTTCTGAGCTTCAAAGGGTAGCCACAAGTCATGCCAATTCCCTTCCTGAATTTCAATGACTGACTGTCCTGCCACTGACAAATGGCTGCCCTTTGTTACTCTAGTCAGTGTTGAGTCAAACCCAGGAAATGGGGAAGGTTAGACAAAGGGTGCATCACCCACCCACAGGCTAGCACTGGGGATAAAAGTGGCACCTTCAGAACCTCTCATCACAACACTCCTGGACCTGTGAAGGATTCAGAAGAAGGACTGCCCTGTTGTCTGAAGAAGAAAGATTGGATTTGCTTAACTTGAATCCAGGTGCTCCAGAAGTGGACCCAAGGGTCAGTTGGCTAACCTTTTGTTTGAGCTAAAAGGACACAACAAGCTTCCAGAGGCCTCCCTGCAACTTCCCAGCTGACCAGCGCAACTGGACCTGCCTGTACCTGCCTGGGCCCTGCTGCTGGCTTCTGCTGCAGTGAGTCCTAAAATGCCAAGAGATGCCCCCAGTTCCTGGACCTTTGGCTGGCATCAGAGTGTTCTCCTCCTGACCTCCAGGTGATGTAACAACGTTTTGGGCTCCTTGCGACCACAAAGTGACCTCTTCATGCCTGTGACGACCACTAACATGAAGCTCTAGCAGGACCTGCTCTTCGCACCTCCAGCAACTGTCCACGAGGACCACCAATGCGAGGCTCCAGCGAGGCCTTCACTTTGCGGCGACAGACCGTGTCAACCACCAACGTGAAGCTCCAGTGATGGCCTGCCCTTCGCGCTACGGCAGTGACCGTCTGTGACACCCGACCTGCTGTTCATTCCAACAACAACCTCTTTATGGCCCCCGCCAATGCGAACAGCAGGTCCTTGCATGGACTTGAGAAGGTAACTCTTCAGCGGGGCAAACCAGGAGCCTGTATCTGACATACCTCCATCGCAGTCAGTCTGAACTTTTGACTTTACACTGGTTCATAATGATCAGTTTATGGCAAGAAGAGCTTTGTGCTTCTTGGTGCTGTTTTCACCGGAATGTTTAAAACTCATAACTCCAGTTCTACTTATTGGACTTGTGTCACTTTGATGTCATTAAATTTTTTTAATGTGACTATATTTTTCTAAATTGGTTTAGGATTTTTCTTGCGTTTTTACTTTATTGCTGTATCAGTGCTGCATAAATACTTTACACATTGTCTCTAAGTTAAGCCTGACTGCGTTTGTGCCAAGCAACCAGAGGCTTAAGCACTGGTTTATTTGGTAACTTTTGAGGTTTACCTTGACCATGATTGTGTTTATTATTTGAGTGGGCCTTCTATCCCTCTCAGCTAATTACCTAATTTCTTCCACTATATATCCAACTCCATCTCTCATGAACTCCAGGGACTGAATTTATCACATGGTTTGTTGAGCACTAAGCAGGCTGATTTAGTTTTATGAAACTTAAAAACCACAAGTCTTAAAACATAGTTCAGTGGAGGGTAATTAGCATATGCAATGCCAGTGGCAATTGACAAATGGGAAGTTGTGTCACAGGAAGTGGCGCCACTCGCTTATGGGCCGCATCACTTTAATGGGAATGGGTCTGTTTTACAGTAAATTCTGAAATAACAATACATCTCTAATAGTACTCTAAAATGGCTTTCTAGATTCCCTATCTGTAAAAAATAATATAATCACACATTGAAGGATGCTTTACCTTAGAAATGTCTCAAACAAATAAGTTGCACTTGGGATATATGTATGGAAAAACTGCGGTTTTTACTCAGCAAAGAAAATGTACTTTTTAATTCACTTTATTGTATGTACAATACATTTCTTTTACATTTTCCATTCAACAGTAGAGCATTCTCTACATATATTGGAGTCCACTGTACTATGATAAAACAATACACAAAAGTAGTAAAGGTAATTCTAAATGAATTAGCAAGAAATTATCTTCATGTTTCCCTTCTCTATTAAGCTAGTGAAGTCCTTCTGGTAAAAAGTCATTGTTTGTTTTGGCTATGAGTGGTTTTCTATTGTCTAGCATCAAATACAATACCTTAAACATCAACGAGTTATGGTACCTAACCACACATTTCTAATAACGGCTCTGTCACATCAAAATGATACTACATCTGTAAATGCATTAAGACGGGCCCACATCTAGTAAAACTATGTACCTTAAGCAATATGAATATAAACCCTAAGAAAAAACATTTATAAAAATATGCAAAAAAACAAAAAGTACATAAAAGATTGAGACTGTGGGGCCGATTCCGATTCGGTCCGGAAATCTCTCCGACCGAGCCGGACCCGGAGAGATTTCCGACCGAATCGGACCCGTGCAGCCCGACCGAACGAGTACGATGCGTCCGTATGCTATCGTACTCGAGTCGGTCGGACTCCCATTGAAGTCAATGGGAGCCGGTCGTCACAACGCGTACGCGGGCTCCCATTGCCTCAATGGGTGCGAGGCGAACAAGGGCGCCCCTACAGCGGGCACACGGCGAAGCGACTCGCGCCCGTACACGCACAGGTAGGGGAGACCCATGGGTCCCCCTGTGTGCGACTCGCGCGGCTACGCGTACAGGAGGTCCGACACGGACCCCGAAGTATGGCTCCGACTGCTCTTTCGAGCCGGACGGCGCGTGTCGGTCGGACTGCTCGCGGCGTGCATCGTACTTACCCGGCCGGGGAACGTCTCCATTGCGCGGTGCGAGTCGTGTCCGAGCGAGTCGGTCGGTGCGGTTGGGACGCCCGAACGAGTCTGTCGGCGAATTCGCATCGAACTCGCTCGTCCGGACGCGCGTACGAATCGGTTGGGAAATAGGGCTCCGAATCGGATCCGGTTTTACCGAATCCGATTCGGAGCCCTACCGGCCGAGATCGGAATCGGCCCCTAAGTCTCTTGACATGGACAACTACAGATGAAATCAGAGCAGTGTTGCTCCTTAGGGAAACAAAGGATGCAGTGAAAGGAACCCAACCTGAAGCAACAAAGAAGTCTTTTTTCTCAAGTGTGAATAACAACTGATAAGTATAACTCCAGGCCAAATGAGTTTGCAATATAACATATGCAAGAACCAAAGGTTTAAAAAGCTCGAAGCCTCATGTGTGCGGTAACATTTTAAGGAAGTGCTGCCTAATCATGTTTTTATCTAACCCAATGATGTTCTCAGGGTTAGAAAAAAGAGGAAATCTGCCAAGGTTGCTAAAAAAATATTCAATACATTTTAGCCAAGGAATTCTAAGCACATCAGTGGAGTTAAGGCAATCAATAATTGTGTCCACATTTAGAGAGGCTTTAGGGTTAAAATAAATAAATAGGCATTATTATAAAGGAAATCTAAAAATAATCCTCAACATATGACAGACCAAGCTTCTCATGGCAAAAAAGTGAGAAGTGTTTAGAGATAGGCACAACCAGCAGCAAATAAAATGTTCTTCTTGTTGTAATTGGTCACTGAAAGAGAAACCCCAAATAGCAGTGCCACAGCATAAACTGGGAACACACTTAATTTTGCAAATCACTAACATCTGATCAAGAAGTTTCTGTTTAAGTTTTCAGGCAAAATTTAAAACACCCTCTAGAGATTGGGCAAATATCATGCATTTGAGGTTATGGCAAGGAGACCAGGTACTAACAAAATTGAAAGCACCCCCCAGATAAGATAAGTTCTAAACTCTTTCCATGATTTTGTTTTTAACATCTAGGGGCCGATTAAAATGCGGTCGGAAAAGGCTCCAACCATCGGTCGGAGCCTTTCCAACCGCATCGTAATATGCCGGTCGGATTCCTTTCCGACCGCCCCATTACGATGGAGCCGGTCGGAAAGGAATCTGAACGGTCATTCCGACTGGCTTCTGACGGGCTCAGAGAGCCCGTCCGCCAGTCGGAATGCGGCCAATCATACCAAGGGATGCTATTTACGATGTCAGGTTTTGGCAGCCTTTCCTTGCTGGCCTTTCCGACACAGAAAGGCTGTCGGAACTAGACTTTGGGGGCCCCCGGTAGGGCCCTCTTGGGTGCACAGCCTCCGGTTGGAGGCCTAGGGGGCACCTATGATGCCCCACTGTTGATCACGCACCTGGTGGCAGGCACCATGAGATGCCTGCCATGGGGGGGCAGGGATGAACCGCACCTTCTATTTTACAGTGGGAGCATGCAATCCGGCCGGTTTATGCCCAGAATACATGCTCCCATTGTAAAGTATAGGTATGCGACCGAACAGTGTTCGGTCGCATCGACAGGAGTAGGTCGGGACCACTGACCGGGTGTCGGTCGGTCCCATGACCGAAACGGTGTTGGGCAGAGGAAACTCCGCCTGACATCGTAATCAGCCCCCAAGTGTCCTGGTTCTAGTTGTTATTTGCCCAAAAATCATCACATAGGTTTTACAAAGATTGGTGTCCAAATTAAAGTTATCTATGAAGGTGACAAACGTGTCTAGAAGATTTTTCAGCCAGTCAACCGTACACAAAAGTAAAATGGTGTCATCTGCAAAAAGAAGTGCTGGGTTAAACTTATGACCAATATGATGTATTGGACCTGGCCCTATTTGCAGGGCTACCCCCAGACTTTTGCCTTCCTCCGCCTATCTTTCTGACCTTTTTGTTGGCTTTAGGACTCTGGGCACTTTACCACTGCTAACCAGTTCTAAACTGCATGTGCTCTCTCCTCTAAAACATGGTATAATTGGTTTACACCTGTTTGGAAAATTTGATTTACTTGTAAGTCCCTTGTAAAATGGTGTCTCATATACTCAGGGCCTGTAAATTAAATGCCCACTAGTGGGCCTGCAGCACTGAGTGTGCCACCCACAGACGTATCCTTTCAAACTTGTCTCAGGCCTGCCACTGCAGAGCCTGCGTGCACAGTTTGCTGCCACATTGACTTGGCATTTAAAACTATTTGCCAAGCCTTAAATTCCCTGTTTACTACATATAAGCCACCCTTATGGTAAGCCCTAGGTAGCCCTATGGGCAGGTTGCTGTGTAAGTGGAAGGTAGGACATGTGCCTTTATTGTGTGGCATGTCCTGGTTGTGATAAAGAGCCTATTTTGTTCCTTACTGCTGTGAGGCCTACTCCTCTCATAGGCTAGCCTTGGGAATTCCCTTATATAATTTTAAGTAGTAATTCCTGATCAGAAAGGAGTATCGTTGCTTTGCTTGGTATGTTTGGAATAGTGGTGATCAATCCTGCTCATTGGTGTAGTTGGATTTTAGAGACTTTTTTAGAAATGCCACTTTTAGAAAGTGGGCATTTCTCTGTACTAATGAGTCTTTGTGCTTTGTAGCCTGACTCCAATCCACGTCTGGGCCTGGTTGACAGCTACACTTTGTGCATACTTTCTAGACAGCCATCACACAGTAGGGGCTGGGTGTGACAGGGATTACATCTGCAGTCATCTGCATACTGATGGTCTTCCCTGGGTTGGGAGAGGGTGTCAACACTTTACAATTGTCTAGGTTGTGTCCTGCCATCACACAAAGGGCTGATTTCCCCCCTCCCCCTCCACTGATGTCTGGAGCCAGGGCTGGGTTGAAAGGGATTGTTGTGGACTTTTAATGGTTCTTGTAAAGGCACCCACTACATCAAAGACATTTTGGAGTATACCGCAGTGTCTCTGACCCCATGTTTTTGAAGAACTTTTGGATCTGGAACTGTGCCTCTGTCAGAAGGAATGCTGCACTGCTTAAAGCACTCATCTGAGCAGTTTGCTGCCCTGCTGCTCCCTGACTCTGGCACAGCCAGACACTGTGTGGATTTGTAACCAGATGCTGCTGGTTCTACAATTCCCCCATTGGCAAGAGGGCTGTTGTGATGCCTGGAGGGACCACCATTTGGGCTGCCTGCCTTGTTGTGTTGGCCTGTTGCATGCTAACTGCTGAGGTGCAGGAAGGACTACCGCTTGGCCCCTGCCATATGTGCTGGCCTGCCGCCTGCCGACCTCTTTGTGCCCCCCCCAAAGTGTTCTCCCAGGAGCCCAGTGTGTGGGAAGGGCTGCGTACTGCTGCTGTTTCTAATCTCAGCATGTGAGGAGCGCTGTTTTCTGCTCTTTGTGGATTTCCCCAGCATGTGTTGAGTGCTTGGTTCTATGTCAAGCCAGAGTGTGTTGAACACTGCACAACATCATGAACAATAGCGCATGTTGAAGCTTTCGACATTGACCTAAAACGCGCTGCATGTCTCTGCTCTCCGGCCTCTTGTCAGTGCTGAGGGAACCCCCTGCTTTGGAAGCCCAGCATAGCCTAGCAACGCTGAGACCTCCACCAATGTCTGCCATGGGCGGAACCCTGTGGCCTAAATAAACTTCTTCCTGCAGTGAGCCCGATCTTGTCACCAATGGAGATTCTCTCCTGCACCACAGCTCTGAGGCTGCCTGTGCCGTCCAGACACCGACAAGAAAACATAGATGAGGGAGCGGACTGCTCAACCTTATTGTTTATAATCACCCATTGAGGCACCACGCTGCAGCTCTTGGCTGCCCATTGGGTGATGGCCCGGCATTTGACTTCCCGGTCCCGGAAGGGGTCCATAATCAAGTTGTACTTAGGGAAGCCGATCCCGTGCAAATCTCTCTGGTCGGAAGACCACATCGGCCCGATAGTTGAGAGTGCTCTTCTAGACTGAAAGAGACTTTACTGTACCTCCCTTAAAGAGAGCACCCACATCTTGGTAAATACTGTGATTCTGAATGCTGAAAACTGTAATGCATATTTACTGCTCGCCGTGACTTCAATAGGTGACATGCCAGACCTATTGGCTTTGCCGGTGCTTAACGTTGCGCAACAGCACTGTTAAATGCTTAGAAACAAAAAAACATTACTAAAAGACTTTGCCATTTATAACGGCATTAGCTCTAAATTTTAAAAATTCAAGACCAATTGCATGTAATGTGCCGTGCTGCTTATAGCGGTGCTGGTGATCGTGCTGTAAGCTGTTGGGGTGAGTACGGCTCATGGTTACTTATTGGAGTTCTTTTAATTTTAAAATTGCTACAAAACATCTCCAAAACTCACCTCACCTCAGGGAGAGGATGGGCTGAAACTCTTGTAGTGGAAGGAATGTGGGGTTTTGTAATAATTAAGCTGGTGCTGTTCCTCCAAAGTTTGTGCGCTGCAACAGGGAGTTGGCCGGAAGCATTTGCTTCTCACTATTTGATTTCAGTACGGCAAGATTTTTTTTTTTTTTAAGCACCATGTGTTGTGCTGTGAGCCTTACTTCTTGTGTGGGAAAGGCATAAATTAAGAGATCTGCTTTAAGAAATGACACCACCCCCCTTAACCAAAACAGCTGTTCCCTATGTGCTGCAATTTAATTACAACTCCAGTGGACAGAACTATGAAGGGAGATGTTGTGTTGTGTTTATAACACTTGTATAACGCTTACTAGTGTAGGGCGCTGAAGCACTTGCCTATACGGATAGTAAGCTCCATCATTAGTGTGTGCTGTGGAAGAGTGTTTTTTTGGGATACCCACAGTATCAAGTGCCATATAAAACACCCAAGGTAAACATCAAGAGGTTTAAGCCTGCAGTGCATAACTGCTGCCCTTTAGTACTGCTCATAGCACCACTTGAAATGCTGCTGCCACAACCAGGGCCTTGCATAATTTTTGGGGATTATTCAGTAGCTGTGTTGAGCTTGCAGTGTCTATGTTGTACCAGTATATGTAATATGCGAGCCAACGTAAGGGCACACAAATACAAAGATGAGCATCCCTTTGATATGGTTCGGCCCCCCGTTATTTTCCTCTCTCCATCACATGTTGCTTTTTACACAGCTGCAACTAACTTGAATTCTGCCTTTTCTGACTCCCCAGTCCACCTACTGTTATGTTTTATTTTTGTGTAACTGTATTTGATTTACATTTGCCTACACTTCTCAATGCCAATACAGTAGTTTTATCGGGTTTCATTGAAGCAGTTCACAACTCCATTCATTAGGAGAGAGGAGTTGGCCTAACGGCTAGGGCGGTCGACCTCGAATCTGGGGAACTGGGTTCGAGTCTCGGCAATGACACTGAACATTCTGTGATTCTGGGCAAATCACTTAATCTCCCCGTGCCTAGCAAAAAAAATGAATGTGTCCTCATGTAACGCAACTGGTGCTATGTAAAGTGCTCTGATACCCGAATCGGGTCAAGTTCGCGCTATATAAAACTCTGTAAAATAAAAAAAGAAATAAATTTAAAAAAAGAAATTCATTCAGTAGCACAAGGTTCACCTCGAAGTGCGCATGAATATCTAGAAAACTCAGTCAATTTACAGGCTCTTCTTTATATCGCACTCCATTGAAGCACAAAAACATAAGTAAAAAGCAAAAGTAAAAAACAATGGGCCCGATTCACAAAAGGAATCTGAGACAAAATTCGAACTTTACGTCTTTCGGTATTCACAGAAGGCCTTTAGGAGTACTAAAGTTAGGATTTTGTCTCAGTTAAACTTAAGTTTTGGTCTTAAGTTAAACTTAAGACAAACTTAGGTTTAACTGAGACAAAATCCTAGTCGTAAAGTTAGGATTTTGTCTCAGTTAAACTTAAGTTTGTCTTAAGTTTAACTTAAGACCAAAACTTAAGATTGACTGAGACAAAATCCAAACTTTAGTACTCTTAAATGCCTTCTGTGAATACCGAAAGTCGTAAAGTTAGGATTTTGTCTCAGATTACTTTTGTGAATCGGGCCCAATGTAATTTACAAACCGATAGCTCTAACTTTTAATAATGTGAGATCTATTGCATTGCGAATGCTTGTTATTGTTACTCCTGCTTCATCTTCTTATGCCTGGGACTCTTGTTGTTGCACCAGTGTTAAGTACCTTGCAAAAAAATTGAATCTGCCTTCGACTTCAAAATCCTGTGGTGCTACACTTTGTGGGAGTTAAAGGGGTTCTGCATGGAGGAGGGACTAGCTGTGAGTGAGGAAAACAAAAAACATTTTTAACCTTCTTACTGACGGCCCATCATCATCAGTGTCACTCTGTTCACATTGACTTGAAACTTCGATGACAGTTTGGGGTACTCTGCCTTCTGTTAGGATTTGCCTCGATCTGTCTATTCTTTTGGGTCAATGGTCTCCATTTATCACTCAAGTATCGATTGCACTATTCGCAACAACTGGATCAGCAACTCGCCTAGTCAGTTCTTCTTCCACATGGCCCTCGGTACCTACAAGAGCTGACTCTCTTGGACCCTTATTTGAATCAGTGCTTCGAGACCCAGTAGCTGGAGTCCTCTCTACAATTTGACTGACCTGAATCGGGTGTCTCACTGTAACCACGGGCACATCCGCTACAGGTACTCGTCTTCAAGGGGTCATGGGACTTGGCGAGTGTGGGCAGCAGGTACCCAATTAGGCAGACCACCACATTTGACAGCAGTTGTGTTAACCAGTATCACCTGGTATGACCTAAGCCAATGAGGTTCCAAACACAACTTGAGTACGTGTTTCTTCACCAGGACCCAGTCACCGGGACTGAGGTCATGGCACTGATCCTGTTGAGGCGAAGTGGCAGCTTCCCCAACCTGCTGAGACACAGAACGTACAACATCAGCCAATCCTTTACAGTAATCGAATACCAAATCATCTGTAATGTTCACCAATTGATTTGCAGGAACTGCAGGCTGTCTCATAGCCCTCCCCATAATAATTTCATGTGGGGACAGTCCAGTTCTTCTGTCTGGGGTACTTCTCAAACTCATCAACAGAGGCAAAGCATCAGGCCATTTCAGAGACGTAGATGCACACACTTTCGCCAATCTGGATATTAACGTCCTGTTAACATGTTCGACCACTCCAGAGGCTTCTGGTCGGTATGCACAGTGTAACTTTTGCTCAATTTGTAATGCTGTGCACAGCATCCTCAAAACCTCATTATTGAAATTAGTCCCTCTATCTGATTCCAAAGAAGTCGGAAATCCAAATCGCGGTATGAGTTCTCAAAGGAGTGGTTTCGCTACAGTCAACCTTTCATTTTGCCTAGTTGGGTATGCTTCCACCCAACGAGAAAACAAACACACATTCACCAATACATATTTCAACCCATTACAGGGAGGCATCTCAACAAAATAGAGCTGCAGCCTGTTAAATGGGCCTCCAGATCTTCCCAAATGACTCATTGTAACCAATGTTTTCTTTCATACATCTTTGACATAGCACTTCTGCAATGGCTTTAAATCGGGGATTAAACCATATTTGATGAAAGAGTTGCATCATGGTATCTCTTCCAACATGTGCAGGGCCATGATAATGCCTTGCATAGGCGATAAGAGGCTATCTGGCAAAACTGGCCTTCCGTCTGTGTATACCCAAACCTCATCTTCCTGTCTCTGTGTACAACCTGCTTTGATCCAACCCTGCTTTTCAGCATCTGGGAGCTCATCTTTTAAAGCTTTTATCTCTTCCCATGTTTCTACAGTTGTCAACATCAGCCTACACTCTGTGACATCAGTTTTTTCTTTCAAAGGATGTCCATTGAAGATATATGAATTTAGGGCGCAATAGCGCATAGTCTCATCCGCATAGTGGTTGCCGACTGTAACATAATCATTTCCCTGTCGGTGGCAGGACACTTGACCACTGCAATTTGGGTGGGAAGTTGAAGTGACAGCAGCAGGCTCTTCATGCTCTCTCCGTTTCTAAAGGGTGAACCTGAAGAGGTCATGAATCCATGCTGTGACCACAACTACCCAAAATCATGGACAACCCCAAAGTCATACTGGCTGTCTGGAAAGATGGTAACTCTCAATTGTTCAGCAATGGTGCAGGCCCGTGTCAAAGCAACCAATTCCGCCACCTGCGCAGAATACATTCCTTGCAGCCAAGAAGCTTCCACCACTCCCACCACAGTACAAATGGCATATGTGGCATTCAAATTTCCTTCAGCATCTTGCAAACATGATCAATCCACAAACAGCACATGATCTGATTCAGGCAATGGAACATCCAAAATGTCTGGTGATGGTTTTGTACACAATTCAGTCACATCCAAGCAATCTGTTTCATCTATCACAACTTCATTCCCAGGCAAAGGCATCAGTGTTGCTATATTCAGACTTATGCATCAGACTAGTAACACATTCTCAGCTCCCAAGATCACCTGCTCATTCATAGTCAATCGGCTACCAGTGAGATGTAGCATTCAAGTACGAGTAAGCAAGATCTCAACAGAATATGGCACATGCATTTGAAATGGATGACCCATCACAATGCTCTCAAACTGTTTCAAACTCACACAAGTAGCAGCAACGGCTTTTAGACATCCAGGTAGAGCTGATGCTACAGGATCTATATTAGCCCAAAAATATATAACAGGCCTGCGCACAGTACCATGCATCTGCACCAGTACTGACTATGAGAAGCCTTGTGCTCACTGCAGAACAGAGTGAAGCTCTTATTAAAGTCAGCATTCCCAATGCTGGAGCTCGACAAAGATTCTCTCGCAGTTCATTACAAGAGCGCATGCATTCATCATTTCATGGAACTGCATCTGACACATCTTTTTGTGTAAGCCTTTGAAGTGGTTTGGCTGTCAATGAAAAATTTGGAATCCATTGTCGACAATAGCCAACCATTCCCAGGAACATGCAAACTTCCTTTTGTGTCTAGGAGGATTCTTTTGCAGAATTGCAGTAATCCGATCCTGTTACACTTTCCTGGCTCCCTTTTCAATGTTATGTCCTAGGTGAAGGATCTCTATCCTGCAAAATTGTAATTCTGCTGGTGACACTTTGTCTGCTTACTGCCAAGTGAGTTAATATAGTGATGGTGTCCCATATGCAAGCTTCCTTATTACCTGACACTACCAACAAGCCGTCAATGTACTGAACCACCACTGAGTGATTTGGCATCGCCAACGATTCTAGATTCTTCTTCAAAATCTGATTGAAGATGCAAGGACTTTCTGTATACCCTTGTGGAACTCGACACCATGCCAAGACATGATTTCCAAACTGGAAAGCAAATAAAAATTGTCTATCTGGGTGCAAGGGAATGGAGAAGAAAGCTTGGCACAAATCAATGACAGAAAACCATCGAGCTTCGCATGGGATCTGGTATAGTATCACAGCAGGATTTGGCACAATCGGCCAACATGGGGTTACAAACTGATTAATCCTGCGCAAATCCTGCACAATCCGAACTTTCCATTCGGTTTCTGAATACCCATAATTGTGAATTACATGAACTTCCCATGATCTCCTTCAGGATTCCTTGTTTAATTAATGACTCAATTAAAGGAGTAATACCTGTGATTGTCTCTGGGCTCAAGTTATATGGGGGAATTCGAAGGAATTCTGCATTTGGTTTCAAAGTAATGCGTATTGGAGCAACCCCTATGATCAGTCTAATGTCTATTCCTGTAAAATCCCAAACTTCAGGTAATGCGGTGTCTCTTAATTCTAAGGGCAAGTCATCTCTCGTCAACAATGGGAATAGACTTGCTGCCTCAGATTTATGACTTGCTATCTCAAATACAACATCCTCATCGTTTGCATGAAATTCAATTCCTTTTGGTGTACAATAAATTGAAAAATTGGGTTTGCACAACAAATCTCGTCCCAATAAATTCACTGGACTAGAATCACATATTACAAACTTGTGTAAATATTCAAATAAGCCAATTTGCGCAGGGTTTGACATCAATCGATTTGAAACACCAACAACTTGAATTCTTTCTCCTGAGAGGGGTAGGTTGGGAACTTCCACTGTTCTTACAGTAGAACATGTAGCATCAGTGTCAACAAGGAATGAAACTGGTGTTCCATTTACCTCTACCTCTAAGGATGCTCCAAATACACATTCCTCCTCCCCTCTCAGGCACCATCATTGTTGCTGTCATCAATCTGAATTAAGCATTGCTGACTAACATTTGGATTCGAATCAATTTGACCATTAGTATGGAATCCTTTGTCTACATTATGGGGCCGATTACGATGTCGGGTGGAAAGCCTCCAACCGACACCGACTCAAAATCGGGACCGACTGACTTACGGTCGGCGGTTCTGAACGCCGGATTACAAAGCTACCGAACACGGTTCGTTGGAGTCCCATTGTTCCCTATGGGAGCTCGTGTTCCGCCCGACAACCAGCCATAACACAGGCTCCTATGGGGAAAAGGGGTGTTTGCAGACAACCCTGCATCCTGTCGCAGGCACCCCACGGTGCCTGCCGTACAGTGAAGGGTTTTACAGGGGGGTCCCTTAGGTACCCCCTCGGCCATAAACTATAGGTCGCGGGGCCTAAGGGGCCCTTCCAGGGGCCCCCAAAGTCTCTTTTGACAGCCTTTCTGTGTCGGACAGGCCAACGCAGAAAGGCTGTTAGAAATCGACATTGTAATCCTGAGGGAGGAAATGATGTCCATAGGGGTTACAATGCGGTTCTGACCGACATGAATACTCCACGAGTCGCTTGGAACCGATTCGGAATGACCGCGTGGTTTACATTCTGAACGCGAACATCGTAATTAAGCGGTCGGAATGTAAACTGACCGAGTCGGTCAGAAGGCCTCCGACGCAGTCGAGGAGATTCCGACTGTCAGGAGGAGGCTTTCCGCCCAATATCGTAATCTGCTCCTATATTTTTGAATCTGGCCACTCATGTGTGGCATCGGTGCTTGTGGCATATTTAAGTTTAGATCTTTCTGTCTTTGAGTCTGCTGATTTTGTATCATAACATTTGCTTGGGGCTGCACATTTCTGCCCTCTGATACCTGTCCATTCACCTGATTCAATGGATTAAACCTACACTCACACTTCCAATGCACGAACCTACCGCAAATATTACATGGAGGGATTTGTCTTTTTCAACATTTCTATAGATGTCCCTCTCCCTCTATGTTGAGTCGCCGCACTCTGTTGTCCACCTGCTACTCCCCGCACATCTGAATTCGCCTGACCATTTACTTGTACGACAATTGCACAATCTGCACCAAATCCCATATAACCTTTCTTCGCTGCCCTCATTTTAGCCAACATCAACTTCTCTTTTAATCTCTTATGTTTGGAATCCAGCTCATCTCCACAATATTTAGCATATCGAAGAATTTCATCTATTGGTTTGCTCTGCCAACAAATCAAATGTTGTTGTATCATGGCACTTATTTCAGGTCTTAATCCATACACAAACTGATAGACAAAATGTTCCATATCCTTTCATGTCACATTTTCCATTCCACTGTATTGTTTGAATGCCTGCAATAATCTTTCATAATACGTGTGTAGTGTCTCTTTTAATTCCCGTGTTGTTCTGTCAATCTTTACCCAATTAATTTCCTTTGGAGAAATCTTTCCCTTCGAACAGGTAATGGCTTGATTATATTTCTTCATTACCTCCGGTGATGGTGCACCAGTTCTTGAATCTCTAGCAGGTTTAACCTCAGGCCAATCTATAGCGATTTTACATTCAGTCCATAAATCACTAGGAGCTACAATATCAAACAAGGGGTTCACTGACAAAATATCGACTTCCTAAATATCTATATACAAAACTATTGAGTTTAAAATATCGGTGTAAAAATCTCTACTTCCTATACTTATAATTAAAATTAAAAATATATTGAAACAAATATTGTTGTCACTAATATAGCTGTCTAAAATATCGATTTTTAAATATGTATACATTTAAATAGTAAACATTAATTAAATTAAATAATAAAACTAATATAATAAAAATAAAATATATTTAATTGTTTTGAAAAATATATCACAATATAACAATTATTAATAATTTTAAAAATTAAAAAACATATATTTGTGTATATATATGTAAAACTTTTTAAAATGTAATATTAAATATATATAAATATATTCAATAACATAATAAAAAACTAACCACTTTATTTACAAATAAAAATTAAACAAAATAAAAAAATAGTTATTAAAAATTAATAAAATATCAAAAACATTATTAATTATAAATATTGCAATTAAAAAACACATATTAATATAAATTTAAACAATATAAAGTAAACTAAAACATTTTAAAATTAATACTTATACTATTCCCACTGCAATTTATACAAGAGTAGACAAAGGGCCTCATTTCGATATTGGGCAGAATTTTTCTGCCCGACACCAACTCGGTCCTGGGACCGACCGACACCCGGTCGACAGTCCCGACCGGCCCATTACAATGCGACCGAACACTGTTCGGTTGCATTGCACTTTTCTCAATGGGAGCTCATGTTACGGCCAGAAACCGGCAGTAACACAAGCTCCCATTGAGAAAAGGGAGGTGCAGTTCACCCCTGCTCATCAAGGTGCCTGCCTAGGAGCGCAGGGTGCATAGGTGCCCCCTCAGCCTCCAACCGGAGGCCGTGCACCCAAGGGGGCCCTGCTGGGGACCCCCAAAGTCGAGTTCCAACAGCCTTTCCGTGTCTGAAAGGCCGGCACGGAAAGGCTGCTGAAACCCGACATTGTAATCTCAAGCGTAGAAATGCCCGTCCTTGAGATTACAGGCTGGATTCCGACTGGCCAGTCAGAATGACCGTTCGGCTTCCTTTCCGACCACCTCCATCGTAATGGGGCGGTCGGAAAGGAATCTGACCGGCATATTACGATGCGGTTGGAAAGGCTCTAACCAACGGTCGGAGCCTTTTCCGACCGCATCGTAATCGGCCCCTAGATGTCAAAAACTAAATTATTGAGAGATTTAGAACTTATCTTATCTGGGGGGTACTTTCAATTTCCGAGCCCGTCGGAAGCCAGCCGGAATGGCCGGCAAGTTTAGTTTACGACCGTCTCCATCGTAATTAGGCGGTCACAAAGTAAACTGACCGGCCCATTACGATGCAGCCGTAAAGGCTCCGACTGAGGGTAGGAGCCTTTTATGTCCGCATCGTATTCGGCCCCAAAGTGTCGTACTCAGGAGATGTAAAATTTACAAGTCCCACTACACTTAAAACAACAGCAGAGGATGAGTTGGATTGCGGAGAGGTAAAATTAACTATTCCCACTCCACTCAGTTCAACATTAGGGAAAATTTTGGATTGAGGAGGGGTAAGATGTACTATTCCTACTCCAGTCATTGCAACAGTAGGGAAAGTTTTGGATTGCCGAGGGGTAAAATTTACTATTCCCACTCCAGTCAGTTCAACAGTAGGGAAAGTGGTCGATTGCGGAGGGGTAAAATTTACTATTCCCATTCCAATCAGTGCAACAGTAGGGAAAGTGTTGAATTGCAAAGTGGTTAAAGTTAATATTCCCACTTCAATGAGTGCAACATTAGGGAAAGTGTTGGATTACAGAGTGGTAAGTTTACTATTCCCACCTCAACAAGTGCAAAAGTAGAGAAAGTATTGTATTGTGGAGCGGTCACATTTACTATTCCCACTGCAGTCAATGCAACATTAGAAACAAACAAATTCTCTAAAACACAATAAAATAATTTCAAAAACATAGTAAACAAATAAAAATATAAATATGTTGAAAAAACTAAAAATATATTTTATATTAAAAATTAAATAAAATAAATACATATTTTAATGTTAAATACATTGTATAAATAACTACAAATATTATTATAATTAAAATACAAAAATATTTTTCATGTAAATAAAGATTTTTATTTATAAATGATTTATTAACAAAAAAATATTTCTTAAATAATTTTAATTTAATTACTTCCCACCATATATCCCTACAAAACTCTCAACCTGCATCTATAACTGAATTTTAAAAAGTAAAATATTTACACAATCAACATAAATATTTATCAACAAACTAATTAACAATAATTTATAATATAATCATTTATTAAATATTAATAATTTTGTTCCCACAATATACCTCCACAAAACACACAACACACTCCAAAAGATTTACAAAAAAATTAATTACACAATTAAGGAAATTAATTATCAATTTCATCCAACCATATACCCCTACAAAACCAACAACCCACACCTAAATTTTTAATTGAAAAAATGTAATTGCACAATTAACATAATTATCTATCAATTACATTATTATTATGAATTAAAAATATAAATACTAATTACTTAAAATGTATTTACTTCCCAACCTGTACCCCTATAAACCCCACAACCCACACCTACAATAAAAATAATAATTACACAATTAACATAATTAATTATCAAATACGGCATTAATATTAATTAACAACTAATTATTAACTAATTTGAATTAATTTAATCACTACCCTGTACCCCTAAACACCCAACACACACCTAAAAAAATAATTTCACAATTAACATAATTAACTATCAGTTAAATAATTAATATTAATTAACAACTAATTATTAATTAATTACAATTAAATTATGTCCCATCCTGTACCCCTATAAACCTCACAACCTGCACATAAAAATGTAATAAAAAAAAATGAATTGCACAATTAACATAATTTATTATGTTATGTTATGTTATACTGTTTTATAGAGCGCACAGCTGCCCCAGCAAAGAGGCGTCCCAGCGCTAAAAGCAGAAACGTAGAAGGCTGCTGACAGAAAAAAAACTAAAGCGGATGAAAAAGGTGTGTTTTGATAGCCTTGCGGAAAGCAGGAGGTTATTCATGCCGCGGATGGGTATTGGCAAAGCATTCCAAAGTTTGGCCGCCAATGAACGGAAGGAACGCCCTCCCGCTCGAACCCTACTCACCTGAGGCACTGCCGCCAGATGTTGTCCCATCGAACGAAGTTGGCGAGAAGGAGAATAAAGTGAAAGCAAGTTAGACAGAATGCCAGGAGAGGAGAGGTTCAGAATTTTGAACGCGATACAGAGGGCCTTGAATTCCACGCGTTTGGCCACAGGGAGCCAGTGTAACCGACGAATAGCACTGGAGGTGGAGCAGGTTCTGGGGAGGCCAAGAAGAGTTCTGGCCCTAGCATTTTGGACTCGCTGCAGTCTGAGAACTTCAGTCTTGTTAGCTCCTAAATAGAGCACATTGGCATAGTCAAGTCTTGACAGGATGGAGGCCTGAACAATCATCTGCCTGATTATCAATTAAATAAATACCCTGAAGCCAACGATTGACAGCTGGACAGCCCTCACCACCGAAGATACACTGAAGACGATGAAGTCAATTCACTCCGGGGCCCCCACGGACCCCTGCCCCCACCACATCTTCAACAGAGCCGCCGACAACATCGCATTCATGCTTCGCCACACCATCAACCACTCCCTGGCGAACGCCTCCTTCCCCGACGAATGGAAACACGCCGAGATCAACCCCCTCCTGAAGAAACCCTCAGTGGACCCCACCGACCTCAAAAACTACAGACCCATCTCCCTGCTCCCGTTCCCAGCGAAAGTCATCGAGAAAGCCATCAACAGCCAACTCGCCACCTTCATCGAAGAGCACAATATCCTCGACTCCTCCCAATCCGGCTTCAGAAAAAACCACAGCTCAGAAACTGCCCTCCTCGCTGCAACAGACGACACCCGCTCCCTCTTGGACAGAGGAGAAACAGTAGCCCTCATCCTCCTCGACCTCTCAGCGGACTTTGACACAATCTCCCACCGCACCCTAACACGCAGACTCCATGACGCAGGGATCCGTGACAAGGCCCTCAACTGGATCCACTCTTTCCTCTCCGGCAGAACGCAGCGGGTCAGACTCCCTCCTTTCCTCTCGGACCCTACACCAACCACCTGCGGAGTCTCCCCAGGGGTCCTCCCTCAGCCCCACGCTCTTCAATATCTACATGGCTCCGCTCGCCCCCATCGTCAGAACCCACGGACTCAACATTGTTTCATATGCAGACGACACCCAACTCATCCTCTCCCTATCCAACGAACCCAACGCAGCCAAACACAACTTTCAAGAAGGCATGGAAGCTGTCGCAAAATGGATGAAAAGCAGCTGCCTACAACTCAACACTAACAAAACAGAAGTACTCATCATGGGCCGACACCTCGATGCCTGGAACGACACCTGGTGGCCCCCCGCCCTCGGAAGCCCACCCACCCCCACGGACCACGCACGCAACCTTGGAATCATCCTGGACTCTGAGCTCAAAATGGACCGCCAGATCAACTCCGTCGCTTCCTCCTGCTTCCACACCCTCCGCCTCCTATGTAAGACCTTCAAATGGATCCCCCTCAAGCACAGAAAGACCGTCACTCACGCCCTCGTCACCAGCAGACTTGACTACGGCAACGCACTCTACGCCGGAATAAACAAAAACCTCACCTGCAAGTTACAAAACATCCAGAACGCCGCTGCAAGATTGGTCCTCAACCTGCCAAGACACTGCCACATTTCCCAGTACCTGCGCACACTCCACTGGCTCCCCATCGAGGCTAGAATCACCTTCAAGATTCTCACCCACGCACACAAAGCCCTCCACAACACCAGACCAGCATACCTGAACAGCCGATTCGAATTCCACGCACCCCAAAGGACCCTACGATCAGCTCAGCTCTCCTACGCTGTCGTCCCCCGCACCAGAAACACCAGATCGGGAGGCCTCTCCTTCCTCGTGGCCAGAGCCTGTAACGCCCTACCGCTCCACCTCAGACAGACATCATCACTCCCCATCTTCACGAGAAACTTCAAAACTTGGCTCTTCGATAGGTGGGGGGTAGTGGACTCGAACTTACGATGACCAGAACTCCCTCTATGTTCTGTCCATCGTATATGTCCGAGTCCACTAATCCCCCACCCTCCCCCTCCCTCGCCCCGCCGCGCCGCCCCGCAGCACTCCCTCGGCGAGCCGCCACTGGTTTTGGGAAATCATTAGTAAAGGACAATATGTCTTGCCTTGTCCATGGGACATGAACATATCCTCCTCCATGTACCTCCCTCTTTGGAAGCATCTTTACTTCAGATTTTTCTTCCTCTCCTTCAAACATTGGATGCATGGGCATAACCATTTTTTTTGTTTCCTTTCTTTTAGCCCATCTGCCTTTCCATTTCTCCAGCTCACCCCATTTCCTGAATACCGTCAATAACTCCTTAATCTGTAATCTTTCCCCTGAAGGCTTCAAATTCTCAAGGTCTCTATCACTAAATTCTATCCGGTAAGTTTTCTCTAATGTCTTAGATTTTTCTGTGTCCATCTCATTTTTCTGCGCAATTTCAGCGTACTTTTCAGGAGTAATTCTACCTTATCGTATAATATCCTTACATACAAATAACAATTCCTCATCCCTGTAATGAACAATTCTAAAGGGGTGAGAGTTCCCATAATCATTTCTTCCAACTCAACATTAAGATTTGTTACATCAAGTTATTTTTAATTTGGATTTTTTGTTGCAGATGTTCCCTGAACCTCCATACCTTTATCAAATGTTGATGGTGCTATATCTCTAATCCAATCATTGAGTTCCTGTGGGGTAGGACCTATCTGTCTATCTGATACATCTCCTAGCATCTCTCCACTCACCCCCTCCATACATGTTGTCGTATGTGTTTCGGAATTCTGGGTACCCATTTACAAAGTTCTCCCTACCATGGTTTGAGTTCCTCTACTAGGGGTTTCCATATTTCTTTCAAGGGTATCTGGTAATGGGATTGGTCTTATTTGATTCTGTGTTACACTAGGTTGAACTGTTTCTGTGCTAGCTACTGATTCATTTCCTTGAATGGCATTATTAGAATTTTGATTCATTGAGTCGGTGTTCATGTGTTCTGTACTAAGGGCCTGCTTACAATGTCGGTCGGAAACTAAACCGCCCGATTCCTTGTCCGATTTGGTTCCGACCGACTCGCGGTTTGTGGTTCCGCCCAACCGATTATGATGCTTCCAAACACTGTTTGGAAGGATTCCCTCTGACTTCAATGATGAGCCTGTGTTCCGACCGACAACACAGGCTCCTATAGGGACAATGGGTTTCTGCGGAAAACCTTGCACCCTGTCGCAGGCAGCCCATGATACCTGCCACACTGTGCATGGTTTTAAAGGGGGGTCTCAACCCTAAACTGGAAGACTCAGGTTGAAGGGCCTGCTAGGGGCCCCCAAAGTAAATTTCCGTTTGCCTTTTGGTGTTGGACAGACCGAGTCGGAAAGGCTGTTGGAATCCGACATCGTAATCGGTCGGTCGGAAACACTGTCCATTGAGCTCTATGAATCGGCTCTGACTGACTCGGATTCTCTGACTGCCGATCGGAACCGATTCGGAATGACCGAACGGTACCCTTTCCGACCGCGAGCATCGTAATTGGTCGGTCGAAAATGCTTCCGACCGAGTCGGGCGGAGGCTTTCCGACCGACATCGTAATCAGGCCCTTAGTCTTTGCGGGATAATATATGTTCCTCCCATTCCAGTAGGGATGGTCAGTGAATGTACCTGTTGTCCTCCAATACCTGATTGATAAAGTGGAACTACAGGTCCTATAGGCATTGGACCGATAGAGCATCAGAAGCATTTGGTGTCATGGGGTTATTAAGTTCCGCTCCTCTATGTATCTATTCTCCAATCAGGAAAAGATTTTGTGGATTTGGATTTGTGGGCATGGAAGGTGCATTTGGTAAAGCTCTTACAAATGAATTCAACTCTGTTTGAGATTGATTCTCATTATATGGAGGTGGTCGATTTAGCAATAATTAATTTAAGAATTCATCATCTATTTAATTCTCCCTATCATAAGTTAATACTACTGTCTGAGAATTCTCATGATGTTTTTTCTTCTCCTTGCATTTTTCTCCTTCGTCTTTCTCTGCAACTAATACAGGTTACATTTGTGTTCCCTCAGCTATGTCTGTTCTCCATGCTTTCCGTTGTGCATCCCATTTAGCTTCAACATACCAATTTAGATTATTTTTGTACCTCCCCTAATATTTCTGCTTCTCCTTCTGTTGGGCAACATGCTCTCATCCACGAAGTGCTACAAACTGCATAGGTCTTTGAGGTGGTTTAATATCATTCAACTGTCTACTCAAATTTTTGAGAGTTCATATATTAGAAAGTCCCATACTGTGCAAAAGGCTAAATGTCCATCTTTGTCTGCATACAATTCTCCAACTATGTACAGGTATGATAACCTCTCTTGTGTCATATACAAGGCAGGAGTATCCTCAGGTGGTACTGGTACCCACTCTCTTGTATGTACGGGAACATCTCCATGTATTAAGGTCTTTATATTCTTCAAAATGTTCATGTTTTTCTCAATACATTGTCCAAATGTCCTTTACAAATATTTCATTCAATACCTCTAGGTGATACTTCCTTGTTTTTGTCAAAGCCACCAATCACTGTGCGGCTCTCTATGACGCTGACAACTAGTCCCAGCGTGGCTTTACACTAACCAGCCAATCACAGTGCGACACTCTGTGATGTCACTTAACTCCTCTCAGCAACTGCCCCTCCTTTACAATTCACCTTGCATCGTTTCTAACAAATGTAATCAAAGCAATAAGTGTTACTACGAAATGTTACAAACCATCATAAAGAAATCTCTTTGAATGAACTCTTGTCTTCTCCACTAAAAGGAAAATATAGACTTTCACTCACTCAAGAATATCATTTAACCACACACTCCAAGCGAAATCTCGACCAGCGCGACCTCACTTAAAATCCTTACGATTATTTCTCCATGCACGGTTAAAAAACCCTATCAATTGTAACTCCTCTTTCTCTCAAAAGTTCCCTTCTCTGGAGGTACTGTCGATGAGGTCTCACGATCAGCACCTTCTAAACACAACAGACAAACTTACTCAGCGTATGCTACACTGAGATCACCCATTTGTGTATATCCCGGAATCTTAGGCCACTTCGGACCTGATAACAACTTCAACTCAACAATCAAGGAAGGATTTTATTCAAGCATAAGCGCTAAGAAACATCGTTCTACCAATTTTTGCAAATTACACATTAAGCAGCAGCATTGGACAAACCCTATTAATACTCACACCACTTGTTTCATCGTCTCGTCATTTTTGTCAGAACTGGCACTTAGTCAATCTTTACTGAACTTGGGTTTTGGGGTAAATCTATAGTGACCTCAATATACATCCCCCTTATATCCTAGTTTTGTCGGACCATAAACCATTTGACATTCTACCAGAAAAACTGTTGTAGCGTCAACTGGGCCCAAAAGTTTATATCACTTTACAAATTGTTCATATATTTTATCTCAAACCTCTTTCTACCTAGTACTCTCAACTTGGTCCTTCGATTGATCTTGCTCTGAGCAGATAGGGTCTGGATATTCACCCCAATGAGGACCAGGAATAGGATAATTGCTATTTTCATCTCTAACACTTTACGGTCAATAATACTCTGCAGCAATTGTTAAATTATTTAAACTGGCATGTCCTTTAGGCTAGTCATGTCATGTATAACCCTTTTTACAGACATTTGTCCCATCCACACGACAATAACGGTTCTGAACAGGTGACCTTTTACCTAGTAGCTTGCTCCTGTCTCTTCGACACCAGGCTCTCGGTATTCTATCAAAATCCCTGTACCTGATGTACAGAAACATGCCCTCAAGCATGGAATAATTATTCTTTATAAGGGTCACCACTTTTTTCATCCTCAGCCAGCAGTGCATGATCTCATTTGTTTGGAAAAACATTTGATTGTTTTCAAAACAATTGTGACTGTTTTCAAAACATATCGATTCTAGAAGAAACCCTCGAGTGACGACTCTAGTATATAAGACTCTTATTCCCCCCTGCAAATTAGAGGAGAATCCCTTCCAAGCTGGCACAGGGTCCTGCATGATGAATCTTCGACACGTAGCAGTCTGACATCCCTTGCAGGGTCCTATTTATCAAAAGAGGGGGACTATAGGAGCTATTCTAAAAGGTCCGGTGACCCGTGCTCCCGAAATTAAACTTATACCAAAGGGAGTCACTGTTCCTGAGTGGAGATGGAGAGAAGGGAAGTAGGGGGTACTCTTGTTGTGTGCTACTCTGCTTATGGGAGCCAGGGTGTCCTCATCTTGATGCCCTCACACACCCCGAAGGATGTCATGCTTCATCATTGGGCTTTTGCTCCTCGTCGGGCCGGCGCTGCAATGCCCTACAGGTCCCCCGAAGGGTCTCTTTTCGGAGATCTTTTGATGAAGCCGTATGGGTGCGTGGGTGTAAGTGGCAGTGAAGTCCTAGAAAGTGTATTAAAAAATGGCTGGAGGGAGAGTGATTAATTTTTAATAAAGTGATCCCTCTGTCATTATTAAAACAAAGTGTATGGAGCTGGCGGAGACAGCGAGAGGCACACAGGTGACACAGCCTAGATGCACCGAGAGAAACCCTCTCAAGTGACCCTCACTGATCTCATGGGATCTTACCCTACCTACTAAGGGAATATCTACTCCTTTCATTTATCCGGGGGCACCGAAATTTTCGGGCCACTGTAGATATAACTTTCTTATTCGGTCCTGACGAAGCGCCCTGGATCTCCCCCTGAGACCACTGAAGCGCGAAACATGTTGACCATAACATATGCCCACTAGGGACATATAATCACCCAGCTACCAAGGGACATAATACCCCTTAAAGCAGCTCCATACACTTTGTTTTAATAATGACAGAGGGTTCACTTTATTAAAAATTAATCACTCTTACCTCCAGCCATTTTTTAATACACTTTCTAGGACTTCACTGCCACTTACACCCACGCACCCATACGGCTTCATCAAAAGATCTCCGAAAAAGAGACCCTTCGGAGGACCCGTAGGGCATTGCAGCGACGGCCCGACGAGGAGCAAAAGCCCAATGATGAAGCATGACATCCTTCGGGGTGTGTGAGGGCATCAAGATGAGGACACCCTGCCTCCCATAAGCAGAGTAGCACACGACAAGAGTACCCCCTACTTCCCTTCTCTCCATCTCCACTCAGGAACGGTGACTCCCTTTGGTATAAATCCCTTGCAGGGTGTCATCCTCGAAGCAAAGACGGGATCCTTCATTCTCAACCATCAGGTGAGGGGATGGTTCTTCCCTAGGGGTTTCTTGGCTACACACATATACCTATACGCGTATACATGCTACACATACAGATCTAGGCTAGGTACATTTAGACAAATTACTTAGGGCATGCATTTTAGGAATATGCAAGTGCTACTGTTTTTATCTGAGCTGCTTATGTTCATCTTATTAGCACTATGATAGAAATGTATCTACTATTTACTATATTGGTACTAGCAATCTCTTTTGTATGCTTCTGTCGCTGCAAATATGTTTTACACAAGACTGACGCTGGACCAATAAATACTTATTGAAACGTCCTATACGCCATCCTTTGTATATTCTGAGAGTAAGTTAGCACGAGTGACTGAGCGAAAAGTACTGTACTGTACTGTTTTCCATGATCCCTGAGGAATCAGGGTTGTCATGTTCAGTGGTTGCCAGAGACTACCTACATCACTGTAAGATACAGGAGGGTGGTAGTGGCACTGTAGAGTTAGCTGGTCTAACGGCTGACATATCCTGTGGGGGTGTCCTGAAGCGGTCAGGACACCAAGCCCTCAGTTTCGGTTATCCAAAACGTGCAGGTCCTGGGGACTCCTAGGAACTACACGACAAAACCTCAGTGATTTGCCCACAAAATGATGAGTCAGAATCAGCAGAACTTAGTTTAAATTCTTAGAGTATTATTATTTTGTAAATCAAAGACATGAACATTTAAAATAAGATAGCATACAGCCCTAATATCAAAATCAGTAAGGGATTTAATGAAATAGTATCAAACCTCTGAAATTTAAAGGGTGACAAGGAGAAACCTTCCTCAGCTAAGGCAGGTTGAATCATATGGAATAGATCGATGGGGAAATCAGTCGCGCCTCATACAAACCCTCAGGAAAGTTCAGCGAAGTTCCAAGTGACCAGTTCTAGTTCGTTAAAGACAGCAAGCTGTCTCAGTCTATCGCTGCTACAGCAAGTCAGGGCAGCAGGACATGAATCCTTCAGCCTAAAGGTTCAAACTGCACTAGCACACCGGTTGGCAGCAAATCGCAGTGTTACGTCAACAAGTCTTCAGATGTCCAAGCCGTCACCATCCCTCTTTTGCTCGCTTATGCTCTTGAACCCCCTCTTGCTCCAAAATTTGAGCTATTATACGCAGTTTCCTTAACTAATGTAGGCATAGGACATGTTGAACAATGAAATATTTCAGAAGAATAAGCCTAGAGTCCGACAAATCACTTTCCCAAGCAGCTGTTCTAGGATGTTGCTAATTTGTATCAATCGTACCATTCTGTCAAAAGCATGTCAAAGGAAACAGTTATTGGTTCAAATACAATTTGCAATTCTGGTGAGTTTTCCCCTTTGAAACATTTAGGGCCTCATTACGATGTCGGTCGGAAAGACCGTCCGACCAACTCGTCTTTGGAAGCATTCTGATCGACTCGACCGCGAGCTTTCCGACCGCCTTATTACGATACATTGCATGTAAATCTCTGACCGAGTCAGTCAGAAAGCATTCCGCCCGACCACGTCGGTCAGATATAGGTCCAAACCGACCGATTCGGTCGGAAATGCCATCGCATAGCCATTACGCTTACGAACAAGACTCTGTTTACCCAACGAACAGATTACGATGCATCCGACGAAGTTTCAGAACCGTGTGGGTTTGTTTTACACATGACAAGTGTAAACTGCCAAAATTAGTAACAACAAGCATAGGCAGCGCCAACTGAAAAAAAAAATCAAATATTAGCCACGCCCACCAATCCAACTATGAAAAGAGAAAAAAATGACCATGATTCTCTTCTCACACACAAGTGCTGCCAGCATTGAGAGAGGAGATTTTCGTCATTCCCTGCTATCTGCCCTTCACACATTCACACAATTCACCCACCACACAACTTGCACAGATTTTTTTTCAAAACCTTCTCACAACCACAAACTCTTTTTATAGTCACACTCACTCACCCTCACCCTCACCATGCCACAGAGGAAGCAGCCTCGTTTCAAAGATGAGGAGTTGATAGTGCTTGTAGATTAAATAGTCAAAGTAGAGCCACATTTATTTAGGACACTAGTCCAACAGACCCCCATCACCCAAAAAATAGGATTTGGGACAGGATAGTTAACAAGGTGAACGCAGTAGCCGACACACGACGTGCAATGGAGGATATCAGGAGAAGGTGGTATGAAGTTAGAAGGAGGTTCAGAAAACTGCTAGCAAAGGAACAGCCAAACGCCCAAAGGACTGGCGGTGGCCCTCCTGCACCACCTGTGCACTTCACTTCCTGGGAGGAGAAGGTGCATGCCATCCTTCCGCTGGGGAGCATCGATGGATTCACAGAAGCAGCAGAGCCTTGTAAGTAACTACTCCACATTCCACTAAAGTAGGCATTTACACTTCTATAGACATCACTGTGAAGGACCCAGTTAAACAAATGACTGTTTTTAGATTAAAACAAAAACCACAGTCAATGAGCATGTGATGTGTGTCATATAGATAAACCACATACCTGCTATGAAATTTAAAAGGCTCACAACTATTAACATGTACACACTTACAAACTCACAGCAATGCTTTGTTGCTCCAACCACCAGTCCCCAGTGTCAGACTCATAGCCAGCTCATTTCCACTCACTGTCAGGAAAGCAGAGTCACAGGTAGGCTGGTTGGGATGGGTGGAAAGTTGTGTGTGTGGGAACATACCTGATGGGAGTTGAAGTGACCGCAAACACTCCTCCCACACAGCACAACAAGCTCACCTGGAAATATGCTTTCCTGACAGTGGAAATGTACTAGCAAGAAGGCTGACACTGGGGACTGCTGTTCAAAGCACAAGGCCATGATGGGAGTTGTATTCAAGTCAGACAACAGACACCACTGTCAAACATCCTAATAGTACATTTTTAACCACTGTGAGGAAAGCATAGTTCATGCTGGACTGTTTGGGCTGGGTGGGAGGAGAATTGTTTGCACTGACTACATCTCCCATCAGGCCCTGTTCTCCACACACCTCCCCAGCCAGCCCAAACAGACCATCTGGAACTCTGCTGCCCCTATAGTGAGTGGAAATGTACTGGCAAGATCGCTGACACTGGGGACTGGTGTCTAGAGCACAAGGCCATGATGGGAGTTGTGGGCAACTCAGACAACAGGCACCACTGTCAGACATCTTGATAGTACATTTGAAACACTGTAAAGAAAGCAGAGCTCCTGATGGGCTGTTTGGGCTGGGTGAGAATGTGTATGTAGAACACGGTCTGATGGGAGTTGTAGCTATTACAAATACTCCTCCTCCCACCCAGTCCTGATAACTCCTCTGGGCCTATGCCTACCTCACAGTAAGGGGAAGTATACTAGCAAAATGACTGACACTGGTGCAAGGTGTTGAACTTGAAGCCAACTCCCATCAAGGCCTTGTGCTTCAAACACCATGCAACAGTGTCCGCCATCTTGATAGTACACTTCCATTCACTGTCAGGTACCCATAGGCCCAGATGACCTGGTTGTGCTGGGTGGGAGGAGAAGTGTTTGCCCTGACTACATCTCCCAATAGGCACTGTCCTACACACACTCTAACCACCCATCCCAATTAGCATAACTAAAACTCTTCTTACCTGACAGTGAGTGGCAATGTACTGCCAAGATAGATGACACTGGGGACTGGTGTCCGATTTGTCCACAACTCCCAACAGGGCCTTGAGCTCCAAACGCCAGGCCCCAGTGTCAGCCATCTTGCCAGTGCAGTCCCACTGACTATCAGGGAAACACAGTTCTAGGTGGGCTTGGTTTGCTGGGTGGGAGGAGGAGTGGTTGCACTGACTACAACTCCCATCCTGCCCTGTCCTACATACACCTTCCCACCCATCCCAACCAGCCCACCTGGGACTCTGCTTACATGACAGTGAGTGGAGGTGTACTATGAAGATGGCTGACACTGGGGAGTGGTGTTTGTAGCACAAGGTCTGGAGGGGAGTTGTGGTCAAGTCAGACAACAGGCACCACTGTCCGACATCTTGATAGTACTGTTCCACTCACTACCAGGTAAGCATAGTTCTTAGTGGGCTGTTTGGACTGCATAGGAAGGTGTGTGTAGGACATGGCCTGATGGGAGATGTAGTCATTGCAAACACTTCTCATCCCAAGCAGCCCAACAAGCCCACCTGGGACTATGCTTACCGTGCCAGTGAGGGGACGTGTACTAGCAAGATGGCTGACACTGGGGACTGGCGTTTGGAGCACAAGGCCTTGATGGGAGTTATGATCAAGACAGACAACAGGCACTACTGTCAGACATCTTGACAATACCTTTCCATTCACAGTCAGGAAAGCAGAGTACCAGTGGGGCTGGCTGGGAAGGTGTGTGGAGGACAGGGCCTGATTGGAGATGGAGTCAGTGCAAACACTCCTCCTCCCACCCAGCCCAAACAGCACCCAGGGAACTATGCTTACCTGACAGTGAAAGGAAGAGTACTAGCAAGATGGCTGACACTGCTGCATGGTGTTGAACTTGAAGCCAACTCCCATCAAGGCCATGTGCACCAAACACCATGCAAAAGTGTCAGACATATTGATAGTACACTTCCTTTCACCGTCAGGTACCCATAGGCCCAGATGAAGTGGGTAGGCTGGGTGGGAGGAGTATTTGTACTAACTACATGCACTGTCAGGCCCTGTCCCACACACACCTTCCCACAAAGCCCAAACAGTCCCCCTTAAACTCTGTTTCCTCACAGTGAGTGGAAATGTACTGGAAAGATGGCTGACACTGGGGCCTGGTGTCTGGAGCACAAGGCCACGATGGGAGTTGTAGTCATGTCAAACGATCACCACTGTCAGACATCTTGATAGTACACTTCCCCTCATTGTCTGAACACCACTCTTCCTGGTGGCCTGGTTGGGCTGGCTGGGAGGAGTGTTTGCATTGACACCATCTCACATCAGGCCCTGTCCTACACACACCTTCTCACCCTGCCTAAACACAACACCTGGGACTCTGCTTTCCTGACAGTGAGGGGAAACGTGGTGGCAAGATGTCTTACACAGGGGACTGGTGTCTGAGTTGACCACAAATCCCATCAAGGACTTGTGCCCCAAGCACCATGCACCAGTTTGTCATTTTGGCAGTACATTTCCCCTCACTGTCAGGAAAGCAGAGTATCAGGGGGCTAGGTGGGCTGGCTATGAAAGAGTGTTTAGGACAGGGCCTGATGGGAGATGTAGTTAGGGCAAACACTCCTCCACACAGCCCAACAGCTCATCTGGGCCTACAGGTACCTGACAGTGATTGGAAATGTACTGTCAAGGTGGCTGACACTGGGGACTGGTGTCTGTTTTGACCACAACTCCCATCAAGGCCTTGTGCTCCAAACACCATGCGGCTGTGTCACATATCTTGCTAGTACCTCACCACTCACTGTCAGGTAGCCATAGGACCATCTGAACTGGTTGTGCTGGGTGAGCGGAGGAGTGGTTGCCATTACTACAATTCACTTCTGGCTCTGCCATACACACACTCATCCAAACCATCACAGCCAGCTGCCCTACAACTCTCCTTACCTGGAAGTGAGTGGGAATGTACTGCCAAAATGATTGACAAACACTTTTGTTCTGGTGTTTTGAGCATAAGGCCTGGATGGGAGTTGTGGGCAAATCAGACACCATGCACCACTGTCAGACATCTTGCTAATCTATTTACAATCACTGTCAGGAAACCATTCTACCAGGTGGTCAGGTTTCTCTGGGTGGGAAGAGTGTGTGTAGGACAGGGCCTGATGAGAGTTGGAGTAATGGGAACCACTCCTCCTGCCACCCAGCACAACCAGGCTACCTGGAACCATGCTTTCCTGGCAGTGTTTGGAAATGTACTGGCAAGATGGCTGACACTGTGGAGTGGTGTCTGACTTGGCCACAACTCCCATCGTGGCCTTGTGCTCCAAACACCAGTCTACAGTGTGAGCCATCTTGGCAGTACTCCTCCACTCACTGTCAGGTAGCCATAGGCCCAGATGAACTGGTAGTGCTGTGTGGGGGGAGGAGTGGTTCCTAACACTCCAAATCCCATCAGGCTCCGCCAAACACACATTCTTCCCACTCAGCCCACCCAGCCCCCCTGGAACTCTGCTGTCCTGACAGCTAGCAAAATGTACTGGCAAGATGGCTGACACTGGTGACTTATGTTCATAGTACAAGGCCATGATGGGAGTTGTGGTCAGCTCAGACACCATGCACCACTGTCAGCCATCTTGCAATTACACTTCCCCTCATTGTCTGTACACCACTCTTCCTTCTGGGCCATTTGTGCTGGGTGGGAGGATTGTCTGCACTGACTACAACTCCCATCAGGCCCTGTCCTAAACACACCTTCCTACCCAGCACAAACAGCATACCTGGAACTATGCTGTCCCTGATAACGAATGGAAATGTACTGTCAAGATTTCTGACAGTGGTGCCTGTTGTCTGAGCTGAGCACAATTCCCATAATGGCATCATGCTCTGAACAGCAGTTGCCAGTGTCAGCCAAGTTGCCAGCACATTTCCAGTCACTGTCAGTAAAGCAGAGTTACATCTGTGCTGTTTGGGCTGGGTGGGAAGATGAGTGTTTGATATCACTACATCTCCCATCAAGCCCTTTCTCTCACACACCTTCCTACACAGCCCAAACAGTACCCCTGGTACTCTGCTTTGCTGACAGTGGTTGAAAATGTACTGGCAAGAGTACTGACACTGGGAACTGGTGTCTGACTTGATCACAACTCACATCATGGCCTTGTGTTACAAACACAAGTCCCCAGTGTCAGCCATTTTGTCACCACATTTCCACTCACAGGCAGGAAAGCAGAGTGGCCAATATGCTGGTTGGGCTGGGTGGAAGGAGGAGTGTAAGTTACACAAATAGACCATAAGCACTCATACCTCAGATCATTAAATTAGTTAGCCACAAAATAGCCAAAGCAGAGTCGGTGATCTCATCTGACTATGGAGTCAATTGACAAAATCCATGATCTGTGTAGGCACAAAGCTAAGCAGTCACACATTTGGCTCCTGACAGGCATTCACTTGTGTGTCATGAGATGAGAACCATAAGTACCTCACTCACACCATGACCACAAAAATTAGGGGAAAGCAACAGACAGTGACAGTGTAGGCAGCCACACCTATGTGACTGCTGAGACATGGACTAAGCCCAGTACACAGGCTTCACAAACTCAAACATTGGGAACTAAAGAGTACATATGTCACAGTCATCCTACAGATGTGGAGAACACCAACCCACCAGTGTCATCCACAGAGTGTCAGGTACCATTTAATGTCTTTCAACATGTAATGAGAACTAAACACAACATGCCCATTTATGCACATAGGTGGACATGGTCAACAATCCACATCCTTTCCAAATTGCATTGTTATCCAAAAACATAGGCCAGCATCATGGATGAAGGAGGCCAATCTATCTTCATTAACATATTGTTAGGTTTAGTCACCTATGAAATGTGTATGATTTGAGGTGCAGTGGACATTCACATCCATGATTGTGTCATTTCTGTACCCACAGGGCGAGCTCGGAACACCACCGGACAAAATTATGACAGCCAGTCCCAGACTCTGGCCAACCAGTAGCTCTCCAGCATGGAAGGCTCTAAACCATCCTCGGAAGACAAGGACCAACCTGGCCCATCAGGTTTGGGTTGCCAGACAGCAGCAGCTACAGCAGGATCCACTGCGACCACTCCCACCTCAGCTGACAACACCCAGCTGATCCCTACCCTGACAGAAACAACAGGCCGGGACAATGTCAACACAACAGCAACACAGGGCACTCTGGAGTTGGCGGACAACAACACCTCCATCAATGAGGAAGGAGGCTAAGTGTTGACTGTGCCACCAACAACTGGGCCTGCTCAGGTGGGTAGGGGTGGTGGGAGAGACCGTGGAGACCTACGCCATTAAGCAGCTGGTGCTGATGATGATGAGCACCCAAACCTCTCCCGGGTGATCAACACCTACCAGGCTTATCAGGGAGAAATGGGCCAGGTTATAGGGATCCTGTGAAATATCAAGCAGCTGAAGGCAGGCCAGGACCAACGGCTGGACACTTTTAATGAGAAAATTGATTATATGACTGGGGTGCTGCAGGACATTGGTAGCAGCCTCCACAGGATTGCAAATCACCTAACCACACCTCCCTATGTGTCCATAGCATCTGGTGTGTGAACATCTGCCCAAGCCACAGGGTGGGACGTGGAGTCTGGCAGAAAGTCCACAGTACCCCAGGAGCCTGCAGCTGAGGGTCCCCCCCTCCCACAAACGTGGGATGGGTCATCCGAGGAAGAATCCCTGAGAGTCAGATGGCAAAATCCCACTCCCAGGAAGTGACAATGTGCCCCTGATACCCTCCATTGTGTGCCAAGTGTTCACTTTGTTGACTGTCATCAAGAGCTGTCCCACATTGGATGGAGTGTCAAAGTTGGATTTTGGACTCAAATAACTGTAAATTTACCTTGGAAGAGTTCATCTACAAACACTATCAACTCCTATCTGCACATCCTTTTTTAGTTGTGAGCATACCACCATTGTGTGGAATTATCTTCTAACTTTATGCACAAAAATAAAACACTTCACACTGAAATATTTGCTCTTGTTGTGACTTTGATTTCCAAATGTACATGTAGTAATGACCCACAA
This sequence comes from Calotriton arnoldi, assembly GCA_963921515.1. Taxonomy (NCBI): domain Eukaryota; kingdom Metazoa; phylum Chordata; class Amphibia; order Caudata; family Salamandridae; genus Calotriton; species Calotriton arnoldi. The sequence continues at coordinate 243,495 of CAWUFW010015412.1, read as the reverse complement.
ATTCACAAAGAAGAAATTGTCAACAACATTGGTAACACTTTACTTCCAAGTGGTAAACTAAGGGTTCATGAGTAAATGCACCTTGGAACAGCATGATAGATATACACAACCAGGTTATCACACAGCCTGTAGTACCTAGTATAGATTCAATGGAAGTCTATTGCCTACAAACTATCACCATTTGCGTGCACAATCAACAATCATTGTTAGCAAACCAGCTCATCATTGTCAAATTTTGATTAAAAACTCCTTGGATGTGTGATAACAGACAATGCACACATCAATGTGGAACCGAGATTTATTCTCAAGATACTACATGGTGCCTGAACACAAAGCCAAATCACATCACACAGTACTTAAAGTAAGTAAAAACAAAATCAACTGACTATCGGGTCTGAAGGAAATGTGTGCTAGGAAGTTCAAAAACCATTCCAAGTAGGAGTCTGTCACAGCACCATGTGTCTGGTGAGGTCACAACTTCAAAGTCCACTCTGTGGATCACATGGCAAAGTACCCTGTTAAAAAATCACAAAGAACAGAGTTAGGAAATGAGGAATAAGGTAGCATAATTCTGCAAACCATGTCCTCTTAAGCACAAAAATGTCAGTGTAAACACTAGCTAGGCTTCATGGTAACACTGTACATGTTAATCTGCCCATTTCAAAGACCCATCTTAGGAAAAACCACAGGACAAGTATCACACACTAACATACAAGGATACATTCACATTGTCCACCAGCAACACAACAACAAAAAATTGGGGATAGTCACCTCCTCTCATTGCATACTTACACTCATGTGAAGAAGTTGTGGATAAGCTGTTGTCTCAAATCCCGGCCATCATCACCACTGTCATCATGGCCCATGTTAGACCTGGTACCATTGGCGTGAGTCTCCCTTCCTTTTTTTCACTGATTGCCTCCTCTGTTTTTGATGTTTTGCTGGTTTAGATGCTTTGGGCACTGTGCCACTGCTATTCAGTACCACAGTGCAAGTGCTCCCTATGGTAAATTGATGGATTGATTAGTGACTACATGATTGGATCATTTGATTTACTTGTCAGACCCTAGTATAGTGCACAAGGTGTGCCCAGGGCCTGTAAATCAAATGCTGCTGGTGGGCTTGCAGCACTGGTTGTGCCACCCACAGAAGCAGCTTGTAAAGTGTGTCTCAGGCCTGCCATTGCAGAGCCTGTGTGCAGTCTGTGACTGCCATGTTGACTTGGCAAGTGCACCCACTTGCCAGTCCCTAAACCTTCCCTTTTCTACATGTTAGCCACCCCTAAGTTAGGCCCATGGGCAGGGTGCATTGTATGTAAAAGGTAGGACATGCCCTGGTGTGTGTAGCATGTCCTAATAGTGAATTACAGCCAATTTCGTTTTTCACTATTGCAAGGCTACCTGTCCCCATAGGCCAGAATGGGCAGTTTGATTATAACATCTTATAATCCTAACTGACCCAGGGAACATGGTAGAAAAACGAATTTAGTATGCCTGAACTCAGAATGATAAAATACACCATTTAGTGAAGTTGGTTTTAACATTCTGTGTTTGAAAATACCACTTTTAGAAAGTAGGTATTTTCTTGCCTAAACCATCCAGCCTGCCTCTGCTAGCTTGTGTATTGTATGTCTGGTTTTGTGACTGACAGGGGCTGGGGGGCTCTAGGAGACAGGGTGAGTCAGCACAGGGCTGAATAGACCTATCTGCATGTAGAGTGGTGGGAGGAGTTCCACCTGGGCCTGAATACGGCTGTGCCTGCCTTCCACAATGCTGGCTCCACCTCCTGTGGTGTGTCTGATGTCCCTGGCCCACACTGACAAAGAGAGAAGGTGTGCCCTGGCAGAATGCACCCAGAACTGGTTTGGACTAGGTACAGGACCCTCTGCCTTCAGAGGACAAAGGATTTGCTGGTATAAATATTGGGGCCCTGACCCCAGAACTTTAGATCACTTCTGGAAACAACAAGACGAACCTTTGCCAAGGAGAAGAACCAAGGAAGCTGCAGGAGTTTGGACTGCCCCTCTGCCAGTGTGCTGTTTGCTGGGTTGGCCTGCAGTGGTCTTCATTGCCAAGGAAAGGAGAAGGAACTTTTTAAGAACTTTCATCATCTTGCAGAATATTCTCCAAGGGCTTGAACTAGAGCTTGCCTCCTGCTGAAGTCTCAGGGCTACAAGACTTCACCACCAGCTCCCTCCTGAATTCCCTTGCTGGGGATTCTGTCTGCAGAAGCCTGCGTGTCGCTGGGAGCTGGAAGCGCGACGCATCGAGAAGAAGCGTGTCGCTGATGAAGCTGCTGCCGTCGCATCGCAGGAGAAGCGTGTCGCCGCCGCAGAGGCCACCGCTGCATCACCAGAGAAGCGTGCCTTCGTCGCAGCTGCCTGCCGTCGCATCACCGGAGAAGCATGTCGCTGTCGCAATTGCCTGCCGTTGCATCAACAGGGAAGCGTGTCGCTACCGCAAGGGTCGCCGTCGCATCCCCCGAGAAGCGTGTCGCCGTCGCAGCTGCCTGCCGTCGCATCACCGGAGAAGCGTGTCGCAGGGCCTGTCGCGACTCCAAAGATACAGAGTTCGCCGCACGGCCGTCGGGCGTGCATGCATTGTCTTCACATCGTCGCATCGCATCAAGGGCGCACTTTCATCGCATCGCACCAGATCGAGGCGCTTGCTCGCCGCATCGTCCTCCCTGCGGACCCTTTGTTTGTTTTGCGTTACGCATCCCAGGTACTTTTGAGAGAAACGTATCGCATTTACCATCAACTTGAACTAAGTTACTTCTACCATCTTTAAGTCTATTTTGAGTACAGTATTGTGGATTTTTGTCGTTTGTGGTCTTGTGTTAAGTCTATATAAAGAATACTTATTTTTTTTAAACCTGTGTAGTGTCCATCTGTAGTGTTTTCACTGTATTACTGTATGTGTTCACAAATGCTTAACACACTGCCTCTGAGATAAGCCTGTCTGCTTGTGCCAAGCTACCAAGGGGGTGAGCAGGGGTTATTTTAGTAGTCTATCCCCCTTACCCTGACTAGAAGCAAGGGTCCCTATTTGGTCAAAGGTGTATAACATTGCCAACTAGAGACCCCCAGTTCTAACAGCCCAGTCCTGGATCCTCCCTCGGTGGCCCCTCCTAGGTCTCCGTCGTCCAGTATGAGAGGTATGCCCTTACGTATTTCCACGTTATATAGCATGCAGCAAGCAGTGTTGATCTGGCACACCTTCAATGTGTCATATTGGAGGGCTCCTCCCGTCCGATCCAGACAGTGGAATCTTGTCTGCAGGAGGCCAAAAGTCCGCTCCACGACTCGTCTGGTCCTACCATGGGCCTCAGTAAAGCGCACTTCTGCTGGGGTGCCTGGGTTGCACGGTGGTGTCAGTAACCAGGGCTGGTTGGGGTATCCAGAGTCTCCTGCAGTTAACACAGAAAATACTTGAGTGGTCTGACAACAGATCCCTATCTGACATACATTCAACACACACTGCAATATACAAATACAACATCACCTACCAACAAGCCAGGCACATTCGGGTTGCAGTTGAGAGATCAAATGGGGATGACGCTGTTTCGCATGATGTATGCATCATGTGCCGAACCAGGGAAACGGGCGCAGACGTGTGAGATGGACATGTCAGCCAAACACACCACCTGTGCATTGATAGAGTGGTAATGTTTACGGTTGCGATAGACCTGTTCATTGGCCTCTGGTGGGATCAACGCAATGTGGGTGCGATCAATGGAGCCAATGACATGGGGTGTCCGTCTGAAGGCATAGAAGTCACCCTTGATGTCAGACAACTCTCCAGGTTTCGGAAACTGTATATAGTGGTCCAGATAACGGAGCAATGCCTGCAACACATCCCGAATGACATTGCTGAACATGGGCTGGGACATTCCACCCGATGTTGCCACTGTGTACTGAAATGATCCCATGGCAAAAAAATGCAATGCTGCCATGACCTCCACCTTGGGGGTCAGTGATGTTGGATAAGTGCGACCAGCCTGCAAATGAGGTGACAACTACTGGCACAACTCTTCAATTGTTCCCCTCGTGAAATGATACTTTTTGATGATATCCCCTTCTTCCATTGTTTGAGGGTCAGGGAAGGGCCTGTACACTGGAGGCTGTCTGCGATACCTATGTGTAGAGTGGAAACACAATTGGTGTTAGTCCACAATGTCCCAAGGAACATGCACTTCCACAAACAGCAAATCAAAAATGAATACACCAAAACTGGATGTCAATGGAAATACATATTTCAATGAATGAGGTTGTCCTCGCATACATATCACAGCATACTGACCCTTGCTGGACATGTTTCCAAGGTAAGGTGACACAGCAAATAGAGTGCAGTAGTGTAAACTTCACTAGTGTCTGTCACTGTTCATGTAGAGCTAGCATGGAATACTCCTCAACTCATGACCAAATAAGCCTAGATCTACTTTTGTGAAAACAATCACATGGTTCAAATGTACACACAATAGCATCATGTAATGCCTGTTATGTGGGACACCACATACACACAGCGTCTCACAATGGTAATCTTGCACACTACTGTCACAGGGTGGACACTGTCATGTTGTCATGTCTGCATTACACATACAATTACATGGACAAACCATTAACTATGTAGGAGTCCCATACAATGCAGTTGTCCAGTTAAGTATGGGACACAAAGATACACTAGAAATACACATATCAAACACAAGCGTATGTGGCTGCTTAATGTCACAGTGTAGTCATTCATTCGTAAATGCACTATCCAGGATTTGTAAAACACACCACCTTTACAGTCTCACATCACACAGATTGCACACAGGGTCACACTGTTCCGTGCTGCAGTGACTAGGTAAAGACGGAACTTGTAATGCCCCAAAAACGCTTTGTGACTGTGACCAAGCCTAAGAGGATAAATGTAGTTGTGTATTTCCCACTTGTTAATAGCCTCCCAATCAGTGTGACATGTGCCCCCAAGGTTAGGTCATCATGGGATGTGGGCATTTCAGTTAGATGTCCTTTTCAACAGGAGAAAGCTGCATCCTGTCAACCGATTACTCAAAGGACGCGGTAGGTGCATCATGACCGATTCAGACACAGCCATTGGCTGTAAGTTGTTATGATGACTGGCGCAGGTTTCTATTAAAAGGATGAGGTAGGTGCATCATGACCGACTCAGACACAGCCATTGGCTGTGAGTTGTTATGGTGACCGACGCGGGTTTCTATTAATAGGATGCGGTAGGCACCTCATGACCGTTTCGGATACAGCCATTGGCTGTGAGTAGTTATGGTTGACAGACGTGGGTTTCTATTCAAAGGACACGCTAGGCGCATCATGACTGATTCGGACACAGCCACTGGCTGTGTGTTGTTATGGTGACAGACAAGGGTTTCTATTCAAAGGACGCCGTAGGCGCATCATGACCGATTTGGACACAGCCAATGGCTGTTAGTTGTTAGGGTGACAGGCGCAGGTTTCTTTTCAAAGGATGCGGTAGGCGCATCATGACCGATTCTGACACAGCCATTAGCTGTGAGTTGTTATGGTGACAGACACAGGTTTCTATTCAAAGGACGCGGTAGGCGCATCATGTCCGATTCGGACACAGCCATTGGCTGTTAGTTGTTATGATGACAGATGCGGGTTTCGGAATGTGTCCGCGTCGCCTGGAAACTGACTCAGTAACCTCCCATTGCCAATGTATTGAAATCTTTTGCGGTCAGATGATATTTCTGAACTGCGCGGTAGGCGTGTCGTCTGCAAGCAATGTACTGCATTGGACCGATTTGAAAAATGCGACAGACGCAAACCTATTGCTTTGGCCGCATGCACTGAAGACTGCCTCTGTGGTTTAGATATAAGTCTGTCTGTTCCTTAGAGACTTCACTTGCCTGCACAACTGCATCATTCCTGCATCTCCCCATCTCTCTGCTGCTGTGTCCACATCCTCTGGGACCTACTATGGCATGTACAGAGGGCAGGGCCCTAGCAATCACCCAGGAGGAAAACTAGGTGCGGCTGGACACCCTCTTGCCTCTGTACAGCTAGCTCTATGGAGAACCAGGGGAGCAGGTGAGTGATGATCACACTGCATTGTCATCTGACATGTACAATTACCATGCACTACTGGCATTAGGAATCGCACAGACCAGCATGTAAACTGTTTTTTTGAAAGTTTTAAAGTGTGTAGATAATTTTGTGTGGGAAAGTACACTTCTATAGAAGTATATGTACTGGTGTAAACATCTTATCACTGTTCTCATGGGATGGAGTCATCATTGAACACAGTTGAACTGTAAATAATGCCACTTGCCTACCCCTTAGACATTGTTGCCAATCTGCCCATGACCCATGTGTACCAGTTTTTGTCTCCGTACATGTTGCATGTGAAATAAGGGTCTGTCACCATGTCATCCTTACAAATCAACTCCCATCAGAAGGCCGAGCTGTGGAGGACCATCGCCCGGAAGTTGCGCTCCATGGGGGTAACTTATCCACTCACCATTCTTTGTCGGAAATGGTGGCAGGACCTTCGTGGCTGGACCACGAAGATCGCCGAGGTCCAGCTGGGCCTGTCACCTCCAGGCAAGAGGGGTGCGTGCCGTACTCTGACCCCCCACATGCTCCACATCCTAGCAGTGGTCTTCCCTGACCTGGATTGGAATTTGAAAGCCACACAGCAGCAAGTAGGGGGTGAGTATGTGCCTTGTCGCACAACTTTCTTAACCATGCATGTTGAAGTATCTTATCCTGCTGGCCCTTTTTCAGGTTGTAAGACATCCAAAACCACTGTTCAGTGTTAAAACAATGCATATGCACAAGGATTATTAGATGCCTGGTTATGCCCCATTTATCTGGAACATGTGAGAAAAATATGTTCAGGGTAGTGAATGCAGTGACATGCTCATGTGATCTCCACAAATTACAACAACATGTGCATAGAGAGAACCTTCAGGAGTAATGCGATTGCTGGACATGTGTCAGCACATTGACTAATGTCTGACCTGTTCTCAGAGTGGTCACACCAAATCTGTGAAATGTATTGTTGTTGAAGCACTCGGGTCTAAAAAGCCCATGCTATACTTCCCGGTAGCAGGTGATGTCTATGTTGGGGACTTGGTGAGTATTGATTGGTCAGTGTGTCAATGTTAGGTCCCAGCCCTGGTGCTCAGTGTATTCAAAAGTATCCCATGGGCTAATTACAGGTTTGCTAACTCGGTTCACCTGTCACACTGGCCTTTCACATGATTGGGTGTAAGATTCCATTCTCTCCATTCAAAAGAGAGAGTCCATGTGTCTGACTCTCTAACGGTGACAACACATGCCTTTCAGTGGCAAATACAGGTGTTCACCAGTGGAAACATGGCTGAAATTGTAAGGTATGATGTTAGATACACATTCACAATGGTTCACATGTGTGTAAATGCTCTTGATATTCCTACTTGATGGCTTTTTAAACCATGTGTTCGATGCATCACTGTCAAATTCAGAGATGTCAAATGTGAATCATTTTGGAGTTAGTTAACAAAATGAGATGGTAAACAAGAGCAATTTAAGCTGTACAAAGTGTGCAATATGTCTAGAAGAAGTGAGGGACATTCAGACTTGGCCTCTACAAATGGGTACTTCTGCAGTCTAGACAGGATTGGTACACGGTGTTGACTAAACTCCTAAAGAATAGAGGTTTGTTACTAATAGTCTGTACAGACGATGCACCCAGATGGCCCAGTGGCATAGTGATCCACCTGAAACATTGTGAAGATGCAGTCATTGGACTTGGAAGTGTGTTGACCATTGTTCAAATCTGAAACTGGTGAGATGTTTCCAATGTGCAAAACATTCTGATTCATCTTCATAAGTCTGTGCATAGATGACACAAGACTGTGGGCCAAGTGCTGCTCACCATAGCTATGCCTACTACCTTGGTGTCTCCACAATAATAGTTAAATGTGTGACCTGGCAGGAAAGAACTTAAGTTACAGGACAAATGAGCACAATCACTGGTATCTGTGTGATATGACTTATGCAATGACTATGCCAGCTTGAAGTATAACAATAAAGTTATATGACCTGTAACATCAGAGCCAATGGTTCCCAATTTAATGACCAGGGATTGCAGAATGGATACCATGTCTCAATTCAATTGTGTGAATCCTATTTCCATTGTGAGGTCTAAACACCAGTGCATTAGATAACACAGGTATGTCATGACACAAGACTGTCAGGAGCAAAAGACAATACATCACCTGCTACATAGTGAAGTAGTTGTTATTGTGGTTGTGGTTTTTGATATTGATACACCCAATGTTGCAGATAACATCATGTGTGAGGGAGAAATGGTTAACTGGCATACTAACAAGTGCCATGTACGGAGCAATATTGAAATGTAATAGCACAAGTCCAAATGATGTATTTGGTTAATCTGTGAAGGCTTGTGATGATACCTATGTGTCAAGTACATACGGATGACTCATGTGATTCTTTTTCCTTGTTCACAGCATCAGCACCAGCCAGCGGAGGAGGCAGTGCCACGGACCAAGGGGAAGCAGCTCGATAGACCGGTTCCAGTGCTGAGTCTGAGCAGGCGGGAACCAGTGGCACAGAGGGTGAGGGGAGCCTCACTGAGGGCACGTCTGATGTTACATCAGTTGGATCACCAACCAGCTCAAGGTCCATTGAGGACTCCCATGTGGTGGTAGATGAGCCAGGAACAGAATCCTCTACATCCAAGTCCACCACCACCCATACCATCTCCCACCTCCCAGCTGCTCCCCATCCTAGTGTCCGTGGCCACTCCCCTAGAAGGAGACCCATCTCCTTCGTGCCAGGCACCTCACCACCTGCCCCTGTCTCTCCTGCTTCCCTGAGTGTGGAGGCCATAGATACCCTGAGGCAGATCTCTATGGGGCAGACAGAGGTGCTGAATGTCCTCCAGGTGCATACCACTTATCTAACTCAAATGGTATCATTCCTGGAGGGCATTCACTCAGACATGTCAGCCCTAGAAATATCCAATCAGGCTCTGACCTCCACACTGACGGCAGCAGTGTCCCAGCTCCAGCTGTCCCACCCCCTCCTACCTTTCCCCATCCACAGTCCCAACTACCCTCGCTGACCCAAGCACATGCAAAGTAAGGCATGCATTCACCTCAACATCCACACGCAGCATACAAACACAAGGACAAAACCACACACACGCACACTCAGAAGACAGACAGCACACCCACCCCCGCAGACATATCACCAGACAACACACATGCATCCACAGATATGCAGCAGACCTCAGAACCCTCTGCCTCTCCTGTTACCCCCTCATTCCTCTAAATCTCTTCCCTACCAAAACCTTCCAACCCCCTCACAAGAAGAAGAGAAAATCACCCCCCACCCCCAGCCCATCCATCTCCATCTGTCAAAAATGAGTCCTGAATCCCCCTTCCCGAAGAAAATCCCCCCCCCCAGTAACCAAAGTCAAAAGCCCCTCCAGGAACCCACACTTGCCCATCCCAGCCCAGTACCTCCACACCCACAAAAACCTGTCCCAAAATGCCACATCCCCTCCCTATTCCTGTTCACACCTTTGTAAATTATACAATTCCCAAAATTGTCAAGCCTAGCCCATCCCCCACCTCCATCTAGCCCTCCAACTGCAGTTGTCACACACCCCTCAATCAGTACCTACAACTGCAGTTGACCAACACCCCACTCAATCTGACCCTACTACTGCAGTAGCCCAACCCCACCCTCAATTAGAACATACCACTGCAGTAGGACCCACCCCCTCTCCTGATTCCATCCCTTCGCAAACCCATCCCAGTCCTCCCTAGGTTTGTCCCTTTGGTGCCCGGCATGCCGCCTAGATGCCCCTCCCAGGGGTGGTGACCCATAGCAGAAATTGTGCAGGCAAGAGTAGATGGGCATGATGTTTTGGGCCCATAAACCCATTCAACATTCTTGGACTGGCCATTGGCCTCTTGTTATTTATTTAACTTACTTTTTATGCTGAATAAAGCATGTTCAAATTTTCGTTTTCAGATTTCTGTATCCCCAAAATTGTTTTTTTAGTTAACTGTAAATCATGTACAATTAGTAGTGTAAGTATACAATGATGTTAGTATGGCATGGATTGCATATGGTCTATGGAGTATGAGCACATTAACAGTATGTATTCAAGATGTTGGTGTCGATATTTGCTGGGTGCCATTGTCAAAATTAGTTTTGGCTATGAGTGTGACATTGAAGTCACAAACCTTTTCATTTGCAAATCACATTTCCACATAGTTCATGTTTTCATATGTCAACATAGTGCCAGTGTCTCAAAGTGCAAGAGTTTAGGAGAAGCATGCTGCATATGTTTGTAATGTGCAGAAACACCACAGTCTCATCAATACACCTGGATACATATGGAGTTTGACTACATGGTATTGACTTTGACACACCCATGTACACAAAATAATGGTCTTTTATGTGACTTGATAGTGGTGGACCCATGTCTGTGCCTTATATAGATCTGGTAGACTAGTGGCGATGACAACCTTGCCACAGGTGGCATGCCACTGTGGGCCAATACCCTTCAAGACTATGTACTCATCTGATACATTTCCTGTCCCATGGTGAGTGTAAGGTAAGCATTATTCTGACAGTGTTCCGACGCTGTTGCCTCAAGGACTCCACTTTCTGCAGATATTCCTGTTAGGCAAGGTGTCTTTGGAGTTTATTGTCCATTGCCTTAAAATTTAGATGTCAGTCATTCCATCCTGCTTTTGTTTTGGTACATCATGTGGATGGTGTGTGTGTCAAGGGCATGTCTCAGTAAGTTACAGTGTTTTACTGTCTTTACAGGGACACATTTGTTGTATGTGTTAGTTGAATGTGTATACAGCGTATGGTACATGAATGGTTGTCACACAACTGGACTTATAGTGATGATATGCTTTGTTTGCAAACTTGTACTGCTCATTCTGGCCTTATGCCACAGTTTTGGTGTGAGAGTCTGGGCATTTCCCAATTCTGTGAAGTGGACATAGGCAACATCATACTCATGTAATATTCAATTTGATTCTGTATTGGTGTACACATGGGGGTGCGTTTGCCTATACAACCAGAAAATAATGCACCAGACCAGAATATGGTAAGCAGCAGGATGGGGATGTATTGTCTATACCAGGCTGATGTTAGTTGCAATGTGTTGACCAAGCTTTACAATGAGCATTTGTGTGATAAGTGACCTTGAGTGTGTCTACATGGCCATAGAGGATGTGTGACAGACAAAGTGTAACCAAGACACAATGCATGGTACTTCAGGCTTGTGGTTTTGTTGTTTGTTAAACATTTTTTTGCATTCTGATAAGATTTTTGTTGTTGATTCAATGAAACCTAGTGTGTATCCTGGTTTGTCACAGGTTTGTTTGTGTTTTGTCATAGGGATATGTGTCATGAGTATGAGTCTAGCTTTTCAACCCAACTGAGCAACTTGCCAGTGCATTTCACAATGTGCACAAGTTCTAAATGTTGTTGTTTCAGGCATATGATTCAGAGATGGGATATGACACACCTAACATTGTCCCTAAGATGGTAGACGTTTTTGCCAAATGCTGTGATACGAATATTAGTTAGGTGACACACATGTGAGCTAGCTACATATGGATTAGGAGTTGTCACAACACTGTCTGGAATGCATTGTGCTTGCTTGTTGTGTCCAAGATATTTCATCTACTTGTTCAGGGACAAGGCTGGATGCTTCCTGGTCTTTGTATGTCATTTATGTTTCAGACATTTAGGAAAACTCTATTTATTTCAAAGGGTATTTTTTTAACATCAAATTGACCTGTTGGTAATGATAGGCTATGTCAAGTCCTGTTAGTACATTCTGCGTGAGCAACATTTGTCTGTGCTTGGTCATCCAATGCCCCTTTTAGCCCCCTCATGTGACACAGCTGAAGGTATACCTATTCAGCATGACAATGCAAGCAAAAATCTCCTTCTTGGCTCAATTCATGCAAGCAGTCTGAACCTCAGTTGTTGGTAACAGGAGTGGTGTAGAGTGGTTTAGTTCAGGGTGACTGCTGTGTGCCAGTCCGGGCTGACTCTGCTCGTGGTCAGCTGCCCAGGGCCTCATAAATGCTAATGACTACAGAGCGCAACAACCAAGCACTGCCTTTAGTGTGCAGTCACTGTTACGAGCTACAGGTGGACAGACCCCTCCCTTGGGTTTGCATCCATAGTGCATCATGGTGATGCAGAATCAACACACATCACCCCTCACCTGGGACACTTAGGAATGTGCTGAGATGTCAATGTGTTTGGCACAAGCACACCTGTCTTTCCCTGGACTGGATTGTTGTATTTTTGAAACTTTTCATGCCACACTTGACTTGTGGTCACCCCACACACACCGTACACAATGCATTGTCATCATTACGGCATGTGGCCACATCACTTATGAGTGCTATGGATGTGACTGCAACCTGCCTCTGCCTGGATATACATCGGTAAATCCTATGTTACGCCCCCACAACTGAAGTCTGACATGCATAATGTAATCGTAGCAATTTGGGCACTGCTCAACAGGGGTGAGTGCCGAGTGTGAAGATTTGTGAATGGTTGTGATTATATATTTTGCACAATCTTCAACTGACAATTGTTTTGCCTGTCCAAGCTTGGATTCAAATTTTAAACCACACATCATTTGCAGTTGAGCATATGATTTGTGTGTATGTTTTCATTTGGGCATGAATGACAATAGAGTCCTTTTGAGCTATGCTTGATGCTGTTCCAGATCACACACAGCTGAACTAGGAGTGCTGTTATGTCCATTGTATTGCCCTGTGCTACATGTGGTAAGCCGAGTGGACTCTGAGTGCACAGAAGTGTTATGGGCCCGTCTGCTGTGCAGATGCTACAGGAGCCTGTGTCAGACCCATGCTCTTAGTTGCCACACAGGGGAGGAGGTGGATTTTGGAATGTGAGGCCTAGCTGCAGATGTGTTTTGCAAGGTTAATGTTGCATGGGCTAAGCTAGCTTAACAGGGGTAGGGGTGGGAGAGACTTGTATTTCCATTTTGGAAATGGAGTGGAGACTCATATGTAATGGGGGCAGGACAAATTTAGAGTTTTTCAGAGAGTGTAAGGTAGGAGTTAATTTCAGAGGCAGTTCTTGTGTAGGAGATGTGAAGTATCCTCATTGTTCCAAAGTGAATGGTTTGAAATGCGGGGGTGTGAATCAGAGTGTGTGACCTTGTAAGACTGGTTAAATTCTGTGCAAGGTATGCTAGGAATAGGTAGATGTGAACGAAGTAGAACCAGCTAGACAAGGTTGGAGTTTGGCAGGAGATTAGAGCTGTGTTCTGTGGCACTACAGTGAGAGATCACTGTGACAGGGCTGTGTCATTGAGTTAGGATAGTTGTTAATGTGCAGAAGTCAATAGAGGTATGGAGTATGGAACTGAGATGTGGATGTGACAGGGCCACAGGGAGACATGGTTAAACTTGTCATTTGTAACAAAGTGGATAAGTGTATGTCAAGGGTATACACCTGTTGTGTAATTTAGGGTGCTGTATAGTGAGATATGAGGTGTTGTCCAGTTGATGTATGTTGTGTTTGAATCTGTGGATGCATTTGTTTATGAAATGACTGTCTGTAGAACTTAAACCGAGTAGGGTGGTTGAATGGTGAGATGCAAATAACTGAGGACATATTCCAATGTAAGTGTCTTGTTAAGAGATGTGGCGATGTGTTAAGTGTGCATGTCATAGTTGGCTGAGATGCTGCACATTGTGATATGAGTGCAGTCCAAGACATTACTGAGGGTGAAACTGGTGATGAGAGTTGTCCATTTGACATGATACGTTTAATGTCTGCTGAGGAGGTGATGAGTACAGTACATTGTGTATATGTCATGTATGTGTGAGGTGTTGTGTACATAGTGATGAAGAGTGGTGCTGTGAATGTAGGTGTGGATGTAAGAAGGGCAGCGTTAGTATGAGATTGTGAGATTCGGTTTGGAAGAGTTCGAGTACAAGGCTGGAGCTTGTGGGGCAGACATGCTTTTCCGGATAGCTGCACCAGAGGGGGATTATGACGTGCTTGTGTATGTATGATAGTTTGAGAGTTGAGCATGTACTTTGAGGTGGTGGTGAGAGGGGTCAGACCCGCACAAGTAGAGAATATGCAGGCCAAGAGGTAATGTTGAAATGTACATATGTATATGTATGTGGATGTAAGTATGCAAAAACAGTTGCCAGGTGAAATATGAGGATGTAGTATGTGTTTGCTGCAGCTTGCTGTATGCCACTGATTGTTCATGACAGATTGTTGAAATGGCTGCTTCGAGTACACTGGCATATGCAAAACCTATTGGCATCATAAGACAATGTGCTTCCACCTAGCCTTGCCTTGTCTGAGCTGTGTGTGGGCATAAGTGTCAAGTTACCCTTTGTAGGTAGACGTTGTCACTGATTATTCCCCTTGGATACTGCCCTGAGATGGAGGTGTTGATCGCTCATATTGAACTGTCATGATGCAGAAACATTGGATGGCAGTCCATTGCTTAGAGAGTTATAGCCCCCCCAAGTGAAAAGTCAAGGATGTGTGTTGTTGGGCCACCTGGGGTCAGACTACTCCAGAAACGCATCCCCCAACTTCCCAGTAGACTACACACACGTGGGTACTAATGGAATTCTGACTTTGAATGTCAGAGATATGGGGACACCAAGGAAGATAGACTCATTGTAATGATATCTCAGATTGTGAAGATGAAAAAACATTGCACTGTTACAAAACACACGTGACACCGGAACTTTACACCCAGTTCCATAAGTGTTTGCATTGTCAATATTTTTTCCTCCTCTAATCTGGTTTGGCAAGGGTAGCCCTTGTGTGGGTCCATACGAGGTCCCATTTACCGCATTGAAAAGTGCCAGAGAGCCTGAGGGCAATATGTCTTTGTAGAGGGTCCCCTTGAGGTTTTAAATGATTAGGGGGCAGTGTTTCATTGCCAAATGGGGACAAAGCAAGCTTCATTCTGCACATATCCCTCATCCTCACAAGGTGTACCCATATCCCCTGCCTCGAGGATGGCTGTCAGTTGTGTCCGAGAGCCACAGGTTAAGCCCCCTCTCCCCCCGGCATCCTCGCCAGTGCTGGCAGCTTATCTTACACAATGTGCTGCGGACTGGTGCCTCCAACACGGTCAGTGGATCCTATGTCCTGAGACTCATGAGAACTCCTACTACTCTGCAGTACACAATCTGCACATTCAAAATTGAATTATTTGTTAGCAGCACACACTACAGCCTGAGGAGCTAGATGCTGAGTTGCTGTGAATGACATTCTCAAAAGATGACCCAATACACATACAGATTGGGTGCAGTGTGCAGCGCCCCCATTCCACACATGGTGACTGCATCCTACATTGTTGTTGGCCCATGCATTTTTCTCACTCCTGAGGCATTTCTTCTCCAAATATTTCACTGACTCCTGGGACACAACCACTTCTAGGTTGTTGGAGTGGGAAGCACTGAAATCAGTACTGAGTGGTTTGGTCTCGGGACTTGGGTGTTGTCTAGGGCCAATATCCCCAGGGCTTTGCTTTGAACAGAGGCATCACTAGGTCATCAATAGACTGCAGTCCAGTTGCAGGCTGTGATGTTAGCCATGCTGACAGATGCTCAAACACACCACAACCATCTGATGGAGCAACTGCGTTGCTTTTACTTTGCAACATGACAAGCTGAGATGCACACAGAGTGGAATAAGTAAGGGCAACTCCTGTCCTGCCTCCTCTGTTGCTTAACAACAACCCAGCAGATATTGATGATTATGGATCACCTGCCACAGATGCACACTAGTCAGGCAACCATCCATGAATCCTTCACAGTGTATTGTTATGGGCTATACATTCCCCCTATTCTTTAGCACAAGGTAGACGTTTCCTGATTCCTGACTGGATTGAATCTACCTGTACTTGATCTGGCAGCACGTGCAGTGATCAACACCCCGTTGGCTGGAACAAGAGATACTCAGAGTGATTCTGCACACTGCCACGTTGACCACTCATGCATTGGACAGCCTCCTGCATAGTCTTGGTGGTGCCTATGAGCTTGTACTTAAACATAGGTGACTGTATCTCTTTTGGGTCACCTTGAGTGATAGGAGACACCCACAATCCATCTGGCAATTTCTTCAGTGTACATTGTTAAACCCCAGCAGTAACCTAGCTGAGCCTATGGCCACACACTTCTTTGACCATGCTTGCCAGGAATTGTTAATCCTTAGTATGGTAGTGGCACATCACCTGCTGGTACACCAACAGCATCTAGTGCATGGTGTCAAAAAGGATTCTATCCCTGAGAGATTCACATTCTTATGCAAAATAGTGTGCTGTAGCTGGTCCATGGGAGGTGTCCCTACGTAGCCTGCTTGGTGCTAGAATTGGTAAAAGCATACAATACTGTTGATTGTGTACACCTGTTTGCCACTCTGTCAAACATGGACATGGCAGGGCAGCTACAACAACACATATGTGTTTTTGATGCCAAGCCAACTGCCCAAGTCAAGTGTCACCCTCTTTTAGATTGTGCAGGGGAACTCATCGGGGCTGTCCCCTTTCCCAACTTCTCTTTGTCCTGACAATATAGCCGGTAGTGCAACAACTTTTTCAGGCGTCTTATAATGTTGAGTTGAACTGGGCAATGAGGTACATGTAGTATCCATTGATGCAGACAACATGTTGCTCTATATTCAGTCTATCTGCAGGGACATTCCAGATATTTCTGTGAGACAGTCAGATTTGCAGGGTGTGTCGAGTTTGTGTGTTAACTGGGCCAAGTATTGTGTTTTTGCCGTCTGTGTGGATAATCCTCCTCAAGAGGTGATGACAGATGAGCAGAGTGTGATGCGTGACCTTCATGTTTTTTGGTACTTATGGATCTGTAACTGTGATGATGCAAAGTATCTCATAGTGTGAATCTTAGCAGGGCCATATCCTGATTACGTCCAGAGATGTTTTTTATGATCACTCTTCCAGTTACAGGGCAAGGCTGTATTTCACTTCCTGAGGATATAATGCTCCCCTGCATCTTGTGTTTTTGCCATCACCATACAGTGGCTGTGCCTGGTGCCACCTCCAGGGAGTTTGACACCATGCTGCAAGCGTTGATCTGCAATAGTGGCATAATAAGTGTGGCTCCGTGTAGGCTGCATCTGCCAAAGCAAAGGGTGTCAAGGCTGTGCATTTTAAAAGGAATGTTATGTGGCAGGACCACTGCAATGGCCAGTGTTAAGTTGGTTTGGTAGGCAGTTGTACAAAGTGAGCATGTTCTCAAAATGCAGGGCACATGAGATTCCGGGATCAATGTTGCTCCCCTGAAGCAAAGCTCCCCTGTGGAGTGGACAGCCTGGTGAAAGTGTGTTTTTGGGATAGTGGGCCTGTGGCTAATGAGGGACATGATCTTGTACTCTCCGTCTCTTATTCTGCACATCCTGGCTCATTTCCATAGAAGAATTGTTGGGAAGGACTGACCACATGGAGAGACGCAGGATTGAGATCAGTGGGGGACCTAATCGGGGTCCGGGAGCACATTACCTTTGTCCAGTTGCAAGAAGATCCTAACATTGCAGGGGTCTATTTCTTGGCACATGGCACACTGATGGCTGAGAGGGGACACTTGTGGAGAGTGACAGACACTGATTTGGCGCATCGCCCCCTAACCCACAGCCTGCATGTCATGGGTGGAGTTTGGAGACTGGTGATCTTATTTATTGATGTTTGGACACATGAAGAATGAACCACTGTCACCTGCTCGCTAGCTATGGGACAAAGATATATTATGAGTCCTCCACAGGCGAGGAGTGAGAACAGCCTTGGCACTAGCGATGTACAGTTTGTCACGATGCCAAACTCCATTCCATTAAATTTGACATCTGGCACAGGGCATGTCTCACCTCAGCTGTCCAACCACGAAAGTTTGTGTCCTGCCATCTGTGCACACGATGTAATGCACCTATTTTGCAATTGATACATATGTCTGGACATGGCTGTATGCTGCAAACCAGTGTTTCTGAGATACATATGTATTTGGGCCAGTGAGGGGTTCTCCTTGCATCGGAGAGGATAGAGAGAGGGATATTCCTGGTGATGATGTCTTTGAAGTTATCCAATGAAGGATGGATTTGTAAATGCTAATCAGATGCCAGGCCATTTACATGCATTGTTAGGCCACTGCAGTCCCAAGACTGCAACACTTGTGCACAGCAACTAGCTAATGGTGTAGGGCTAAGGCTACTGCGCAGATAAAGGAGTGTGTTGTGTGCCTCCAGAGGATTGCAATAGCTAAGCTGTGGGTCAATTTGCTACATGAAGAGCCACTGGATGGGTGTAGCACTTTGTAGGGTAAGGGTCATAGATGCATGTCAATGGCCCTATGAGAGGTGTTCTGGACTTGGCTAGATGAGGCAGCTGCTCTGTCATGTGAGGCAGACTGGCTGCATGACATTTCCTCCATTGATCAAATGTAGGGGTGGCTTTTGGAGTACACATATGCTACAATGTCAACTGTTGTCAATTGCTATTGTCTTAGAGGCCCCAGTATCACCCCCCCATATGTGGCCTGTGAGGTATTTGTGTTGCTGACCTTCTGAATGCACATGATACCTCTGTTGTTCTATATTGTTATGTTTATCGTGTTGTTTGATTTTGTTCCATATGCTTCTGTTGTGGTAAGCTTGATTCCTTGCTGAAGGTTTGTTCTGCCCATCTGACCAGATCTGCATTTCCTTATTAATAAAGATGATTTACTATACATCCCACATTCTGTCCAGGACATGATAATGAGCTGATAGTGAGGTTTTGATTTTGACGTGGAAATGTCTTGTGACTTGTGTGCAAGGACATTCATTGTACCATATGCCAGCAAACGCATTTCCCTGTGTCTGTCTTTGTATGTGAGAAATTGTCTTAGTTTTGAGATGTGTGTCTTCCTTCATCCAAGGTTTTGGGTGATGAAACATCCTTTGTGCACCTGCAGATTTGATATCTACTCCATGTGAACTCTTATCACTTCATCTCTTTTTTGAGTGCTGTGACTCCAAGTGGGACATTTTGATACCCTGTCCAGATTGTACAGGTAGGTATCCTATCCGATGCCCTGCTGGCTGGCCTGAGTGAACAGTGGTGGGTGAATGGCATGGGTCCACCAGGGGCGTGTCAACCTGGCCTGGCAAAGCATAGTGTGCCCCAGGATAGTTGTGTCCCAATGTATTTGAGTGCGGTGTGCATGCTATCAGGAATTTATCAGTATGAGTCCTGCTCTTGATCTGTGCTGGGTCCTTCCCAGGTTGTTTTTCCTGACACATCCAACATCTCATTCTGGTTGTGTCTCCCTATGATGACCTGCTCTGACACTGCTGTACTCATCAGGACACAGGATGTGGGGCTGTGTGATTGGGCTGATGGGTGAGTGGAGGTCCAGGTTGGACTGTAGTAGTCAATTTGTCGTTTGTAGACATGTATTGATCCGTCAACAATTGGTGCATCAGGTAAAGTGAGGTGTGAGATAGTAAATAAGCTAGGCCTAGGTTATCCATCTGATTGGGTGGATGTAAGTCTTGATTCTTGGTAGATCAGCTATAGAATTTGACTTCACTTTCCTGTGTGATTTATACATGTTGTATTTTCTTTGGAAGCTATCCAGAGTAGATCAAGTACTTCTGCTATAATGTTTTCTAAGTGGCAAGGTGATTAGGATGAGTGGTATCACTTACTGCAATGTGACTTCCTATGACTTGAGATGTTGTGGTCTTTGTATGCGTTTCAGATATTAAGATTTAGCCTGTGGAACAGATGCATGCAGGTGTGGGCATGGTGCCAGTAAATATGTCTCTGTGGACATACGTTTGTGATTACATTGAAGTTCTGTTGCCCTGTGATGTTTCGTTGTGTGTTGTCGTGGACTCATACATTCACTTTGTGATACATACATATATGTAGCTATGGGCATTCCTGTTCCAACATCAAATGTGTGTTTCTCCTAGTATTTAGCTGTATGAATTCACCTACCTGATGATGACAGTCCCTCATTTAACATACACAACATGCTACAGAACCAGGGTCAGATTGGGATCACATTTAGGCTCGGGCACTCTAAAAGTAAGTGGCCCACATTCCGCGATCATCCCTTTCATTATAGCTTTAGGGCATTTACCTGGCAAGGAAGGTGTCAAAAAGCACACTGCTGCTGGTCAAGGGGGTGGGGGTAGGTGAGAATGGCCAAATAAAACTTGCCTCCCTGTGAGGCCCCTAAATACATCGCAACCTCCCTGCACCTGCCATGTACTAAAAGTGATGGTTTGGTGGGGGAGATAACACTGCTTCTGGCAGGGCACACGAGGCAGGGCACCAAGGTGAGTATGCCCCAAAGGCTGGCCCACAGCCTCAATTTACAGTACGGCAGTGGAGCGAACAAGATACTGGTGCCACATTGAAGTGGCCTGGTGGTGACTGGGGAAGTAAGTCAGTCTCTTGGGGTGGTTTACAGAGGCCCCAAAAAACCGACCCACAGGTGACCCCAGGTCACCGGCCCATCGACCAATGCCCGATTGCCCGCCTTCCCAATCCGAGCCTGTATAGTACACTTTCCTAGTAGGATGCAACGCCCATAGGGCTCAATGGGCTTCAGCCCCCCGCATCATGTGTGTCAGCCCGGGCTGACACAGCTTCCCCACACACACACAGACAGTTCTTGAGCTGCAGTGGGTGACTGGTCTGTCGTCTTATCGCAGCAGCACCTGAGTATTTCACAGGTTTTTAAAGGACCATTTACTTGATGACGAGGCTTTGTTGGTTTTTCAACAGTTCCTAGAGTACCTGCATCTGCACTCTGCCTATTCCTTCAAGTTGCCAATTTCTTTTGCTGCAACAGTGTGAGAATGCATTTCCTGAAAAGTAACCTTAGGCTTTGTTTTTTTGCAGTTTTATACAGCTCATACTCCACTCGAAGGTATTGAGGCACTTTGCATGAGCACCAGTTACATTATTCAAGGACACATTGCTGGAAGTATTAGTTCCCCCTCCCGAAATTTGGCTCTACATTGCTGGAAGTATTAGCCTCCCCCGAAATGTGGCTCTACATTGCTGGAAGTATTAGCACCCCCGTAAATTTGGCTCTACATTGCTGAAAGTATTAGCCCCCCCCCCAAAATTTGGCTCTACATTGCTGAAAGTATTAGCCCCCCCCCCCAAAATGTGGCTCTACATTGCTGGAAGTATTAGCCCGCCCCCAAAAATAGCTCTAGTTGCGCCCCTGGTTTCTACTGTATTTTCTTTCACGGGGTAGTTACGTTATTCTGTACGGGTAGGTGTCTAACTTACTGTCGGCGACGACAGCGTCGGTTAAGGTTGTAATATTCATCGTAAATGTACAATAGAGGGATGACATGTGCAATGGAATGCATAGCTGCACAGTCTCGGTCGCAGGAATCGTGTTATGATGAAATTCAGAGTTGAAATACTCCCCTTCCGACTTCTCGGACGAGGTGGTTGGTCCGACAGATTCGGAGCTTCGGAAGTATGCATCAAAATGGGGTGGGCAGAATCGTACTCGGAAGTGGCTCTGAACGGCTCCATTCTGTGTTTCTGAAGGCATCTCAGTTGGAATATCCAGTCAGATTCGGAGTAACCGAGTCGGTCAGCAAGCAATGTGTTTTGGGCATCGTAATGCGTCAGTCTGGAAAACCGAATCCGAGTACGAGTCGGTCGGAAGGTATGACTCCGAAAGGCTCTCGGATGCCCTTCCGACCGACATCATAATTGGCCCCTTAGTCGATAACTTCACTGGAAGAAGGGGAAGTAAAATATGAGGCCTACACGAAATTCAGCTAATATATGACAGTAATCATGTTAAATTTTGAATCAACCCTTAATAAGAGACGATTATGTAGCTTCAGAAGACATTAATAAACATTTCAGTTCTGAACAAAATGTAATACATGTAAGTATAGGGTACGCATACAAATTTTGTAAATATTAACAATTCATATATAGAAAAATTGTTATTAATCTCACTATATGAATGTTATTCAAGGTTTACATATATACGCATTTAGAGAAAGTTTCACGAAAACACTTAAACAAAACTGTGTAGCACCTACTTTTCTTTTGTCACTTTCAGTGCACACGTTATAACATGAGCTAATAATTTCTCATTTTCCATGGAAATCGATCTGTTACACATTTATGTTCTTTTAATCTTATTAATATCACATTCATAATCATAAAAATCAAACCCATTAGTACTTTTTTAATGACCACATTTATTGAATTGAAGTACGAAATATATAAAACTATCTTCTCCACTGCATGCTTTTACAATGCAGTATCTGAATCACTCTTGTGTCATTTTTCAATAACGTGGAACTTTAACACACGTTTGTCATCATTTGTGTAAAATGTTTTCATAATCATTTCGTTTGGCACAAAATATGTAAAATGAAGTTTTTGCTCCATCAGACCTGAGGTTACAGCTGGCCCAGATAGCTGTAGTAGAGAGAAGAGCTGAGGTTAAAAAGCCTTAGTTGAGGAGATGATGGAGGCTGCTAAAATGGCCTTCACCAGGGAAAAACTTGCTCTTGAATAAAAGAAACTGGCCCATGAGGTAAGTTTTAGTGTTCTGGACTTACCAGCGCTGTAGGTAGAGTACAGTGGTTGCAGAAATATTGAGTCCTCTGATGAGCTATATGAGGTTATGGACCCCGTTGTAGACCTATCAACTGTCACCATTGATCCCCCCTCACAATCAGGTTCACCTCCGTCAAAGAAAAAGTAGGTGTAGCAAGCAGATACAGCCAAAGAGGAAACTTCAACATTAGCCCCGGAAAGGGGAGGGTTTGATCTCCTGCCTAATAGTGGGTCCCGAGGAGAAAGTCATCATCCTCCACTAAAGGAACAATTAGGTGCACTAATAAGCCCATAACAACAACATATTTCTCAGACTGGAGTCATTGGTGTGATCCTTAAAAGAGGGCTTACTCATAAAAATTGAGCAGGGGTTTAAGAAAAGTGTAGCTTCTTGTGGTCATCCAACCTGTAACCAGATGGGAAAGCTTAATACGGAGAACAATCCATCAGCCGTGGGCCCCATATAACTTCTGCATCAGGGACCCTATCTTTTCAACTTTCCAATGGGCCTGTGCAGTGCCCGCCTATGTTAACAGTTGCCAATTGACCTGCCCCGAAGTCCCTAATTAATAACTGCACATGGGGCTCCATCAAATGAAGCTACACCTGAAACTGCGGAGGATTTCATTGAAAGAGCGATTCACAATCGCTTGCATCAGGCACATTTACATCTCCCTCCGAAACAACACCCTAAGTCATCATTCTTGATCATATTCCCATATGACGCATGAGAAAGAAAGAATCAGAGGAAGACCCATTGGTGGCTGACACAGGTAAACGCTGTGGGGCGGGGCAGGGCGGGGGTTGGGCGGGTGGGAGGGGGAAGTCGGCAGACGATGTAATGGGTATAATTAAATAAATAAATAATGCCTATTCCATCATCTGTTGGCTTCCCCCATGCTGCGCCCTGCCCCGCCCCACCACCCCACTACCCCACCAGACTGACCTGAGGGAATCTGAAATAAGGCCACCAAGGAGCATGGGACGAGAGAGATGTGTGGCTGAACTCGGAGATCTGAGCAGGCTCAGATATTCATGGGGCCCTCAATACGTCACATGTTTTGCAATGTCCTCAAAGCCACAGAGGCATTCTACAATTAACTGCCAATAACAGTCATTTTACTTAAGGTCCAAGGAATTAAAGGAGTGTGCCCAATTTCACACAAAACGCCTCACCATAGGGTGGAGTGGAACTCCGCGGAATTCCAATGAGGTTTTATCCAACTCCGTGGAATTTTGCATAGCGCAACTCCACTCCGCAAAATCTGCCCACCCCTACTTTTTACCAAAACACACAAGAAAACAATAATTAAACTGCACTCTCCCTCTTCTGGCTATCAAATCTACCACAAACACTGAACTCTTGTCCATCCCCTCTCACACACCACATACAATCTTCTCCAAAAGACATCACCACCCCTACACCATTCAACTTCCACTCACCAACAGTACTTTACATACAGATCCTTCACAGAAATACACTACATCAATATCTTTTCTCACTACTCCACAAAAACAACGCACAGACACCGGCACATCAAAATCTCACACAAACACACAATTTAATACTACATTCCATCACAAAATAGAAACAAACACCCACTCCCACCCTTATGACTACTCAAATATTACAGCTCCTAAACCACATTTCCTTCAAAATTTGTATCTTTGCCAACATCTACAGTAATACCCCCAACAAAACAAATCTCATTCACACACCTCTCATTGCACAATTTAGAGCCTTAAAACATGACCCACATGCTCCACTACCATGGCTAACCCATACACCTTCTACCCTAAAAAGACGCAAACGAAATAAACAAGATGCCTTTCTCCACAACTTCGCATCTTCTTGTCTATTGCACAACAAGACTACTGTACAAAAACACAGTTCACCAACTCACTCTCAAGCACCATCTCCACCACTGTTAGAAATTAGGTTTTTGGCTGGCAGAGGTATACACCCAGTCCAAGCAGGAACCACAATCCTAGTCAGGGTATGTTACGAATACACTCTAAATTAACCTGTGCTCATCCACTGTTAGCTTGGCACAGAGTAGTCAGGCTTGACTTAAGAGGCAATGTATAAAGTATTTGTGCAACACTTCGAACAGTAAAAGAGTTGAAAACACCACAGAAAAAGATACCACACCTGGTTGGAAAAATAGAGCTTAATTTAATGAGCAAAACAATTCTAAAATGCCAAAAATCCAATAATTTATGAATTTTTAAAGAACAAACTGAAATGCAGTGCTTAAAAGCATAAAGCACCAGCCGGGGCTACCTGGTCACACTAAACTGGGTCAAATCCAAAAGTTCAGGATGACCGTGATGGGCATTGGTAGGATACAGGGACCAACCTTGTCATGTTACAAAGTACCTGGGTTGCGTTGTTGACGGAGATCCAATGCGTGGAGCAGAGAGGCGATGCATCGTCATTGATCCTTAGGATGTAGGCATTGGTTCTGGGCCACGCACAGTCAGATATGCATCGGAAAAGCAGATGTTGTGTGCAGTAATGCGATGTACTCGATACTCACAGCAGCTGCGATGTGTCATCGTTGAGTGAGAGGAGCTGGTTCCGAGCAGCACAACGACGGCCATGCATGGATTTTCACTGAAGCAGCACTTTATACCCACTTCCAAAGGCTCTGGACTGGATTGGCCCCACATGGCAGTGCAATACTCTCAGATAACAGATTCCAGGGCTGTAGGTGGATGGTTGGAGGTATTTGATGTCCCTGAGACTTCGAAACAGGAGGCAAGCACACAAGCCCTTTGAGACACTTTATTTCTGGGTTGGAGAGATGCAGGTCCAGGCCTTTTCACTCCCAGGCAAGAGGGCAGCACGTCAGCACAGCAGAGCAGTTGTCCAGCAGAGTGGCAGTCCCTTCAGCAGCACAGCAGTCCTTCTTCCTGGCAGAATATCCACAAGTCCAGAAGTGTACTGAAGTGGTGGTATCTGAAGTCCAGTACTTATACCCAGTTGTGCCTTTGAAGTGGCAGAGACTTCAAAGAGAGGCCTTTGAAGTGCACTAAGTTCCTGGCCTTCCTGCCTTGGCCCCAGACTCACCTCAGGGGGTATGCAGCCCTTTGTGTGGGACAGGACATAGCCTATGCAGGTGTAATTGTCAGCTCCTCCCTCCCATACTTGCTAGGATGACCCATCAGGATATGGATGGCCCACCAGTCACACCTAAGCTCCATTTGTGTGTGACTGTCAAGAGGGAATTTACAAGGCCCAGCTGTCACCCACCCCAGATGTATATTTAGAGACAGGCAGAAGGCACTAAATGGTTAAAGTGAGAAAATGGCAACTTTCTAAAAGCTGCATTTTCAGAATTACAACTTAAAATCTAACTTCACCATAAGTTAGAGTTTCAAATTGTGATTCTAGAGACACCATACTTGGGGGTACCATCTCTTCCCAATTGGAAATTACATTTATAAGATATAATAGGAAAAAGAAACGGTATTGTTCGATTAATTAAAATCTTTACAATAAGAAACACTTTGATAATAAAAAGTTATAAAAAAGAGATTCGGTTTCATAATTTTCCTGACGACATGTGATTTCTGTAAAAGAAAATGTGCCATGAGGAGCAGAATAACTTTGGTGCTAAAAAGGAGCCATAGCATTAAAACACAGAAAAAGAGATGGACAAAGCACACATCCAGAAAAGTCCAACTGTCTGATCTGCTCACTTTAAGGCTCTATCTAAAAAGGAGGATGGTCCGTACATGGAGAAGGGAAGAGATGAGATATAATAAGGTAACCCCAATGTTAACCAATGGAAGCGATAGGCCTTGCAGTACTGATAAAGTGAATGTAAGTGTTTTTCACTACTAGGACATGTAAAACTTAAAAATACATGACTTACTTTGCACCAATGGAAGCGATAGGCCTTGCAGTACTGATAAAATGAATGTAAGTGTTTTTCACTACTAGGACATGTACAACTTAAAAGTACATTACTTACTTTGCGCTGCACCCTGCCCTTAGACTGTCTAGGCCTACCTTAGGGATGACTTAGACGAATTAAAAAGAAAGTTTGGGCCTGACAAAAGGATTGGCTTGCCAGGTCAACATGGCAGTTTAAAACTGTACAAACAGGCTCTGCAATGGCAGGCCTGAGACCTGTTTAAATGGCTACTTAAGTGGGTGGCACAATCAGTGCTGCAGGGTCACTAGTAGCATTTAATTTATAGGCCCTGGGCACATGGAGCGCACTTTACTAGGAACTTATAGGTAAATTAAATATGCCAATTGTGGATAAGCCAATGTTACCATGTCTAAATCAGTGGGCACATGCACTTTAGCACTGGTTAGCAGTGGTAGAGTGCCAAGAGTCCTAAAATCAGCAAAAATGAAGTCAGGAAAAACCAGAGGTCTGAAGGCAAAAAGTCACAAGAAAACACGCCATGAATGCCAGGTCTAACAACCACCTACACACGCAGACCCAACAAAATGCCTTCTAAGCCTGCTGGATGAGGATTACGATATAGACAAACAACACTATTGCTATCCTCATACACTTAATACTAGCACTAATAACACACCTGCTATAAGTCCAAAGAATACTGTTCACTCTTCTAGAAAACTAACTCATACCACCACCAAAACACAATCTCTAGATTGCCTAATAATAAATGCTTGATCACTGTCTAAAAACAAGCACTACATCTATGACATACTCACTGACACACAACCTGATTTACTCATCATACTGAATCATGGTTGAAAGATGACATGGCTCTAGCGTTGCATGAAGCCGCACCTCCAGGCTATCAAACTATCACACAAATTGCATAGGCAAAAGAGGAGGTGGAACAAATCTCACCAAAGCTGATGACATTTCCATGCAAGGTTGTGAGGCCCTCATCACCAGATGCAACCCTACACCAACTTCCTCCTGTAATGTCCTCCTTCTTTGCAGACTAACTCACAGCAATGCAACATTCACAGACACATTTCTAGACACAGTTTCAAACCTTATAACACTACACTCCAACCTATGCATTCTTGGTGACCTTAGCATATGCTTTACCAAACCCAATAAGCCCCATCCAAAAACTATCTTCACTGGCATAGACACACTGAGCCTACATCAGATCATCCACAAACCCACATACATCTCTGGTCACCTCCTAGATGTCATTTTTGCAAATCCAGAACTGATTACCTTTCAAAGCATTACTACAGTCACATGGTCAGACCACCATTTGGTAGATTTCCAGCACAAAACACCTTATATGCATCCACCTATCAACCGTGAAACAAACTCAATTATGAAGACACACAGCTAACATTCAATACAGATCTAGACACAATAAATTCTATTCAAAACTTTATGAATCACTCCAGGAAACCTTTGATATCCTAATACCAAATAGAACAACAAAACAAGCACCTTGGAGGAATGCAGAGCAAAAAATTATAAAACAACAAATTGCAAAGCTGCAACACACCTGTCTCAAAACAAATAGCAATCAAGACAAAATTCACCTACACACACACTTACAGAATATACAAGTCAACAATCAAAAAAGCTAAAAAACACACAGTCCATACAGAATTCAAAATGTTAAATGTGCTACTAAAGAATTTTATCAAATGCTCACTGAATTTCACAAACCTAAATGCACAGAAAGAACTCATCACATGACTCAAGAATTGACTGACAAACTGGAAAATAATTACATAACCAAAACATGTTGGACTCCTATTCAAAACAAACAAAAACCACCGGCAGCAACCCATTTCCAACAATCCCCTCCAAGAGTAGGCTAACCCAGCCTCTTCATTCCTTTAACTATTACAAAGTGAATTTATGAATCTTGTCAAATGAAGCAGGCCAGCCAGCTGCCTTTCTGACCCATGTCCACCACAAATCTTGAAGAACATACTTTTAATTACCTCTGCTGCCACACCAGCAAGAAGAATCATCAATAATTCTTTAACTGCAGGAATATTTCCTGAAGACTTAAAAAAGGCATAAAGACTCCCATTATTAATGAAAACAAACGTGGAACCACATGACCCCAACAACTACAGACCGATTGCAAATTAACCTTTCCTGTGCAAACTGATAGAAAGCACAGCATTTGCCCAAATGTCATAATTCATTGAAGATAACGCCATACTTTCTGACTTCCAAACAGGATTCTCACCTGAAAGAGGCACAGAATCTGCCCTCATCGTCATGTGGGATGACCTTAAAAACACAGTAGACCAGAATGGGGTCAATGCACTACTACTCTTGGACCGGGCAGCTGCCTTCGACACAGTTGATCATGACACTCTAATCCAAAGACTCTATGAAGCCTGCATGGAGGGGACTGCCCTTGGCTGGATCACATCCTACCTTCAAAATAGAACAAAAGTCATCCCTACTCCCCTTTTCTCATACAAACCATACTTCACAAAAGCAGGGGTACTTCAAGGCCCTTCTATCTCACCCATGCATTTCAACATCTAATAAAATCACTACTGGCAATGGTCAATGAATATAAGCTCATGTGCTATACCTATGCAGATGGCACAAAAATACTTCTTAAACTGGATAGCCCAAAAGACATTGAGAACTCAAAAATCTTCAGTTGCCTCAGAACAGTTTATCAGTGGATGACATTGAGCCATTTCAAATGGAATGCTTCTAAAACTGAAATACTCACATGTGGCAATTGGACGAATTATGACCAACTCCTGGCCAGATGATCTGGGACCACCTGCTAAAATATCTAAGGAAGTAAGAAACCTTGGAACTACCATGAACTCCAAGTTATCAATGAATGCCCCAGGGGACAAATTAGCAAGATCAAGCTTCATTACCTCTGCCAAGCATCTTCCCCCATGTAGGATTTCTATACAATGACCATGCTACTATCTCTTATCCTGTCTAAACCTAATTACGCCAATGGCCTCTACCACTGATCACCGTTATCAACTATATAATGACTACAGCGAATTCAGACCTTTGCTGCCAGACTACTCCTACATTTAAAGCCACAAGCCCACATATCCCCTGCCTTGAGTGCCCTACATTGGTTACCAGTCACCAGATGATCCACCTTCAAGCTGCTTTGTATCACCCACAAAGGTAAACACAGAATAGGACCACTTTTCATCAGGAACAAAATCACCAAATACATACAACAAAGGAACATCTGCTCCAGATTAGCACCTCACCTCAAAACCCCCGCATACAAGTAAAAAAAAAAAAATGGTTGGTTCAAGCAGCCAAACTATGGAGTTCATTACCACCAAACATAAGATCCACAGATAACTATCTTATCTTCAGAAGACTACTCAAGAATTGGCTCTTTAGTACATAACCGCCATACTCAAACACAAATGTACATCGTATGCCTGTGTATGTAAACATTTATAATTTGATATTAGTATAATTAGATATGTGCATTCCTTCGTACAAATATATAGAGTACCTATAGTTTGATTATAAGCATGTATTTAGATATGTGCATTCCTTTGTACAAATATATAGACTACCTATGGTTAAAAATATGTAGCTATTCTTTGTCTGCTTAAAACTGTATAGGTTGTTTATGGTTAATATGTATATATATATCTATATATATATGTATGTATATAAACTAAACTATGCAGTGACCTATATACATGTTAAGCATAAAATAATATGTATATGCACTTTGCTAATATTTGCAAAAAAGAAAAAAGTATAAAATCATCTTCCAAATCAAATAACAGATCCTGCTGCATCTCTTACCTGATCAGTGCTGTTTTCCTGTGCCCTCGGTAAATGGTGAATGATGTGAAGGAGGACTAGCGCTGGAAACGAGTATATATATATATATATATATATATATATATATATATATATATATATGTTCCGATTCCTTCCGGTTAAACGAGACAAAACGTTGGTACTCCAAACAATGTGTCAATTCACAAGTTTTATTAACAGCAGTCTAACACTGACGCATTTCGGATGACCATCAGCCTTTCTCAAAGTAAGAGGTCCACCACCCACTGAAACTTATAAAAATCATTAAACACAGACATGGAGAACATATTCTCATAAACTTTTCCTTTTCCTTCAAACTCTTTTCCTCACCCATTTTTCATTTTTTTTTAAATGGAGGAATATTTATTTAAACAAATAGCATGCAACAATTTCATAATACAGTATAAAATAATACAATATATACTAATACTATTTTCTCCAGTTTGTTCCCTTGTTTTTTTTTTTTTTAGGAGTAATAGAATTTTAACCATTTTTATCACCGTTTGTGATACCAAATTTAAAAACATTAATACATATTTAGGCCAATTTATCAATATCGGGCCAGTGCCCACATTTTTCACATCTCCAATAGCAGCATGTCAAAAGGCAGACCTTAGATACATTCACTTTTCTAAAGAGTCAAACCACCAATATCCATGAACATTACAAATCCGAAAAAGTATTTTCACATGAAATATCGTTCCCATCTATCTTAGGATCTCCTTATGTGGGCAAAATAGCAATAGTATGACAAATAATGAATGGTAATAAATAGTAATAAATATTCATTTCATCAACAATCTGCACTAAAAATCAATGTGTGTATGTATATATATATATATATATATATACATATATATATATATATATATATATATATATATATATATATTCACCACTACATCCTCCAAGATAAAGAGAACAGTCTGCACTCCAAATGGGGGGAAAAATCATCCGTTTTTATTAGGCAAGCCAGCAATACTCAGGACGCGTTTCGGCTTTAGTATCAAGCCTTTGTCAACTGAAGGGCGCGCCATAGTTCGGTTTATATACATGCACGAGCTTTAATTAGAACCATGTGGTTTGTTCTTGAGGCTCCGGTTCCCTGTTTAAATATTGAAAGGTATCACGACGTGTCAAAAAATGTTCAGGACAGGGAACCAGGCAAATATCAAAGTGCTCTGTGCAAGAAATGTTCATTAATATTCATTTGCGGCACCCCTTTAAAATGCTGGCAGATCGATTAAATGTCTTTAAAAAAACAAACAATCAGGCTCCCCATTTACACTACTTAGCTGTATGCTTTGTATTTGTGCCCAGCTCTGAAGCAATCCACAATCTTTGAACACGGGGTCAGTCTCTAATGTCAGGGGCTTTCCCAAGAGACCTTAGCCCTCACTTTCTTCCTTTGATGTTTCTTTTGTTGCTCGGGGGTGAACAGGTTTCACACGTCGTGACCTCACAAAGTGCGGTTCTGCCTGTCAGCTTCCTGAACGCTGGTGGTGCAGAACAAAGGTGTCACCGCTAACACCTAAAATTTCACCACTACTTCCTCCAAGATAAAGAGAATAGTCTGCACTCCAAATGGGGGAAAAAATCGTCCGTTTTTATTAGGCAAGCCAGCAATACTCAGGATGCGTTGCAATACTCAGGACGCGTTTCAGCTTTATTATCAAGCCTTTGTCAACTGAAGGGCGCGCCGTGGTTCGGTTTATATACATGCACGAGCTTTAATTAGAACCATGTGGTTTGTTCTTGAGGCTCTGGTTCCCTGTTTAAATATTTAAAGGTATCACGACATGTGTCAAAAAATGTTCACTGAAAAAATCACAGGTTTCAGGGACGTTATAGTTTGTTGGACATTTCACTCGTACAAAACCAGAGAAATTCGCCTGTTACAGTTAGTTGAGCTAACTATAACTCGCGCCCCCGCAATGCACTGCTGATGACGTCACATATTACATCATTCATGACATGGTCAGTGGCATCACTGATGACATCACTGATGACATCTCAAATGACATCACTGATGACATCATCCAATGACTGTGTGTTTCTGTAAAGTTTAAATATGTTTTATATATATATATGTATATATATATATTTATATATATATATATATATATATATATATATATATATATATGCCAAGGGGTATTGAATAATGAGTGGGTGTATAAGTGTCTGAATGGATGATTTAGTAGGTGCGTGACTGACTGTATAAGTGAGTGATTAAACGTGTCTTATTGAATTCATGGGTTAGTGACTAAACTGTGTGAATGTCTGTATCAGTCTGTCAGTTGGTGTGTAAGCGGCTGCAAGGGTTGGAGAGTAGCTACATGAGTGTCTATATGGGTTATTGATTGGTTGTCTGAGTATCTGTATGGGTGCCTGAGTGTCTGGGTGGGTGGGTGTGTGTGACTCTGTGCATAGATGAGTGAGTGGGTGATTCACTGGGTGTATGGGTTCAAGAGTGCATCTGCGAAGGGCTGTGTGGGTGGGTGAGTGTGTGTATGGGTCTGTTGGTGAGTGAATGGATGTCTCAGTGGTACATGTGTGAGTAACTACATATGTGAAAGGCAGTATATGTGAGTGTTGGAGTATATAAATGACTATCTGTGAGAGTGAGTGATTGTAAGAGTGGCTGTATGGATGAGTTTGTGCTTGTATCAGTGACTGTATAAGAGAGTAAGTATGTGCTAGTATCTGTATGAATAAGTGAGTTGGTGTGTGTATAACTGTATAGGTGAGTAAATGGGAGTGTGATAGATTCTTTGCATGACTGACTAGGTGTGTGAGTAACTCTATGGATGAGTGGTGGTGTGTTAGTGTCTGTATAGGTGTATGAGTGCATATGATAGTGCTGTATTGATGAGTGACTGCATGTATGAGTGACTGTATGGGTGAATGAGTGGATGTGTGGGTAGACCTAGGAATCAGTGAGTGGGTATGTAGTAACTGGTATTGGGGTGTCTATGGTTTCGAATATGGTAGTCTGTATTTTAGAGTGGGTGCATTAAAGGTTATATTAGGGTGTGAGGAGG
The DNA here is from genome assembly GCA_963921515.1 of Calotriton arnoldi. Taxonomy (NCBI): domain Eukaryota; kingdom Metazoa; phylum Chordata; class Amphibia; order Caudata; family Salamandridae; genus Calotriton; species Calotriton arnoldi. Next base: position 210,018 of record CAWUFW010015412.1, on the reverse strand, counting down.
TGCATCAGATTATCATGTGGATGATATAATCAGTGATGTCATCAGTGATATCATTTGAGATGTACTCAGTGATGTCATCAGGGATGTCACTGACCATGTCATGAATGATGTAATATGTGACGTCTTCAGCAGTACATTGCGGGGGCGCAAGTTATAGTTAGCTCAACTAACTATAACGGCCGATTTCTCTGGTTTTGTATGAGTGAAATGTCCAACTAACTATAAGGTCCCTGAAACCTGTGGTTTTTTCAGTGAGTTTCTAAGGTTTTTTAAATACTAATTTCTAACTATAACACCCCTGAAAACTATGTTTTTTTCAGTGAATTTCAAAGGTTATTTAAATGCTAATTTCTAACTATAATGTCCCTGAAACCTATGGTTTTTTCAGTGAATTTCAAAGGTTTTTTAAATGCTAATTTTTAACTATAATGTCCCTGAAACCTATGGTTTTTTCAGTGAATTTCTATGTTTTTTTTAAATGCTAATTTCTAACTATAATGTACAAAAAATGCTTTTTATAAATTTAATTTTTTATAAAAATAATGTGATGTTTTCTCCTTTCTAAAATATGAATTTACTTTTTTTTTTTTTTAAATTGGATTTACGTACCGATTGTTTACCAATCTCGGTGGGTGCGCGAATCTAATAATTTTGCCGCCATATTGGTTTAGTCGTGTACAAAGTGCGTATGGTATGCGAAGCGTGCGCATTTCCCGGCCCCGCGTTACGTCACGTACTTATTTCCAGGGGTTGCGCCTGGTGCGCGAATCCATCGCAAATCTTTAAGTTTTAAAAGTATATGTATGTAACTTTTATATGTATATTATACCAAGAGATTATTTAATCTAATTATAAATATCATATATTTGTAATTGTAATAAAGATATATTATTGTTAAATATATTTTCCGTAAATCGCGTCGGGTGCGCGCTGGTTGCACGCTGGGTGCGCGAATCCCATGTGACTTCAAAAGAAACAATTTCATTGGTTAAGAACCTTTTCATTCTAGAACTTGAAGGACCCCACCCATTTTTTTCATTCTTTCAAGAGCATCTCAGCAGACACACCTGTTGTCTTCTGCTCCTCTTGTTTTCCTTTTTTTGGTGTTTTTTTTTAAGTCATCTAAAAATGGCCGCTAGCAATCAACCTCAGCAAGTTCCACCTGAAGAGGAAGAAGACCTGGAGGTACCTGTGAAGAAAAGATACGAAAGTATCGTGTGGGCATTTTTCTCCATTCCACCTGGGGAGAAAAAGGTGATTGCCTGAATAGTCACATGCACTATTTGTGAGAAAGTCCTCTCACGAGGTTCAGAAAAGAAATATTCCTGCGGGACGTCATCGATGTTGAAACATCTTCAGACAATGCATCCTCGACGTCTTGCTAGGAAACAGCTTCGAAGGGAACAAGAAAGGCAGGCAACTGACAACAACGCTGCTGGCCCTAGCACGTCATCTGCTTCATCATCATCTGGCACACTCAACATCATCCCTGACTTAGCTAGAGTGGAGCAGCATTCTGTCAAATGTAAAAAAAAATCTTTGTTATGGTGAGCAATCACTGGATGCTATCCTGGTTGCTATTAGGAACCACCAGTGTTATTATTATTTTTTTCTATGCAATGAGTTCATAATTGCATATTTTTTTAACATGTTCACTTTTGGTTCTGTTTTATTTTCTTCTTTTTTTAAAAAAACACCAAACAAAATTCAAAAAATAGTTAAAAGAATACAAAACAAAATATAAAACAAAAAAAGAAGAAAAAAATGGTTCTTTTTAGAACCGCCAAATTAATTAGTTAAAAATAGACAAACTTGTATGTGTTCTATGAATGACTGCAAGGGTAATGTCTGAATCATTGTATGAGTGAATAAGTACTGTCTCAGTGAATGAATGAGTGCAGCAGTATTGCCTGACTCATTGGATGAGTGCATGCTAGTGTTTGAGGGAATGAATGAGTGTAGCATTAGTCCCTGAGTGATTGAAGGAGTGCATGGGTAATGCCTGGGTGCATGGAAGAATGCATGGGTAGTGCCTGGGTGCATGTAGGACTGCATGGGTAATGCCTGGGTGATTGGAGGAGTGCATGAGTAGTACGTGGGTGATTGCATGAGTGCAGGAGTAGTGCCTGGATGATTGGAAGACTGCATGGGTAGTGCTTGGGTGATTGCATGAGTGCCGCAGAAGTGCCTGAGTGCATGTATGACTGCATGGGTAGTGCCTGAGTGATTGCATGAGTGCATGGGTAGTGCCTGGGTGATTGCATGAATGCAGGGGTAATGTCTGGGTGAATAGAGGAGTGCATGGGTAGTGCCTGAGTGATTAGACGAGTGCGTAGGTATTGTGTGGGGGATTTTATAAGTGCATGGGTAGTGGCTGGGTGATTGGAGGAGTACAAGGGTAGTGCCTGGGTTATTCCATGAGTACATAGATAGTGCCTGGGTGGTTGCATGACTGCAGGGGTAGTGCCTGGGTGATTGCATAAGTGCATAGGTAGTGCCTGGGTGATTCTATAAGTGCATGGGTAGTGTCTGAGTGATTGGAGGAGGGCATGGGTAGTGCCTGGATGACTGAGGAGTGCAAGGGTAGTCCTGGGTTATTCCATGAGTACATAGATAGTGCCTGGGTGGTTGCATGACTGCAGGGGTAGTGCCTGGGTGATTGCATAAGTGCATAGGTAGTGCCTGGGTGATTGCATGACTGCAGGGGTAGTGCCTGAGCGATTGAAGGAGTGCATGGGTAATACCTGTGTGATTGCATGAGTGCAGGGGTAATGTCTGGGTGATTAAAGGATTGCATGGGTAATGCCTGGGTGCATGCAAGAGTGCATGGGTAGTGCATGGGTGCATGTAGGACTGCCTGTGTAGTTCCTGGGTGATTGGAGGAGTGCATGAGTAGTACCTGGGTGATTGCATGAGTGAAGGAGTAGTGCCTGGGTGATTGGAAGACTGCATGGGTAGTGCGTGGGTGATTGCATGAGTGCTGCAGAAGTGTCTGAGTGCATGTATGACAGCATGGGTAGTGCCTGAGTGATTGCATGAGTGCATGGGTAGTGCCTGGGTGATTGCATGAATGCAGGAGTAATGTCTGGGTGATTGGAGGAGTGCATAGGTACTGCCTGAGGGATTAAAAGTGTCCATGGGTAGTGGCTGGGTGATTGGAGGAGTGCAAGGGTAGTGCCTGTGTTATTCCATAAGTACATGGGTAGTGCCTGGGTGGTTGCATGACTGCAGGGGTAGTGCCTGGGTGATAGCATAAGTGCATAGGTAATGTCTGGGTGATTGCATAAGTGCATGGGTAGTGCCTGGGTGATTGGAGGAGTGCATAGGTTTTGCCTGAGTGATTGAAGGAGTGCATGTGTAATGTCTGGGTGATTGGAGGAGTGCATGGGTACTGCTTGAATGATTGAAGGAGTGGATGGGAAATGTCTGGGTGATTGCACAAGTGCCTGGGTAGTGCCTGGGTGATTGAAAGAGTGCATGGATACTGCCTGAGTGATTGAAGGAGTGCATGCGTAGTGCCTGAGTGATTCCATGAGTGCAGGAGTAATGTCTGGGTGATTGAAGGAGTGCATGGGTACTGCCTAAGTGATTGAAAGAGTGCATATGTAATACCTGGGTGATTGCATAAGTGCATGGGTAGTGCCTGGGTGATTGAAGGAGTGCATGTGTAATGTCTGGGTGATTGGAGGAGTGCATGGGTACTGCCTGAATGATTGAAGGAGTGGATGGGAAATGTCTGGGTGATTGCACAAGTGCCTGGGTAGTGCCTGGGTGATTGAAAGAGTGCATGGATACTGCCTGAGTGATTGAAGGAGTGCATGCGTAGTGCCTGAGTGATTCCATGAGTGCAGGAGTAATGTCTGGGTAATTGGAGGAGTGCATGGGTACTGCCTAAGTGATTGAAAGAGTGCATATGTAATACCTGGGTGATTGCATAAGTGCATGGGTAGTGCCTGGGTGATTGAAGGAGTGCATGGGACCTGCCTGAGTGATTGAAAGAGTGCATGTGTAATGCCTGGGTGATTGCATGAGTGCAGGTGTAATGTCTGGGTGATTGGAGGAGTGCATGGGTACTGCCTGAATGATTGAATGAGTGGATGGTTAACGCCTGAGTGATTGAAGAAGTGCATGGATAATGCCTGGGTGATTGCAACACTGCATGGGTAGTGCCTGGGTGATTGGATGAGTCTATGGGTAGTGCTTGAGTGATTGAAGAAGCGCATGGATAGTGCCTGCGTCATTGCATGAGTGCAGGGGTAATGTCTGGGTGATTGGAGGAGTGCATGGGTACTGCCTAAGTGGTTGAAGGAGTACATGGGTAATGCCTGGGTGATTCCATAAGTGCTTGGGTAGTGCCTGGGAAATTGGAATAGTGCATGGGTACTGCCTGGGTGATTGTATGAGTGCATGGGTAGTGCCTGGGTGATTCCATGAGTGCAGGAGTAATGTCTGCGTGATTGGAGGAGTGCATGGGTACTGCCTCAGTGATTGAAAGAGTGCAAGTGTAATGTCTGAGGATTAGAGGAATGCATAGGTAATGCCTGGGTAATTGTATGAGTGTAGGGGTATGTGTAGAGGATTGGAGAAGTATATAGGTAATACCTGGGTGATTGGAAGAGTGTATCGGTAATGTCTAGCTGATTGCATGAGTGTACAGATAGTGCCTGGGTGATTGAAAGAGTACATAGGTAGTGTCTTGGTGATATTATAAGTGTATGGGTACTGGCTACGTGATTGCAGAAGTGCATAGATAGTGCATGGGTGATTGGAGGAGTATGGGAACAGTGCCTAACTGTATAGATGACTGCATGGGTAGTGTTTGAAAAAATGGATGAGTGCAGTAAAAGTCACTGTAAATATTAGTTCATATTATCATGCTTATTACATTATTTCATCTTACCTTATTTAGTAAAGAAGATACAAAACTCAGTGGAACTATTTTACAGTAGTTTTGTTCTAAACTGAATTTAAAATCTTTTCAAACTTTAGTATTACCTTCTGTAAAATAAAAAGAAGAAAAAGTGTTATTGCATATAATATTATAGTTTTAAGAACACAATATAATTTTAGAATTACATAACATTCAGTTTCCCTTTTTTGCTGTTCTCAGATTCTACTGAATTTCACCATACACAGTGATTTCAATGTAGATCATCATACAACAACGGGGAAAAAAATTCAATCAATGAGATTGTAAAAAAAAAATCAAATCCGCGTTGAAAATATTTACAACAAGTGCAACTATCTGTTTACCTATCTACAGTTTGTAAATTACATTCTTCAACTACATTAAATCTTTGCCTTCTTTCAAGTACATTTTGTAAAATATACACTCTCATTTACATCGCGTATAATATAAAGATCAAATATATAAACTACTTCTTTCAAACACAATTTTGCAAATACAATAAGAATTAGCACAAACAATAATCCAAACAGTAATTGTTCACATCTTCCCAATAGGCCGAATAATGTTTCCAAAACCATTTGCATTGAAAATATCCAAAATAAACTCGTTAATTTGTGTTCACATCTTCCCAATAGGCCGAATGATGTTTTCAAAACTTTGGCATCAAAAATATCAGATATGAATTTGGTAATTCGTAAGGCAACCGACATTTGAATTCCAAATAAGCATCATTACAATGAGTCCATCCTTTATTTCACTTTAAATAAACAGTATAGTGTCCAGATGTTGTGGTAGGTCCATCATGAAAAATAATAGCCACTGCTTTAAAAGTTCTTCCTGAAATTGATACTTGACTTGCCACAAAATCTTTAATTTTGGTTTCCAATTTTCTTCCATCTGCTCTACAACGTTATAGCATTAAAATGACATATTGTCCAAATCTGTCTATAAATAATGTTGACAACATTTCTGATTTGCAATGAGAACATTTCATATCTTGAATAGCTGTTTTTACTAATTTGTTAAAAGACACTGTTTTGCAATCTTGTATCGTCAAATATATGAATCGTTCAGTGTCTATTTCAGTGGTAGAAGAAAATGAACACTCTTCACATTTATGATCCCATCTGTAACTCAGTCCAAAAATTTTCAATTTCTATTCCCTCATCTTCCAATACTGCAAGCATAAACATAAGAAATTCTTGTGCATCTTGTTGTAAATTGCAATGAACCAGTACATATATCCAAAAGATGCTGTATGCCAGAAGCAGTATGGATTTTAGTTCTATCAGTTACCAACTTTTGAAAAATTATGCAATAAAGAACAGAATCTTTTTTCTCGATTTTCCATAATTTCATGATGAAGATCTTCTAGATAAAACACAACTTTCACAATTACATTAGCATAGCAGTTGATACCTGAACTATTTTCTAACTGGTATCCTACAATATCATCAACAGTGTCCATTTTCATTTTCTTTGCAGCTTCATCATTCTCTTGAATTGTTTTCTTTTTTTTAACCTTACTAGAATGTTTGTCATATTTTCATTTTGGACACACTACACGTTTTTGATATACAGGATATTCACCTAAGTTAGGAGCATACAGTCTTCTTAACCGATTATACTCTCTTACACAATTTACATCAGCACTAACCTTTTTCTCATCAAAATCAGTCAAATACAAACCAGATAATGTTCTTACTCGAGACAATGCAACATATGCCATGCCTTCTTTAAACACTGTACTTCCAATATTTACCAAAGCACTGTCTACACTTAAGCCTTGAGATTTATGAATGGTTACAGCATATGCTAAAGAAAGAGGAAACTGTTTTCTATGAACATACAAGTCTTTTACAAGCAAAAAACGAACAGCACAACGTCCAATCTGTTTTACCTCTTCAATCTGACCAAATTTAATCTTCAAAAATTCAATTCCATCTCTGTTCTGAAAATTTAGAAAACCAACAACTTTTCCCATTGCTCCATTTACTAAACCTTCTTCTACATTCAAATTACGCTGTAAAATTACCTGACAATTTACACATACATATAAAGTCTTTTCTAAACCTGCAGTCTTAGTCACCGACTTTTCTAAAGAATCCAATATTGACTGTAATTTCTCTGAGAGAAGAATAATAACTCCTTTGTGTTCCATTTTATCAATAGCTTCAATTTTCACTATTGGTTGTTTTTTCCAATTTCAAAAGTTCTTGATTGAACGTAGAACACTCTTGCAGTGTAGGCATTAGGCAAACTATAGACTTCTTTTCTCCAATTTTTTGTACATTATTTCAGGTGCTATGTTTTCATTTACAAACAAGTTTGTTAAAAGCCGACTTTGTAAAGCTTCTTTACCATCTTTACTCAAAACACCAATTCTAATATCTTGAAGAATGTTTCCATAATGTTCATCACTTGCTTGTTGCATATTCCTAATAAGTTCTTTATATTCAAAATGAGACCAAATGTTGACATTTCCAATACTTCCCAAAGATTTTCTAGTGTCTTCATGGACAAGTGTTTTAAAAACAGGTTGCCGTTTTACAGGAGTAAGTTGTAGTAGGTCGCCGAATACAATTACATGTTTTCCTCCAAATAGAACATCATAATCTGTTTTTACAATCTGTTGCATTCTTAAATGTACAAAGGCAAGCATTAAGTTTGACACCATGCTCACCTCATAAATAATTAGAAGTTTCATTTTTTTGAGTACTCTTGAAACTTCATAACAAACTTCTCCAGATAGCTTGTGATATTCCAACTTATTTTCATGTTCAACTGGTAGCATGAGTAATCGATGTAATCCCTTTAATGTTATGTGCTGCTAACCCAGTTGGAGCGGTTACAACACAAGATAAATGTGATTCAGTGGTTTTGTGTAGATAACTGGTCAAAACTTTAATTAAGAAACTTTTTCCTGTTCCAGCTTGCCCACTGATATACATTCGAATAGGTTTAACCCCTTCGATGCGCGTGACGAGCTCAGCTCGTCATGCTGCGCGGTAGCGCTGTGCGCATGACGAGCTGAGCTCGTCACGACCACACCCGCGATTGGAATGTCCAGCACACGAGCGGAATTCCGATCGCGGTCAAGGGGTTAAATGATGTGCATTGGCATTCTTTTTTTTCATGCAGTAAACCATGCTGTATCTGTTGTGTCACTTGTAGATATATTTCTTTCTGTTCAATATTTAGTTGTTCTTCTAACTTTTCCAACTCAAAAATATCCTGTTGTGCTTGTTGCATTGCTGTTTCTACTTCACTCATGGCTATTGCTGCTTCATTTTCCAGAATTTGTTGTCCTAGTGGATCTTGACTTAGTGGAGCAGAACTTTGACTATCTTGAGAACTGTCTCTAGCTATTTCAGTTGCAATAGTAGTTTCTTGTTCAGTCTCTTAATTTAACATTTGTAGATAATTTGGAAAAATTGTACATTCAATGCTATCTTTAAATGATTTAAAAGAATCTTCATAGCAGTCAAAATCTCCAAGTAATTCCATTTCAGTACGCCAAGGCTTGAAGAGTTGCAGAAGTACTAAATAGAAAAATTCCCTTTATCTGGAGTATCACAACTGAGTTTCCTGTGATTAATAAGATTTCCTTTGGCATGTTTTACCAAACATCCATCACATCCAATTACTGCATATTTTTCTTCATTTATATTTTCAGTAATATTTCGTTTAAAACTATTATGTTGCAGTACTTCATAGAGACATATGTTTTCCAGATGTGGACTCCTTTTGGGATAGTACGTATCCAACATATTTGTTTTAACAATATCTGTACTTTCTGGCTCATTCAAAGCTAAGTATTCAATTTCTTGTAGAGATTTCAAAACTCGATTTCGTGTTGCAGCAAGACCTAGACTTACCCAAATGATTCCTCTTGACTTTGAATATAAACTTGCAGATGTCAACCGATCCGAACATTCATAGGATCCAATCTCTCGATGGGAAAGCATCTTCAAACTAAAGCTGTACAATTTATTACTAAGAGTCTTCTCGTGAAATTTCTTCCCAGATTTCTTTCAACTCTGTCTTTTCAGATTTGGTTATATATGATGTAACATAATGAGCAACAGCAATCGAATTATCTGCAACATACTGGATATCCATGTTTGCATTCCACATTGTCAAAATCACTGGATTGTAGTCATTAATATACTTTGAATCTTCACTTCTTTTTATGTTGTAAGTATTCTTCTGAGATTTTCGAGTTATAGTATGTCTTACTGCTGACATGAAACTGTTGACTCTTCCTTTTGAAATTACTGGACGTGGAAATCCAAAACGACATTTTGTATAACATTTTCCCTTCGTGTATTTCCGTTGACAATACTTTCCACATTGATGACTTTGAAACTGTAAGACTTGTTGTCTTAAGCTGTTTTCTCCTCTTTTTTGGAAAGGCACAGGTAACATAGTCTTCAATGAAAGACAAAACAGTTTCATCAGAATCGATTCCAAACTTAGGTGCATTCTTGATCCATAATAACATGTGTATATGAGGAGCACCTCTGGCTTAGTACTCCTTTCTCCAAAAGAAATCAATAACGTCTCCAAAAGGTGGATTTTTTTTATTGCAGATAAAAGACATCATAGCTTGAAACCTATGATTAAAATATCTGCACAGATTTACAGGATCCAACTAACACAGTTCTCCAGCTGTCTTCAAATCAATGTTTTTTACATTTGAATTAGCTTCTCGTAGAAATTCAAGTAAATCGTCCCATGCGTATTCAGCACAGCTATGCGTAACAAACCACGTAGGGGTTCCTAAGTTTCTTAACATACATTTAAGTTCTCCATGACGACGATACCAATACTAACCGTGGGCAATGAACTCTGCTCCGCTAGCGGAGGTTGCGGAGATTTGCTAACTACGCATTACATTGAAAACACGGAATTCATGCAAAAACTCTGACTCCGCCACGTGGCGGAGTTAGCTACTGCACCCACAACCCTTTGATAAAACAACTTTACCTTTACATGCTAAAAAGCATATAACCAATTCACAAAAATGAGCTTTGGAAAATATCAGGCAATGAGAGAGGTGATGATTTTGGTGTCCCCCCTAACCTAGGGGGAGGACCAAGCAGATGACTAAAACACAAAGAGCATATCATGCTGAACGATTCGGTGGTGGTCCCATCCTCCTAGGACCACCCCAAGCAAAGATATGGGCAAAAATACAATGCCAACCAAAGGCCCAGCAAAGCATTATGGGGCGAGATTCTAGAGTGCAGTGAATATTATAGTATTAGCTCTCAGCTGAGCCGGGAGAGCTGCTGCTGCTTGAGGAATGTTTTGATATTGGATACTATAATATTCACTCCAAAGAAACGAAACTGTATATCATCAGAAACTTTTTTACACCCAATACTGAACCATGCAAAAGAGCTGTGTTTATTTCACTTAAAGATAATGCAGGACTTTTTACATAGTACAATCTTCTTACTAACTTCCGCATTTCTGAATGATGTACTGCTAACATTCTTAAATGATGAAAAGTACTTTGACACACTTTTCTAGAAAGACAAGCCAGAGAATGACCCTGCAAGCCAGTATATTTTCTCACTTTACAAGGATCTAGTCCTTGCAATACCTTAATCTTCTGTTTAACAATTTTATTACCATAATCTCGTAGGAAGTTCTGTAATATATCAATAGATTCCTGTCGTATACTACAAATACTACTACAATCCCACTTATACACTGGAGCTTGTGTACGTCTCCCTTGAACTTCTTCAGCTATTACTTCTTCCACATTTCTAGGAACCATCTTTTCTTTTTCAATTGGACAACCGTTTTTAACCTCATAACAACGACCACTGGTATCAACTACATGAACTAATGTATTTTGTTGAAAATAGCTTTCTTCATTAAAAAAAGGTTCAGTAAAAGTAAGTTCTATTATCCAGTCTTTTTCTTTTACTTTTCTCCTTCAAAAAGTGCATTGTTTTATACAATGTTTTCATTCTCTTCAATACTAATATAAACAATTTTCTTTTCAATGCAAAAGCCTTTTCGACTACACTTTCAATCTGTTCTTTCTTGTAAAATGCTGATCTTCTTTTATATTTTTTGTAATCTTTCAATAAATTTTGTAGTACTCTACGTTTATACATTCTCTTCCTAATGTCTTTATATTCTTTCATCCTTTTTTCAACATGGATTGTTTTCCTATAACCTGATTTTGCATTAATTTGTCCTTTTTTTGTTTCCTTCTGGTTGCTTGTAGTACTTTTCTTTCTCTTTTCCCCATTTTGAAAATCAATTACATTTTTTAAAAGACTTTTAACAAATTCTTTCGTTCTCTTACCACAAGACTTTTTCTTCAACGTCGCATGTTGTACTTCATCTAATTTCTACTTTTATGTCTCCTTTAAATAGTTCTGTTATCTTTGTTGTTTTTTCTTTTCAACTCTTCTTGCCATACTGAATATTTCTTAATAATTATGAAGAATATCTAAAAAGAAAGTAAAGTTTATTATCTTTCTAAAAATTATTTAATATTATTAAAATAATTATATACAAATATTGTCATCTTTAAATAAAGAAAAACATTGAGTAGTGCCTAGGTGAATAGATGAGTGCAACAATAGGACCTGGGTGATTCTACAACTGCAAGGGTAGTACATAACTAGTGCCTGGGTGATTGCATGACTGAAGGGGTAATATCTGGGGGATTACTGGAATACATAGCAAATGAGTGGGTGATTTTATAACTGCATGAGTACTGCTTGGGTGATTGCAGGAGTACTGAGGGAATGCCTGAGTGATTGGGGGAGTGGAAAGGTAGTGCCTAGGTGATTTTATAAGTGCATGTGTACTAGCTGAGTGATTACATAAGTACAAGGGTAGTGCGTGCGTGATTGAAAGAGTGCAAGGGTAGTGCCTGAGAGATTATATTAGTTCATGGGTAGTGGCTGGGTGATTGTAAGAGTGCATGGGTAATACCTGGGTGATTGCATTAGTGAATAGGCAGTGCCTGGGTGATTTAATGACTGCAGGGCTAATGCCTGGGTGATTGCAGCAGTGCATATCTAGTGCCTGGATCATTGGAAGACTGCATGGGTAGTACTTGGGTGTTTTTATAACTGCATGAGTGTTGGGCCTAGCCAAATCTAAAGCAGCAGACTATTACATGACTCAACCATAAGTCTCTCCATATTGTTAAAAGCATGCATACATATGTCTCTACCTTTTCAAATCATCATCATAACTAAAAGAAATATGTATACAATATTTCTGGAATATAGTGAAACCTACAACTGAAACATGTAATAGATCTGCCTGAGTGATTGCACAACTTCATGAGTAGTGCTTGGGTGATTGAATGAGTGCAAGGGTAGTCTCTGGGTAATTCTAGGTGACGATGGATAGTGACTGGCTAATTGCATGAGTGCACACATAAACGTTGAGTGCATGGATAAGTGTATGAATGGCACCTAAAGGTATAGATGACTCATTGAGTAGTGCCTAGGTGAATATATGACTGCAACAGTAGGACCTGGGTGATTCTACAACTGCAAGGGTAGTGCCTGGGTTATTACATGAGTGCATAGGTACAGCCTGCATGATTGCATGACTGCAGGAGTAGTACATAACTAGTGCCTGGGTGATTGCATGACTGCAGGAGTAATATCAGGGGGATTACTGGAGTACATAGGAAGTGAGTGGGTGATTTTATAAGTCCATGAGTACTGCCTGGGTGATTACAGAAGTACTAAGGTACTGCCTGAGTGATTACAGGAGTGCAAAGGTAGTGCCTGGGTGATTTCATAACAGCATGACTACTGGCAGAGTGATTACATAAGTACAATGCTAGTGCCTCTGTGATTGAAAGAGTGCAACGTTAGTGCCTGAGTGATAATATAAGTGCATGTGTAATGCCTACATGATTCAAAGAGTGCATGGGTAATACCTTGGTGATTGTATGAGTGCATAGATAGTGCCTGGATGTTTGCATGAGTGCAGGAGTAATGCCTCAGTGATTACAGCACTGCATATGTAGTGACTGGATCATTGGAAGTCTGCATGGGTAGTACTTGGGTGTTTTTATAACAACATGAGTGTTGAGCCTAGCCAAATATAAAGCAGCAGACTATTACATGACTTAACCATAAGTCTCTCCATATTGTTAAAAGCATGCATACATATGTCTCTACCTTTTCAAATCATCCTCATATCTAAAAGAAATATATATACAATATTTCTGGAATATAGTGAAACCTAGAAACTGAGACATGTAATAGATCTGCTTGAGTGATTGCATAACTCCATGCGTAGTGCTTGGGTGATTGTATGACTCCAAAGGTAGTCGCTGGGTAATTGCAGGAGAAGATGGGTAGTGACTGGCTAATTGCATGAGTGCACACATAGAGGTTGAGTGCATGGATAAGTATATAAATAGCACCTGAAGGCAAAGATGAGTCCTTGAGTAGTGCCTAGGTGAATAAATGAATGCAACAGTAGGACCTGGGTGATTCTATGATTGCAAGGGTTGTGTGTTGGTTATTGCATGATTGCATAGGTAGAAACTGCACGATTCTATGACTGCAAGGGTAGTACATATGTAGTACCTGGGTGATTCCATGACTACAGGGGTAATGTCTGGGGGATTACTGGAGTACATAGGAAGTGAGTGGATGATTTTATAAGTCCATGAGTACTGCCTGGGTGATTACAGAAGTACTAAGGTACAGCCTGAGTTATTACAGGAGTGCAAAGGTAGTGCCTGGGTGATTTTATAAGTGCATGAGTACTGGCTGAGTGATTACATAAGTACAAGAGTAGTGCGTGCGTGATTGAAAGAGTGCAAGGATAGTGCCTGGGTGATTGAAGCACTGTATAGCTAATGCATTGGTGATTGCATGAGAATTGGGGTAAAGGTAATGGCTAAATGCAAGTTAAATGATTATATTAAGCATATCAGGCCATACATTTATAAATCCAAATCATCAAAACCTATAATGTAATACATTTAGATAGGCATATACATATGACAAAAAACATTTGTGTATTTTATATATAGCAAAATATTTTTTATTTATTTATTCAGGATATTTTGATTGATGAAAATACTTTTTTTTTATCAAAATAGTTTTTTTAGTATATCAGTTATATAGTTTTATATACATATGTTCATATTATCATTTTCGAATCTGTAAGGGTCATATACATGATTATATGCCTATGACAAAACAAATATGTACAAACATAAACATGACAATTTTTTTTTTAAAACTGCAATATGCATGGAGTTAAAATACACGAAAAAGTGATAGGTTATGGAACAGTTCAAAAGGCTGGTGGTAGATGAGAACAATGGTGATTGCATGAGTACAGGGGTAACGTCTGGGGAATTAAAGGAGTACATAGGTAACACCTGAGTGACTTCATGACTACAGGGGTAATATCTGGGGATTTACATTACTACATAGAAAGTGACTGGGTGATTTTATAAGTGCATGGGTACTTCTTGGGTGATTGGAGGACTACTAAAGTAGTGCCTGAGTGAATAAAGGAGTGCAAAGGTAGTGCCTGGGTGATTTCATAACAGCATGACTACTGGCTGAGTGATTACATAAGTACAAGGGTAGAGCCTCCATGATAGAAGGAATGCAACGTTAGTGCCTGAGTGATTATATAAGTGCACGAGTAGTGGCTGCATGATTCAAAGAGTGCATGGGTAATACCTTGGTGACTGGATGAGTGTATAGGTAGTGCCTCGATGTTTACATGAGTGCAGGAGTAATGCCTGAGTAATTACAGCAGTGCATATGTAGTGACTGGATCATTGGAAGACTGCATGGGTAGTACTTGGGTGTTTTTATAACTACATGAGTGTTGGGCCTAGCCAAATATAAAGCAGCAGACTATTACATGACTCAACCATAAGTCTCTCCATATTGTTAAAAGCATGCATACATATGTCTCTACCTTTTCAAATTATCATCATATCTAAAAGAAATATATATACACTATTTCTGGAATATAGTGAAACCTAGAAACTGAGACATGTAATAGATCTGCTTGAGTGATTGCATAACTCCATGCGTAGTGCTTGGGTGATTGTATGACTCCAAAGGTAGTCGCTGGGTAATTGCAGGAGAAGATGGATCGTGACTGGCTAATTGCATGAATGCACACATAAAGGTTGAATGCATGGATAAGTGAATAAATAGCACCTGAAGGCATAGATGAGTCACTGAGTAGTGCCTAGGTGAATAGATGAGTGCAACAGTAGGGCCTGGTGATTCTATGACTGCAAGGGTAGTGTGTGGGTTATTACATGAGTGCATAGGTAGACACTGCATGATTCTATGTCCGCAGGGGTAGTACATAACTAGTGCCTGGGTGATTCCATGACTACAGGGGTAATATCTGGGGGATTACTGGAGTACATAGCAAGTGAGTGGGTGAATTTATAACTGCATGAATACTGCTTGGGTGATTGCAGGAGTACTGAGGGAATGCCTGAGTGATTGGAGGAGTGCAAAGATAGTGCCTGGGTGATTTTATAAGTGCATGGGCACTGGCTAAGTGATTGGAGGAGTGCATAGATCCTGAGAGGGTGATTGGAGGAGTGCAAAGGTATTGCCTGGGAAATTGAATCAGTGTATAGCTAATGCATTGGTGATTGCATGAGTGCAGAGGTAATTTCTGGGGGATTAGAGCAGTACATAGGTAATGTCTGGGTGATTGCATGAGTTAAGGGATAATATCTGAGGGATTATGAGAGTACATAGGAAGTGCCTCAGTGATTTTATAAGTGCATCGATACTGCCTAGGTGATTAGAGTACTATTGTGGTAGTGCCTCAGTGATTGGAGGAGTGTAAAGGTAGTGCCTGCGTGATTTTATAAGTGCATGGGCATTGGCTAAGTGATTGGAGGAGTGCATAGATCCTGAAAAGGTAATTGGAGGAGTGCAAGGGTATTGCCTGGGTGATTGAACCAGTGTATAGCTAATGCATTGGTGAATGCATGAGTTCAGAGGTAATATCTGGGGGACTACAAGAGTACATAGAACATGCCTGGGTGATTTTATAAGTGCATCAGTACTGCCTGGGTGATTGGAGTAATACTGTGGTAGTGCCTCAGTGATTGGAAGAGTGTAAAGGTAGTGCCTGGGTGATTTTATAAGTGCATAGGCACTGGCTAAGTGATTGGAGGAGTGCATAGATCCTGACAGGGTGATTGGAGGAGTGCAAGGGTAGTGCCTGCTTGATTAAACCAGTGTATAGCTAACGCATTGGTCTATCACATGGTGTACACTTTTGTACTGCAGCTTCACAATTCTGTAACTACTCAGGGTGTTGGATGTACTCAAAATAAAGCATAAAAGCTACACATGAGTCTGTTATAAATCGCTCCATATTCCTGTAACTATACATGCATATACGTCTACCTTTTGAAATCATCATCATATATAACAGAAATAAACAAATAGACTGAACTTTACATTTCAAAGACACACCTACATTTCTGCAGTGTATTTCAAGTGTACCTTTCCCCAGACTCGTAGAAAGTAGCCTAATCAGTAATCCCTTATGCTAACATGTCTTAAAACTCATTTTTGAGGTGCAGCTTCACCATTCTACGAATATTGGGCCTAGTCAAACATAAAGCAGCAACCTATCACATTTCTCTACCATAACTCTAACCATATTCCTAAAAGCATGCATGCTTCTATCTATACCTATTGTCAAAAGCATTTCACATATTAGAATTCATGTGCAAGTAGAAACATAACCACACTCACAAGACCATAAAGGCCTTAAAACTTGACAGACTACGCTTAACATTTCAAACACACCTAGATTTATGCGGCAAATTTCAAGTGAACTTTTACACAGACTCTTTAAAGTACCATAATCAATAATTCCTCTCCCAACATATCCTAAACATCACTTTTCTACTACTACTGCTTCACTATTCTAGTACTAATCAGGTATAGAGCATAGCTAACAGCAAAGCAACACTTCACTTATCTTTCATGAAAGTCTCCCCATATTTCTAAAAGCATGTATGCATATGTCTGTACCTTTTCCTAGCAGCATCATATATAAAAATAATATACAGATAAATGTATACCTGTGTTTTATATATCTATCATCTTCAAACGCATAACACTTACCCTAATATATGTGCAAGTAGACACCTATCTCAGTCACAACACCATCCACAGCTCAAAACTTCACAGACTACACTTCAATTTTCCAACAGACACTGAAAATTATGCGGTATATATCAAATATACCTTTCCACACATCATACAAATTACTCTAATATATAACATCTCTACAAACATATCTCAAACCTCACTTTTGGGCTGCTGCTTTACCATTCTACAACTACTTATAATGTTACACCAACCCAAATACAAAGCAGGAACCCTTCACATGTCTTTACTAAAAGTCTCACCATATTCCTAAAAGCATATATGAATATGTCTGTAGCATAACACTATCCAAACCTTAAAATTTCACAGAACAAACTTCCAATTTCAAGCAAACACCAAAAATTATGTGGCATATTTCAACTGTACCTCTCTAGAAACTTAAAAAAGAAGCCTAATGACTAATACCTTATGTCAACATCTTTTAAAGCACACTATTATGCTGCATCTTTACCATTCCACTACTACTCTGTCTTGAGCTTACCACATAAAAAGCAACAACACCTCTTTGTTATACATCATGCACCTTCAAATGTATAAGACATATGAAAATACATATACAAGTAGAGACATACTTGAGACAGAAGTCCATGCACACCTTAAAACTTGACAGACTCCACCTCCAATTCTAAAGCAACTCCTAAAATTATGCAGTATACTACAAATGTACATATCCACACACTAAAACAAACTACCATAATCACTAATCCTTTTTCCAATATACACATATTACTATACAAAATCTATTTCAAACAACATGCAGCTACAATAAAACAAACTACAATACACATCTCTACATTTAATAATATATTTAAAACATCACAGTTCATCAATAATTTTTAAAGATTAAAATAAAGCTAATACATAAAACACCTCACAAATTTATAACTCACATTCCAAATTGATTTGCAGAATATAAAATATCACAAACTCATAAAAGATTTTCTTATGCACACAATCAATGTAATGCACCACTCTCAACAAGGGAAAACCAGTAATGGCAAACTTTCCCTCTCTTTCTCCACACAAATACATGTAAGTAACAAATCACATTGCTTCCTACATTATTTCAAGTTGTAAAACAAATTTCTATTGGTTAGACATATTAACCCTTACCAACTTGACTTATAAAAGTGCCCAAACTGGTTCTGGAATTTTTTGGAGTTGCAACTCCACCGTGCACCAACGCGAAGGAGCCGCGAATCCATACGGGAGTTCAAAAATATATTACAAATAAAAATACCACTATTTTTTAACAACACACCACTTCTAAAGATAGTACTGACTTGCGAAATTATACTTTAATAACATATCACTTATATATAAATTACAATTTCACATTTTAAGTCCACAGTTAAGTTTCAACCCTTCCCCCATTCTGCTTAATGCCAGTTTCCATAGTAACAGTTCATGGAACATTCAACTGAACAAACAGGTCACAAGTTCACCATATTTTCAAGTTCAGCCCACAAGGTTACAAATGCAAACAGCAGGTGTTGTTGACTTTTGCAAAATATGAGCTTATCCTATCTACTGTACCTTTCAAACATTTTTTACTAACCAATAACGAACATGCTTTTTAAAGAAAGTAACATGCATCCTATTTTTAAGTGTACAATCTTCTTAAACAGCCAATCAATTCTCTACTTTTTAAAAAACAGCATTTTGTCCACCATTTTAGATACCTCTCATTCTACCAACTGACTACCTCAGCTACAGACATCTTTTCATTACTTCCAGACATCCCTTCAAGATGCTTACATTATGGATTGTTGGACAAAGCTATGTTTTCTGGTGCACAAGGCATGCTGAATGCAGAGGTATTGACAAAGACCTAGCTTTGCAAAATGTGGATATTAAATGGATTGCACAGAGAGGATTAAAGTGGCACCAATTGATGCCTTTGGTTAAAACCTTTTTGCATCTCCAACCCCCTGACCTCATGATTGTGCACTGTGGTGGCAATGACCTAGGCACATTGACTGGGGTAGGTCTGGAAATGCTAATGAAGGACACCTTTGCACAATTGATGTTGCCTTTCCCTCAAACTGTCTTTGTATACTCTAATATATGCCAAAGACAGAAATGGAAGTGGTCAAATCAATTCTGTCCACAGATTGAGAAAGCTAGGAAGAATGCCAATAAAGCTGTTTCTGCTTAACTCAGAGACCATAGGATGGGCTCCATCTATAACAACAATCTACCTTTTGATATGGATGAAATCTTCAGAAGTGATGGAGTACACTTCACAGATCAAGGAAACAGAGTCTTTCTAAACAACCTAAAGCTGTGCATCCGCACTTACATGTAGCTACAACAAACTCATAATGAAAACAAGGGCTCTTTTTAGAGCCACCCTATAACATAATAGTGAAATATACATTTTTTTTTACACATATGTTTTTTAAAAAATTTTGGTGGATTTGCGCACCCGACGCGAATCTGCAAAAGCATGAATTCAATGTACTACAACACAATACACTTTTCAAGTTTAACTATTAATTTTAAATTTTATATATTTTTAACAACTGTATCAATTATAATCTAGTCATTAACTTCAATCACTGTAACTCTTTAAAACAACTTCACAAATACAACACTACCTTCTAAATTTTATACTACTTAATTATTTATTTAAGGTGAATTCGCAAATCCAACGCGACGTTACACGGGGGGCGCACTGAGAGCCGCGACTCCAAACTCGGAAGAAAAAAAAAACACCCCACTTCCATTATTCAGTATTCGCCCCGGGGACCCCATCCCCCGGGCCCTGCCACCCTTTTTTTATTTTTTTAAAATAAAATAATGAGGGGGACCGCGTGGCCCCCCATCTCAGGCCAATAATGGCCCCGGGGACCCCATCCCCCGGGGCCTGGCCTCAGCATTAGGGACTGTGGGGGGAGCCCCAATGACCCCACGGTCCCTGCCGGCTCCCTGCCTCCTGCGGGAGCCGGCATTGCTTTTGGACAAGGGGAGCTGCTAACATGCAGCTCCAGCAATTCTGCTTTGCTTCTTGGAAGCGAGCGCAGGTTTCCTGCTCTCGCTTCCAAGAAGCAAAGCAGTGTTTGCTATGGCAGGGCGGGTGCCGTGCTCCCGCCCTGCCATAGCAAACGGCAATGTCCCGGGGGTGGGCACCCCAGGACATTTCAGGAGCCGGGCCTGGGGGGAGGCGGTCCCCAGGGCCAAGGAGGGGGGCTGCGTGACCCCCCTTCCTTTTGCAAAACAGCCCCGGGGAGGTGGTGGTCCCCAGGGCTTGGGGGGTCCCTGAGGCCCCCCACATAAAAATGAACAAAGCCCCGGGGAGGTGGTGGTGGTTCCCAGGGCTTGGGGGCCTGCGATGCCCCCCACAAATAATTAATCAAAGCCCTGGGGAGGTGGCGGTCCCCGGTGCTTGGGGGGGCCTGTGAGGCCCCCGCAAATAATTAATCAAAGCCCGGGGAGGTGGCAGTCCCTTGGGCTTGGGGGGGCCCATGAGGCCTCCCCACACAAAAATGTAAATGCCCCGGGGAGGTGGCGGTCCCCGGGGCTGCGGGGGGGCTGCGTGCCCCTGCATACCATTATCTATGCCCCGGGGAGGTGGCGGTCCCCAGGACTGCGGGGGCCACTGTGGGCTCCCATTAATTGAGCATTGCCCCCGGGACCTGGCCCACCCGGGGGCTTATAGAAAATAAAGCACGGGAGACCGCGCTTTGTTTTTTTAAAATGTTCTCGGCGGGATTTGCGCACCCATCGCGACTTCCGCTGGAAAAAAATAAATGCTTTTTTGGTCCTGGGGGTTGAGGGTGTTTCTACCATGACCCCTTTCCTATATTTACAACCTTTTTCTACCTTTTTGATGTGACTCGGTTCTACCGTACACACAAAATGGCTGCCAACACACTCTGGTTTGGAGTATTGGAAGCCAATAAGAATGAAGCTTGTGCTCGGGAGGATTTGTGGCTCCTCCTCGGTGCTCAGATATTGATATTTTTATTTTTTTAATTTCTCAGCAACTACTGAACGGATTTACACCATTTAAAAAAAAGAGTGCTTTCTGAACCAAGAGCTACCTTTTTGCCAAATTTGGTGTAATTCCGTTCAGCAGTTCGGGCTTTAGCCTGTTCCAAAATTCCTATGGAAATTAACATGGGGAAAATGCGTTTTGGGACCCCCCTTTTTTCTCCACCTCCGCTCGACGAATCACTGCCAAATTTTCAAGACAGGAGCTGACTTGAGCTGGTCATTAGTTTTGAAACTTTTGTGAAGATTCGTCAAACGGCGCCAAAGATATTGGCAAAAGAAAAATTGCTTTTTGAATAGAAAAAGGTCCTAACTATAACTACCTACTGGTGACCGCCAGTAGGTAATATGTATATATATATATATATATATATATATATATATATAATTTTATGTTCAACATGTATATAGGCCACTGCATAGTTTTCATATAAGTTATTTGATTAGATGCTTATGGTCTCTGTTTTAATTTATACATCACAATATGTAAATATGATTATGACAATTGTATCCATAAGTGCTTCACTATTGAAATATTGAGAAAAATATATAAATAAAATAAACACAAAACAAATGATAAAAATATACAAAATAAATTAGCCTCACGTATCACAATACTTGAAAGTCTGAGTTCCTATCTATCTAACCAAACATGCACATATGGGACTTTATATAATACAGCCTTATATCGTAATATATTATCTTAAGTATACATCTATACCCTTTCTAAGTAGTTATGTTTCTATGTATGTTTTACTTTACTCCTACTGTAGAAGAAAAAAACACAAAATCTCCCCAATGCACTACTTTATGTCTCATCCTATACCTCTCTCAATATATCCTCTACCTCCACTCTCTGACTCATCTCAAACCTCATTCTTCTACTATGATCTACCAAATATCCCTTTGTAGACTCTTTCATCCTCTATCCCTCCTTGGCTTGCCCCAAACCTCATTTTGCTCCTATGATCTCCCAAATATCACTTTCAAGACTCTTCTCTCCTATATCCTGCCATTATCCTATTCAATCAAACTAACAGACTCACATATCCACCACTCAAATAACAATTTATGTTTTCTATACTAATCCACCACTAATCCTATCTTCAACATCTCATATGGAGCAGTAAGCGCTATATAAATACAATTACAATTACAATAAAGATAGCTCAGCAAAGATAATGGTCCATTTAATCATTAACTATAAAGGGCTAGGTAGTAAAAACTTTTGAGTCCCCTTTTAAGAGATTGTTCAAAAAGGTGTGGGCTAATCACCTCGGCTCCATATCTTGGAACCTATCCTTGGCATCTGATTGGATTAAGAGCAGAAGGGTGCTACTCAGC
Source organism: Calotriton arnoldi (assembly GCA_963921515.1). Taxonomy (NCBI): domain Eukaryota; kingdom Metazoa; phylum Chordata; class Amphibia; order Caudata; family Salamandridae; genus Calotriton; species Calotriton arnoldi. The sequence goes on along the minus strand of CAWUFW010015412.1, from coordinate 187,575 downwards.
TGATAGACCTAACAGGCTCAGTGCTCCCACACTAATGCTATTAACCATCACTCTGGATTATAATGCTCCCTACCAAAGTATTATCAAGGGTAATGCCTGATAGAGGTTCAGGGTGTTTCTCTTGCTTATATAAAAATATAACAGAACTGCAACAGACTGGTCCAGAGTATTTGCTAGATAATAGAGGAGGAGTTGAAAGTTGCCATGTGAAGGACCCAGGTATGGTTTGTTTAAGAATAACATAGCCACTTCTGTCGACTTTACCTTATTGAATTTCTTCATCAGGGCTTAGGTGCACAGAAAACAAAACTTTCCACATCTTTGTATAGCGCACAGCACAAGTGTCCTTAACTCTTAGAAAGTTTTAGAAATATTTGACTAAGTAGGAAATCCTGAGCACTTCCTCAATTGAAGTCATGTTTTTAAAAAAAGATTCAAAATAGTTGACCAAAGGCTGCAAGAGATGGCCAGTAGTAACATGTTGATTAGAAGTCACAATCTGGCTCAAGTGCAGAGCATAAAGAGCAATCTTGGAATCAAAATGTGCAAAATGTAATTTTTTTACATACTTTTGCTGGGTTCACACTGGAAGGGCGTGGTGAGAAAAAAATGATGGATTTAGGCCCAGATCTCTGTACTGGAGTTGAGTGTTTGACATTGTTCAGCATTCCATCCATCAATCGCTCTTTTTGCATCCGTCGCCCAAATGGGACGGGTATGCTCAGACATAGGTGCTGTGCTCACCATAAACATGCCAAAAATTGGTGTGATACCCTCAGAGAAATGCTGTTTGCTTACTCAGCAAGTCAGCAGGTTAGTACCAGAGACCCAATGAGTTCTCTGTGTACTGCTAGCTGTTTGTTACCTAAATTCAAAGCAATTCCAAGAATTGGACGAGGATGTGTCACTCACGAAATGTGACATGCTTCATCATTTGCCACCTCATCCCACCCTGGTAAGATGTTACTACTAGGGCGGACTCAACCTCAGAATGGGGCTTTTCTGAGGGAGTTCTTAGATATTTCTTCTCTCAGGGCAATGATTTAGGTCCAGTTTATGACTTTAAAAAGCCATGGGATAATCCACGAAAGTACCCTTTAATTTGGTGGTATCCCTGGTTGATTAAAATATTACCAAGGGGTAAATACAGGAGGCATACTTAGGTGTGATGACCTGTATGCATCACTGTACAAATAATTATACCAACATGTTTTTGCCTCTAAGCAGCTGTGGGTTTAAGGCATTCTTCAGGGACTTGTCTATGCCCCCTACACTACAATTAGTAAGTGCTGGGTGGGCTTATATAAACAGAGGACCTAACTCTCAACTAGTATCATAATTAGTTCTAACCTAAAACTAGTTAGCTAGGTGCTTCATGGTCTGTTCCGGGTGGGTCTCTCCAGTAGTCACACTTTCATCAAGGTCCAGAACCCACTGGTCACCTAACTTGCCCCATCGGACAGCCGTCTGGTGCCGGACCCACCCCGAACAGACCATGAAGCACCTAGCTAAATAAACCTACAGAAACTTGTCCTACTTCAAAGGGGGCACCCAGAATAAATAATGGACCCTCAGACCCAACTCTTCAGTATAGATCTGGACCTCTGGACCTGTGGAATACTCAGCAGAAGGGCTGCTGTGCAGCTTTGCTTGACGAGAAACTGCCACTCTACTGCCCTGCTGTGCTGTGCTGCCCTGCTGTCCTTCTGCCCTCCTACCTGAGTGAGAAGGACTGTATCTGCATCTTGAACCCAGGACCACCAGAGTGACTACAAGGGCTAGCTGGCTGCCCTCCTGACCAGAACTTCAGGGAAAACAGGCTCAAACAACTTTGTACCCAACACCAGGACTCTGGCAGCTGTGAGTCCTGCCCTCCCAAGAGGTGCCACCGCAGTCCTGGATCCTTTAAAGTGGGTCTGAAGGTGTTCTGGCAGGCCAGTTGTGGTTCCAGCAGAACAAGCATAGCCCGATGCATCACCTCCCAAAACTCTGCATCAATGCCACAGTGCAATGCATCACCTTGGTAAACTACATTTCGGAACCGCTGCGCAATGCATCCCTGATGCAGGACTCAGCATCGTAGTTCGCAGCCTCCTCGCAATTGACAATCTTCAACTCACAAACCCCTTGTCGATGGCATCCTCGACGATGATGCAGGGCCTCGCATTGCAACCTCGCAGCTTCTCTAAACCGTCACTGCCCAACGCATCTCCAACCTCGCATTGCCTCAGCTGCGCAATGTATCCTCGACGTTTGATCTCGCAATGCTTCACAACCAGCATTTAAGGGACTTCAGGGGGCCTTAACTTGGTCCCTGTATCTGGCCTACACTTCATCGCAGTTGGCCTGAACCTGTGACTTTGTCCTGGTCCGGCGTGACTAGATAACCACAGTTGGCACTTTGTGTTTTTAGGAACTATTTTCACCTAAATATTTAGAAATTGCATATCTCCAGTTCTACTGATTGGATTTTTGTCATTTTGATCTCAAATAATTTATTAAAATGGGAATTTTCTTGTTTTGTATTTTTACTGTATTACTGTTTGACGTGCTGCATGAATACTGTACACATTACCTCTAAGTTAAGTCTGACTGTTTGTGCCAAGCTACAAGAGGATTAAGCACAGGTTAATTTGGGATTTGCTTGTGACTTAACCCTCACAAACAGTAACCCAATTTCCAACATTAATGTTCAGCAGGGAGGATTAGACCATGTGTTTGTGCAGGGCCACACAGTGTTTTTGTGTTACACTAAAATCTCAGTTAAATAATTTGATACCAATTTAAGTTTTTTTTAATTCTCCTTGATTGGCTGTATTTGCTTTTTCCAAAGTCACTCTCATTCTACCTGACTGTCTGTGACCGTACCTTCAGAAATGGAATTCAAGCTCATCAATGTGGTGAGCTACACTGTGTTTGAGTAGACTTCAAACAATTCTGTAAGGAAAGGGGACTTCCAACCAAGAAAGACACCAAGAAGTTAGAGCTTCAGAATGCTCTGAGGGCCTGGGCAGTGGCCCACCAGTTGCTGACAGCAACAGAAGGTAGAAATAAGGAGGATGATATGGAGGAGCAGGAGCAGGGCCTGAATACCAGACTGAGATGTAGCACTCAGGGGAGGGAGTTAGATCATCTCCTGAATCAGAACTCCCTGCCAGAACGTACAGTGTGTCTTCACAAAGCCTGTCCCCAGAGGAGCTGGCAGACAGAAAGGCAGAGAGGGAGTTTCAGCTGCACATGGCATCATTAAAAATGAAGGAGAAGCTTGCTTTTGGAGCAACTGGCCCATAAAAGGAGCCTCAGTCAAGTGGACATCAGAGCTAGACAAGCAGAATCCAGCAATCATGGGGGCACCATATCCTCAGTGCCGTCTGGAGACAAGAGGGTCCACATCCCAAAGGATCTGGTGCCTAACCTTGTTTGTGGGAGATGACATTGACAAGTGGTTTGAAGCCTATGAGGTTGCTTTGGAGATGAATAGGGTCTCTGCTGAGGATTGGAGAGCTGGTCTCTGGAAGCACATATCAAGTGAATGGTAGGGTTGCCCTACTGGCCCTAGAGAAAGGAGACCCTTGTCAGAAAATTTGACCTCACCCCAGAAAAGTAAGGTAAAAGTTTAATGACAGAATTTTGTGGATACCTTTTGCAAGAGACTGGATGGTTGGGTTGATGACAAAGGGCTGCATGATTTGTTTGCAACAGAGCACATGTTGTTTTCCAGAGCTGCACCAACACCTTATTGATAGTAGAGTGGGGGTCTCTGGTTCTCTAAATGTAGCTGTGAACCCTGCCATGCCTGTAGATTGTCTGTTGGGTGATGACTTAGAGCACACTGTCTGGAAGGGAGAAGAGCTCAGGTCACACCTTGAGATGTTAGGCTTGCCTGAATGGGTCTGTATGACCACCAGGCCCATGGCTGGCCAACACAGGAGTCAAGGGAGCCTGGAGCCTGGTAGAATGGCCCAGGCAGCTGGTAAGAAGATGAAGGACAAGGGGCAAAGGAAACCAGCCTCTGAAGTTCCCATGGTCCAAGTAGAGGGGGGTCCTGAGGAAGCCACCCCTGAGCTTACCAGGTATGACATTGCCACCTTGGGGGACCTGCCTTAGCTTGCTGGTTGGCAAGTTGAGGGTGGGCCCACCAGGGAGGAATTCTGCAAGGCGCAGAAAGAGTTCCCAACTCTAGAGGGCTTGAGGCATCAAGCTGAAGCCAAGGGAGCAAGTGATACCTTTGGAGATCACCTTATCTATTGGGATAATGACCTCCTTTACAGTGAGACTAAGGTTCCTGGACCTGGAGCAGTCCATGTGCTGGCAGTCCCTCAGTGTTTCAGAGCCTTTCTACTGTGGTTGGCTCATGATATACCCATGACAGAACATCTGGGGCAGAACAAGACCTTTGCAAGGCTTGTCCCCCACTTCTATTGGTCCCAGATGAAGACATCCTCAGATAGATTCTGTAGGTCTTGTCCCGCCAGCAGGGAAAAAGCTTAAGACTCCCCTCAGGCCCTTGCCTATCATTGGTACTCCCTTTGAAAGGTTGGACATCAACATTGCTGGACACTTGGAACCCAAGCCTTACGCATCAGGTTCATCCTGGCCTTGGTGGACCATACCACAGGATACCCAGAGGCCATACTTTTGAGTATGGTGATTGCACCTGCTGTGGCTGGGGCCCTAATGTGGATTTTTACCCATGTGATATTTCCTAAGGAAGCAGTGTCTGACAGAGGCACTAACTTCATGTCAGTGTACATGAAGTCCATGTGGGATTCTTTCGAAGATGCCAAGAGCAGATTAAACTTGGCAGCGGGGCAGTTCCTACAGCATGCTAGTCTCTCCACTATAGTTAAGGAAACATGGACCTCGTTTCCCGCTGCTCCGCGTGTGTCACACACCTTGCTTGTTAGAGCTTGGGGAGAATCTTCATGTAGTCTCTCTATTCTACAAAGCCTTGAGAGCCGATCGGACAGGGACCCCCCCCCTAGATGTGTGGTCTGGGATAGTGATCTGGGGATGCAATTTGAAGGTACACAATAGGAGAGAATGTGTGCACTCATCAAATCCATCTCAAGTAATGCCAGATTCAAACATACTCATTTTCATTTTCAGCATTGCACGTACATAACTTCTTTTATCTTGCACAAAATCGATATAGCTAGACCAATGAATTGCCCCAGATGCCAGTACCATATAGCTTACTTTTTAAATTTGGCATGGAATTGTCCGCCTGTACAGGTATTTTGGATGAGTGTGGTTGCTTGGGTGCGGGCGGTGGTGCCAATCCCATGTTGTGCAGAACCCATTGTTTGCATGTTAGGGGACATCCGTAAGAAAAAAGACAAGAAAATGGCCTTTAAATTCTTACATCTGCTGCTGCTGGCTAAGCGCTGTGTGGCCATAATCTGTATGGGCCAGGCGAGTCCCAGCTTGGAGCATTGGGTGGGTGATGTGGCTGAGTGGGCTAAGAGAGAGTAGGTGTGGCTGAAAAAGTGTAGGTATGATGATAAGGTGGGAGACGACCTTGAAGTATTGGGTGAGCTGATTTTTTAGACCCTGTAGGATCCCGGCAGCCTTCACCACCTGGGTAGGAGGGCTCCTCTGACTCCATAACTGCTTGATTGTTTTTTTAGGGAAAAACCCTGCTGTGTTTGAAATCCCAGGAGTCAATTGGGCTCAGGTATCCATCTTTAGATATCGTCTTACATACATTACTGCATTACAGATGTGCTTGTGAGATACATGCTTTTCTCTCTGCGACTATGTTCTTGGTGGCAATTGTTGAGGTGTTACTTGTTCTTGTGCACATAAAATGTAAAACAGGGGTCTCCAACCTTTTCTGTAATAAGAGCTACCTCTGTTCAATGAAAATTATACCGAACTACTAACAACTTTAGTGTGGTAATAGTGATAATGTCAGACAAAAATACACTACTGCCAGCAATGACCACATTAGTGCATCGGGCAGGGCTACAATGAGTCTACATGGTTAATAAATGACACCATAGCCACAATGTCCTTGGTGCCAAAGTAATAATATTAGTAATAATTCTCCCCAATACCTCATGATTTATCACTTAGATATCAGCTTTAAATATATTAAATATGGTTTGGAAATCCAACAATTTGTATCCAAACATCAGGTTAAGTGTTGTGAAAATACACATACTTTTGTCTCAATAAACGCTTTTCAATTTTGGGATATATGTATTAATTCAACCTAGTGAATGCTTCTAACTTAGTAGCCTGGGCTGTGAACAGGAGGGCTACCAATGGCTCACAAGCTACTCCTTGGAGATGCCTGATGTAAAACCTCAATAAAGGATGTTTAAAAAAAAATAAAGTTCGTGTGGGATGAGTGTAGGGTAACTTATAAATTCTCTACAACCTATCATCCTCAGACGGGCTTATTGAAAGATTCAAGAAGACTGTCAAAGGTATGATTATGGGCCTACCTGAGTCAATAATGCGGAAGTGGGCTGCTGTTTGGCTACAGTGAGGTGACACAGAATGGGGTTGGGTTTAGCCCATTTGAGCTACTCTATGCACACCCTGTCAGGGGACTTCTCAGCCTTGTGAGTGAGGGGTGAGAGCAAGTTCACAGGAAACCCCCTCAGGATGTGGTCAGCTACATGCTGACACTCCGCAACCAGATGCAATGCTTCTGGAAAAAGGCAAAGGATAATCTTGAGGCAGTCAAGAAGTAATGAAACCCTGGTACAACAAGATGCCACTCTGGTAAGTTTTAGCCTGGCCAGAAAGTGTGGCTCATGGAGCCTGTAGAGCCCAGAGGTCTCCAGGATTGCAAGACAGGATGATGGGAGGTGAAGGAGCGGAAGGGGGGTACCACCTACATGGCGGATCTCAAGTTCCCTTGAAATTCCTTAAGGGTGCGCTACATAAACCGTCTCAAACCATACTTTGACCGTTCTAAAATTACCTTGATCCTGGTGACAGATGATGGAGTGGAAGAGGAGTGTGAATGTCACCCTGACCTCCTGTCTTCCAAGGAGAACAATGGGACATACAAGTGTGTTAACCTCTCCCCTACTCTGACCCCAGAAGAGCAGAGTGACTGTTGCAAGTTACTGCAGCAGTTTTCTTCTCTCTCACCCCTGGGCTGATACATTTGTTTCCCCCACGATATAGATACATGACAGTATGCATGTGAAAGACAAAATGTACAGGCTGTCGCATAGGGTGAGGGCCAGTATCAAGGAGGAGGTCTCCAAGATGCTGGAATTCGGGGTGATTAAGCCCTCTAACAGTCCCTCGTCCTGCCCAGTTGTGCTCGTGCCCAAGGCTTCCCCACCGGACATCACTCCAGAACGTATATTCTGTGTGGACTACTTAGGATTCAATTCCGTCACTAAGACTGATGCTCACCTTATCCCCCAAGCTGATGAACCTATTGACAGGCTGGGTGCTGCCAAGTTCCTCAGTACATTTGATTTCATATCAAGGCACTGGTAGATTGTTTTGACTGAGGGGCAGTTCAGGGTGATGCCCTTTGGCTTGAAGAATGCCCCTGCCTCCTTTCAGAGGTTGGTGAACAGGGTCCTGGCTGGGAAGGCAGCATTCTGTGCTGCCTACCTAGATGACATAGCTATCTTCAGCTCCAACTGGGAGGAACACCTGTACCACCTCCAGGAAGTGCTTCAGCCCCTGCAACAGGTGTGCCTAGTTATCAAGGCCGATAAGGCCAAACAGCTCAAGGTACCATGGTATATCTGGGTCACAAGGTGGGCGGGGGTAAGATACAGCCCCTCCAGGCCAAAATTGAGACTATCCTGTCATGGCAACCTGAAAAACATAGACTGAGGTAGGGTGTTTCTGGGTCTCACCAGATATTACAGGAGGATCGTTAAGGGTTATGGCACCATTGTTGCCCCATTAACTGAGCTGACGTCCAAGAATTAGCCAAGGAAGGTGATCAGGACAGAGGCCTGTCAGAAAGCTTTTGAAACCCTCAAGTAGGCTATGTGAACAAAACCAGTATTCAAGGCTCCTGACTTTTCCGAGGTATTTGTTGCACAGACAGACGCTTTGGAGCATGGCATAAAGGCTGTCTTAGCACAGTTAAATAAAGAGGGCCTAGACCAACCCGTAGCTGTCATTGGCAGGAGGTTACCTTTCCGGGAACAGAGGTGGAGTGCTATTGAGAGGGAGGCGTTTGCTGTGCTGTTGGCACTTAACCATACCTGTTTGGGACTCACTTCCAGGTTCAGACAGACCACAGCCCCCCTAGATGTTTCATGCAAATGAGGAGTGAAAAATCCCAAGTGGTTGAGGTGATTCATCTCCCTACAAGGATGGGACTTTACGGTGGATCACCATCCTGTGTCAGGCCACGCCAATGCTTCTAGTCTTTCCAGGTTCTTCCTCCTTAGTGATGAGAACTCCCAGGAGGTTGGGTAGTTCTCCCTACTTTCAGATGGGTGGGACATGTGTTGGAACTGTCATCCTTAGAGTGGTCTTACCCCAAACTTTTTGCCTTTACTCCTCCATTTTTGCTTATCTCGTTTTTGTTGGTGTTAGGACTCTGCACACTTTACCACTGGTAACCAGTGCTAAAGTGTTTGTCCTTTAAACATTGTAAAATTGGCTTACACACAATCGGCACCTTTAATTTACCTGTAAGTCCCTAGTAAAGTGGTGCTACATGTACCCACGTCCTGTAAATTAAATTCTACTAGTGGGTCTACAACACTAAGGGGTCGATTCCGATCTCGCTAGGAAAGCTCTCCATCCGACTCGGATCCGGAGTGCTTTCCTACCGACTCGTGCACCGGGGCTCCGAGCGCACGAGTACGATGCGAACAAGCACTGACCGACACGGGTCGCTCTGAGCCCCATTGAAGTCAATGGGAGCCTGTTGCACGGCGCGTACACAGGCTCCCATTGACGAAAGAGGTACGTTGCGCACAAGGGCACCCCCTGTAGTGGGGACGTGTCTATGCAACCCGCACCGTACAGGCATGTGTAGGGGGGACCCTTGGGTCCCCCCCTGTGATCGACTCGTAAGGCTACGGGTGAAGGGGGGGTCCGGCGCGGACCCCCGAAGTCCGCTTCCCAGAGTGTTTACGTGTTGGAGGCTCCGACTCGATCCGGCTGTCCGAATCGTGCATCGTACTGGCTCGGTCGGAAATCGCCTCCATTGCACGGCGCGGATTGCTTACGGTCGAGTCGTATGGAGCGGTTCGGAGTCGGAAACGATTTGCGCGGCGATTTCGCGTATCTCGCATCGTACTTGCTCGTCCGTACGGCTGTATGCGTCGGTCGGGAAACACGCGTACGCTCGTGCTTTTTCCGGCCGGTTCGCTTTCGGAGCCCTTCCGAACGGGATCGGAATCGACCCCTAAGTGTGCCATCCACTTAAGTAGCTTTTTAAACATATCTCAGGCCTGCTATTGCAGCCTGTGTGTGCAGTTTTTAACTGCCATTACAATCTGGCAAAATAAATCATTTGCCAAGCCTAAACCGTAATTTCTCAGACATATAAGTCACCCCTAGGGTAAGCCCTCAACAGCCCATAGGGCAGGGTGTTTTACATGTCCTGGTAGTGAAAACTCTTGAATTAATTTTTCACTACTGCAAGGCCTATTTCAATAGGAATACATTGTGTTACCTTATTACATTTAATAAGTGATAACTTTCAATTGGGAGCAGGTAGGAATATCAAGTTTGGTGTCTAAAGAATTGCATTTCAACGCCCTTTTTGATAGTAAAATCGGAGTTTAAGTCATAATTCTGAAAATGCCACTTATAGAAAGTTGGCATGTTTTTTCCTAACCATTTGGTGTCTGCAGTCTATCTCTGGGTCACATGACTAGGTGTTGCTGGCAGTTGGTGCTTGTGTATTGCTCCTAGACACAGACAAAGGGGAATAGGTGGTAGCAGGATGGGCCATCTCTGACTTGATGAGGGGGAAGAGCTGTCACCTACCACACTTGCACATCAAAAAGGCTCTGCACAACACACTCATGAACGGTTTTGACACTAGCCTTTTGTGACCCCGTACAAGCCAGGGCCCGGGCAGGGATGCAGGAAATTCCAAGCACCTCAGGGGGTGGAAAACCCAAGAACCTCCTCCTATTTCAAAGTTGCCAGCAGGTATAAATAATGGACCCACAGACCCAACTCATCACTATACATCTAGGACTGTGGAAGACTCAGAAGAAGGACTGCTGTGCTGCTTTGGTGCATGAAGAACTGCTACTCTGCTGTTCTGCTGTGCTGCCCTGCTACCCTCCTTCCTGAATATCAAGAATTGGACCTGCATCTTGAACCTAGGGGCACCAGAGTGACTCCAAGAGCTAGTTGGCTGGCTTCCTGATCAGAGCCTCAGGGACAGAACAGGCTCCAATAACCATTTACCCAGAACCAGGACTCTAGCAGCTGTGAGTACTGCCTCCCAAGTGGTGCCACCTCAGTCTTCGACCCCTGTAAGTGGACCTGAAGTTGCTCAATCAGCCCAGCTGTGGTCCCAGCAGGACGAATGCAGTGTGATGCATCGCCTCCCAAAATTCTTCATCTGAACCGCTGTGCATCACCTTACTAAACTCTGCATCAGAACCACTGTGCGATGCACCCTTACACAAGACTCTGCATCACAACCCGCAACCTCCTCGGAACTGCAACTGCAGATGCATCGTCGACGTAGGTCTTTGCCTCACAAACCCCATAACTTCTTCAGAACCACTGGTGCGCGATACATCTTCGATGCAGGACTCCTGATCTCAAGCCCCTCGTCGAAGGCATCCTCAGTGATGATGCATGACCTCACATCACAGCCTTGCAGCTTCCCAGAACTGTCACTGCGCAGTGCTTCTCCACACTCTGACCTCGCATCGCCATGGCTATTCAACGCATACTCGACACGGGATCTCGCAACACTCTGTAACTAGGATTTAAGGTACCATGTTTAAGTGGACCTAACTTGGTCCCATTATCCGTCCCACGTACCATCATGGTCAGCCTGTACTTCTGAGTTTGCCCTGGTCCGGCGCGGCCAGATAACAACAGTTGGCGCTTTGTGCTGTTTAGGCACTTTTTTCACTTAAATCTTTAAAACTGCATATCTCTGATTCTACTGATTGGATTTTTGTCATTTTGGTCTCAAATAATTAAGAAAATGTTGCTCTATTTCTCTAAATTGATTTGGCATTTTTTTTTGTTGTGTTTTCACTTTATTACTGTTTGAACTGCTGTATAAATACTTTATTCATTGCCTCCAAGTTAAGCCTGACTGCTTGTACCAAGCTACCAGTGAGTTAAACACAGTTAATTTGGGGGTTGCTTGTGAATTCACTTGTGATTGAAAGAAATTGCGGCTGCTGCTTGAGTAGGGTTTCACACCCCCCTCAACCAGCAATCCAATTTCCAACAACCAAGCAGAAAAGCCAACATTGCTATAGTTGTTTACCTTTTTTAGAACTGCAACTGAAACACTGCAAGGAATGAAGCTAGCATCAGATGGTTGTTTAGGGAATAAGGGCTGAACCACCGCCTCAATTCTTACCTCTTATTTGTTTCATAAATTGCGCAAGCGCTGAACTATTTGAAGCTTTTGTCCCTTGCTGAGCACTAGGGCCAGTCAAAAGCAGCCATTTTCAAAAGGCCCATCCACTAGGGCGCATGTGCCTGCCGTAGCAGGTTTTACAAGGCTTACCTCATTTCAGCCTTGTCCTCTTTACCCTGCAAGACTGGCTCCTGGCTGGCTCCTATGATGCAGTGCAACCTTGCTGAATAAAAACAAGCTGGGCACTTTAAACTTAAGCCCTCGGTTTCCAGTGGCTCTTTGTCAATTACCAGTACAACCCCACCCATTTCCGAACTCGTCACAGGGTGGGATGGAATAATCAGCCTCTGTGGCCCCACCTTGTCCTGACAGGAGTTGGGAAATGTGTGAAGTGCACATGAGACTGTGGGCAGGAGGAGATCAGAGGCTAGAGCTGCTGCCAGTTAGTTAATGTTTCAGGAAAGTGTGGTTATTCAAATATACGATGGGAGGTGGGTATAGAAGGGGGTTTTAATGGATTGGATTGCTACGGCCATCTTTAAGAAAAACTGCCTTTTTGTATTGCTGGTGCATGCAGTCCTGTCCTGGTCTTGTTGATTAGGGTATTTCCGTTATATTGCTGTTGGTGCACACAGTAAGTACTGTTATAGTGCTGGTGGTTTCTGCACTTCTATTACTATTATTAATGGTGGATACTTGGTGTTATAGAGCTGCTGGTATGTGTAGTCTTCTTATAGTACTGAGGGTGAATTGAGTCCTGTTAGAATTGGGATCTCTGGTTGGCTAAGGCTTGCGCCAAAGCCAGGCAGAGACCACCACTCTAGTCAGGGCAAGGGAGTTACACACCCAAGATAACCCCTGCTCAACCCCTTGGTAGCTTGGCACGAGCAGTCAGGCCTATCCCGGAGGCAATGTGTAAAGCGTTTGCGCAACACACACACACACACAGCAGCAATAAACTAGGCACACCACAAAAGAAACTCCACACAAGGTTATATAAAAAATAGCCTTTGTATTATCATAAACACATTAGAAACAGAATCACACATTTACACTGTGCCAACTGGCACGGGCAATATTCACAGGGGATTATATACAGGACCAGGCCAATAGGGCCATGGTCAGAACCATCAGAGCAGGTAAGTAACTGCAAAACACAACCAGTAACTACTGGTACAATAATGACCTCAGCATTATTACATTAGGCATAAAAGACATCAGGCCCAAACCTCATTAGCATAAACACATTACGCAATAGGCCTTACCAGCATAAACACATTATGCAATAATCATGGTGCATAAATCACATTATACATACATCACTGTAGGCATAACAGTACGCATAAATCACATGATGAAAGGGGCATCACATTAGGGCCTTGCGCCCTACCAATACTCAACTGACCCCCTGGCCAACTGGCCTCCTCTAGGGCTCCAATGCCCTATGTCCAGAAATGTCAGGGCTTGTTTTGGGGCCTTCCACTGGCCCTTTTGCTACTTCTGCAGCCCACACAATGTGCGCCCTGCGCTGGGCGTTGGGTGCTTCAAACCCCTTTCCTTGTAAAAACAATCTGCCCAACGTTGCAGTTGCCTGCGCTCTCGCGGGTCAACTGGGCTTGCCAATCGCCTCTGGCACCACCGTGCCTTTTGGACCCCCACTGGGGCTTTAAAAACGATGTGCCCCACGTTGGAGTGGCCCGCAACAGCGGTTCCGCTCAGGTAATGGCACCAACTTGGCACCAACAGTGCTCCCTGGGAGAGCCCCGTTCACCGGGCTCCTCCTGGTGCCTCAAACAGAGAATGCCCCCTTCAGTGTAGCTGCCTGCACTGGGGCGGTACAGCTATGCTCTCCTGGAGAATCGGCACTCCCCGTGCTTGAGGAGTGCTAACATTGCTCCCCCGGCAGCCCCCACTCACCGGGGCTTTGGCTTGGGGACTCTGCTCCTTCTGGACGTCTCCCGGTTAGCGCTTGTCCTTCACCGGCTCTTCAGGACTCCTTCGGTCTTCTCTGGTGATGCTGCTTCCGGATCCGCCCACACTCAGGCAGGCACTTTCCTGACTTCCAGTTTTGCTGGGTAGGCTGCACCGCTGAAGGAAGCGAGTCGGCAATTTCTCCCGATCCCGGGGCCCAAGGCGGTGATCCCTCTCCTCCACAAGTGCGGGGTGGGCACCCGCTTCCGTAAGCACAACAGCGGGGTGGGCTCCCGCTGTTTACAACAAAGGTAATTGCGGGGTGGCTCCCGCGAGAAAACACCGAATGCGGGGTGACCTCCCGCTCTTCCACGAAGCATGGGGGAATCCCTATGCCGGGGATTCCCTCCCACTGAAGTGCAGCTCCGCGCTGCAAAGCCCCCACACGCTCCGTTTCTTCTGGAAGCAAGAAAATAGAGCGCTCTCCAAAATGAAAAATAAAGCGCTCTTCAAGCGCTGGGGCAAAGTCTCCAGCACTCTCCCTAATACAGGAAAAGCGCTCCCAGGGGTAAAAGTCAAAAGTCCAGGGGGGCAAAGGCTGGGCCCAGGCAGGCCAGCACACAGGGCCCTCCAGCAGGGAGGCAGTCCCTCGTGGCGGTTCCTCCTGGAGCCCAGCAGCAGCAGCAGGCCCCCCTAAGTCAGGAACAGCACAACTGAACAACCTTCATGGGGTCACAGCCCCTTCATTTATAGGACCTTTTCCTTTGTCTGTAAGCACAGGGCTGGGGGGAAACTCAGGGGATAATCTACCCTCCAGAGCTATTTTCTCCCTGGCGAAGGCCCTCTCAGCCTCCGCCATCCTCTCTTGCGCTAGGACCCTCTCAGTCTCTAGCTTTTGCTCTTCAAGGCCCAACGTCTTGAGACTCAACTCCTGAGCCAATAATGCCTTTTTCTCCCCTAAGGCTAACTTCCTATGCTCCAACTCCAATTTCTGAGCTTCCATATGCTCATAGCTCTCCTTCTGGAGTTTCTCTAAAGCCAGCTGATGCTCCCTTTCTTCCCTCCTATCTACCCACTCCTCTGGGGATAGGGATAGGGATGGGGCACTGCCCCCGACACTGGACCCAGCAAGAGACTTCCTATCTATGGGGTCCTCACTATTTACTGGCGTCCTTGTCCTGTCATTTTCTTCCTCCTCCTCAGACTCCTCAGGGCCCCCCTCAGACCCACCACCCTCTTGGCATGCGGCCAGGGCCCTCTTCTCCCCATTGCGCTCACGTTCCCATTCATCCTTTTGCCATTGGATCAGGTTTTCCCGAAGTTTTGACTTGGCGTCTGACCCACTCACTGCTATGTCTCTCTCCTCACAGAACCCCACCAACTCCCACATACTGTATCTAAACAGACCATAACAATTAAAGGCAGACTCCATTTTGGCAGGACGCTCAGAGACAAGTGCAACACAGGAGACCTAGGTGCAAGAGCTGCAACAGGGGTACGTAATTCAAAAATGACACTTTTAGGAGAGAAAAAAATAAAATAAAAGTCAGAAACAATAATCCCCAAACCTGTGATTATCTAAATGCAGAGTTTGTGGTGCAACCAGTTGCTGCTGTGGTACTGCGCAAACGCAAGTCCTATCCTCACCGCTGACAACCAATGTTAGAAATGGGATCTCTGGTTGGCTAAGGCTTGCGCCAAAGCCAGGCAGAGACCACCACTCTAGTCAGGGCAAGGGAGTTACACACCCATGATAACCCCTGCTCACCCCCTTGGTAGCTTGGCACGAGCAGTCAGGCCTATCCTGGAGGCAATGTGTAAAGCGTTTGCACAACACACACACACAGCAGCAACAAACTAGGCACACCACAAAAGAAACTCCACACAAGGTTATATAAAAAATAGCCTTTGTATTATCATAAACACATTACAAACAGAATCACACATTTACACTGTGCCAACTGGCACGGGCAATATTCACAGGGGATTATATACAGGACCAGGCCAATCGGGCCATGGTCAGAACCATCAGAGCAGGTAAGTAACTGCAAAACACAACCAGTAACTACTGGTACAATAATGACCTCAGCATCATTACATTAGGCATAAAAGACATCAGGCCCAAACCTCATTAGCATAAACACATTACGCAATAGGCCTTACCAGCATAAACACATTATGCAATAATCATGGTGCATAAATCACATTATACATACATCACTGTAGGCATAACATTACGCATAAATCACATGATGAAAGGGGCATCACATTAGGGCCTTGCGCCCTACCAATACTGAACTGACCCCCTGGCCAACTGGCCTCCTCTAGGGCTCCAATGCCCTATGTCCAGAAATGTCAGGGCTTGTTTTGGGGCCTTCCACTGGCCCTTTTGCTACTTCTGCAGCCCACACAATGTGTGCCCTGCGCTGGGCGTTGGGTGCTTCTCACCCCTTTCCTTGTAAAAACAATCTGCCCAACGTTGCAGTTGCCTGCGCTCTCGCAGGTCAACTGGGCTTGCCAATCGCCTCTGACACCACCATGCCTTTTGGACCCCCACGGTGGCTTTAAAAACGATGTGCCCCACGTTGGAGCGGCCCGCAACAGCGGTTCCGCTCAGGTAATGGCACCAACTTGGCACCAACACTGCTCCCTGGGAGAGCCCCGTTCACCGGGCTCCTCCTGGTGCCTCAAACAGAGAATGCCCCCTTCAGTGTAGCTGCCTGCACTGGGGTGGCACAGCTATGCTCTCCTGGAGAATCGGCACTCCCCGTGCTTGAGGAGTGCTAACACGGCTCCCCCGGCAGCCCCCACTCACCGGGGCTTTGGCTTGGGGACTCTGCTCCTTCTGGACGTCTCCCGGTCAGCGCCCGTCATTCACCGGCTCTTCAGGACTCCTTCGGTCTTCTCTGGTGACGCTGCTTCCGGATCCGCCCACACTCAGGCAGGCACTTTCCTGACTTCCAGTTTTCTGGGTAGCCTGCACCGCTGAAGGAAGCGAGTCGGCAATTTCTCCCGATCCCGGGGCCCAAGGCGGTGATCCCTCTCCTCCACAAGTGCGGGGTGGGCACCCGCTTCCGTAAGCACAACAGCGGGGTGGGCTCCCGTTACAACAAAGGTAATTGCGGGGTGGCTCCCGCGAGAAAACACCGAATGCGGGGTGACCTCCCGCCCTTCCACGAAGCATGGGGGAATCCCTATGCCGGGGATTCCCTCCCAATGAAGTGCAGCTCCGCGCTGCAAAGCCCCCACACGCTCCATTTCTTCTGGAAGCAAGAAAATAGAGCGCTCTCCAAAATGAAAAATAAAGCGCTCTTCAAGCGCTGGGGCAAAGTCTCCAGCACTCTCCCTAATACAGGAAAAGCGCTCCCAGGGGTAAAAGTCAAAAGTCCAGGGGGGCAAAGGCTGGGCCCAGGCAGGCCAGTACACAGGGCCCTCCAGCAGGGAGGCAGTCCCTTGTGGCGGTTCCTCCTGGAGCCCGGCAGCAGAAGCAGGTCCCCCTAAGTCAGGAACAGCACAACTGAACAACCTTCATGGGGTCACAGCCCCTTCATTTATAGGACCTTTTCCTTTGTCTGTAAGCACAGGGCTGGAGGGAAACCAGATGCAACTGGTTTAGGAGCACTTTGTTTTCCAAGCTCCTCTTCCCCTTTGTCAGGTGGGGGCTAGGTACTCAGACACACCACAGGGGGCGGAGCCAGCATTGTACAGCCTGGGCACAGTCCTATTCAGAGTCTGGGGATTACTCCTCCCACTACCCTTAGCCCAGGTGTCCCATTCAGCCTAGCGCTGACTCACCCTGCCCCTCCTGGAGCCACACACACCTCCCAGCCCCTGTCACTCACAAAGCCAGACATGCAATTCACATCAGGCAGGCAGACACATAGCACACAGAAATGCCAACTTCTAAAAGTGGCATTTCTCCACCAGTCACCATAACTCTGCGCACACCATTGCGCAACATTTATTCACACAAATTCATACATACTAGACTTGACCACACTGCTCCTCTCATACCAGGAATTATCATGGACACACTTATCCCCCATGCATTCCTATGGGAGGGCAGGCCAATCTCACCACACGCACTCAGAGAGCGCACGCACTTTACACTGGACAGCAGTGCTAAAGTGCCTAGAGGCCTAAAACCACCAACACTACACAGGGAAAAGGCTAGGAGACAGGCAAAAAGTTTAGGGGTGAACCTGCCAAAAGGGCCAAGTCCAACAAGTCCCTTTATAATGTTGTGCAGGAGTGAAGGCCTGATATATTAGAGTGGAGGAGCATAGTACTTTGATGGCTCTGTCTGTTTTGCAGTTTTCTTGAAGTGCTATTGGTGTGTCCACTATTCTTATAGTTGGTGAGTGTAAGCCTTTTGAGTGCTGATGATATGTGCATCCCTTTTATAGTATTGGTGATGCGTGCAGGCCTTGGAAGACTTGCGGAGTTGGGAGCTTTCTCCAGCAGTGTGATTTATGCTCCTCTTGGATGCATTGCTGTGCCATGTTTACTCACCACAAAGTTGTTATTAAAAAAATTTTATATAGAAATTATCACACTGGACAAATGTGTGTACGTAGATGTAGATGTGTGTACGTAGATGTAGATGTTGGTCTGATAATTGTTCATGTCTGCATACCATTTTTTAAACTAATTCGCTTTATGGTGATTGCACATTGCGTTGTGAGTAGATGTTCCTTTCATAACCCCTCTTCCCCCCCCCGTAGTTTGTTGCTCAACTGGAATAGGTGTAAGATGTTGACATTGCCCTCTGGGTGCAGAACTCCGTTTCTATTGCCCCTCTGAGGCTGAGGGTGATGTGACACGGAAGTGAGGGTTGGAGGGGGGAGGGGGGAGTGACAGGAGCAATGCACATAACCAAAAAAGTGTGGCAGTCCCAGTCAAAAGCAGGACCTCACGTCTGTATAGACCTGCAGGTGGAAGGGTGTCCCTAATTACATCGGCAAGCAGTCATAAGTACATACCGAATGCAGAACTCTCATGTTTCCATGGTCCATGGCGGAGCAGCTCATCTAGTTCAGGTTTTCTACTTGCATTTTTGAACCTGTAGTTTTATAAGTTAGCCTAATATAAAATTCAGACTACATTAGAGCTACTTATGAATGGGGCAGCTGTGCTCACTCGTGCAGGCAAATTTAGTATTTGGTCTTATGCCGCACTGTCTTCAAAGTTCACCAGCCACCACTCAGTGAAGCCCTGTCAAAACGTTAGGAGTGATCTACACTCCTCATCCTCTTTGACCGCGAAAGCAGCTGGTGCACACGTGCCTTTGCACCCCATGCTCTTACTGCTCTGCTCCACTGTTTCATTCACTATTCACTCAGGGAGCTGGGATATGGGCGAGCCGGCATGCAGCAGGGAGTTGAGCAGGTTAACTGCGGCAAAAAGGCAGCTTTCAAGGTAGCTTGCAGCCATGACTTTAATTCGTTTCCACTCCCATGTCTTCTACCTGCAGAGATTTATTGAGCTGGGAAAATAGCGCAAGTGTGATGCGGGAGATAAAAGAAGAGTCAGGTGAGTAGAGGTCAATAGTGTGAGAAGATGGCCTGGTATATGCTGTCCACTAGTTATAGTGGGCACCTTGCACCAGTCCAAACATCCTTTATTGATGATAGGTTTAAAGACAACCTTTATTGAAAGCTATCCTAGTGGTAGCTATGGAGAGCAGCCTTCAGGCTAAGTCTTGAAGGAGTGTAAAGCTGTTTGTTTTACCAGTCTATAATCTCGTGAATGGCTAAATGAAAGGAGACCACACCAGGTATATATATATAAAATATATGTATTTATTTCTAAACACACCCTACTAGTCTCTTTATGAGGCTAGAGGTCAAAGCACATATGTTAAACTTCAAATATCACAGTAAATTAGCACAATGTACGATTAGCCCTAGGGGTGTACCAAACCATATATTAAGAAAGTGGTATAAGAACCACGACTTGACTAGACACAAGGCCTAGAGCCTGTAGAATCGCTGGGACCCCAAGGAACCACCCAAGGTAGTGACACAGGGGACCCACGGGGGACGTGTGCAGTGTGTGAACACAGCCGCGAGCTCCGTTAGCGTCTATGGGGAAAGTCGCAGTTAGAGTTTTAAAGTTTAGGGACACTTCGGAGTAGGAACAAACCCTTTTGGACTTAGAGAGTTCTAGGGCCAAAACCCACGGGAGCACTGAAGTACTCGTGTTACCTCACCCAGGGAAGCCGGGTGCATAGGTGTCAAATGGTGTCGGGCCGCGCCGTCGTTTTCAATGGCCACTTGCTGGAAAGTGCTGCTGCCGGGAAGATGCGAAGTGTCCGAAGAGATCCAAGCCTGGATCGAAGATGTGAAGAACCTGAAAGCAGAGGGGACAGAGTCTGGGTCACTAGCCAGTGACCAGGGGCACGATAGTCGAATGCCCACCGATGTCGGGTGCTTCAAGTTCGAAGAGGTGAAGATTGTCTCTGCAGCCACAAGGACCAGGAGGTGTTGACGATGACCAGGAGCTGGATTCGAGCTGTCCCACAAGGGATGTCGCTTGCTGCGGTGTCGGTGTCCGGATTGGACACAACAAGCCTTGGCAACAGCAACCCACGCAGGAAGAGTACAAAGGCTTCGGTGCAGACCAGCGAGGTCCGAGGGACTCCCCAAGCAAGGGAGAGTCAGGGCAGGCCTGGAGCAACCAGGGAGGCCCATTGAAATTAGAGTTGTCCTTCTGAGGGACCCACAAGTCGACATACAAGGGATCGCAAAGGGACCTCAAGCGGAATCACAAAATGGCAGCCCACGGATCACTGGGAGTGGCCAGGCTGGCAATCTCGGTGGATTCACTGCTCGGGGTCGGGGCTACAAGTAACCCAAAGCACAGCCTCTAGGATTGACCAGAAGCTTATACACTTGCAAATGTGCACGGTGTCCAGGGGTTCCGGTTCCATGGTACCCACGAGGGCTATGGGTCTCAGCTTTGCTGGGGACTCAGTCAGCCTTTGGAACGTCTGGAAACCCACCTCCTGGGTTGCAAAGTCGTTGGCGTCCGGCGGGAGCTTCGGAGATGCAGACTGGACAGATGCGTCTTAGGTGCCTGCCAAGCAGGGGAGTAACTCCTTTACTCCAAGGGAGATTCTTCAGTCATCTGGTGTTTAACAGATCATCGAAGGTCCAGGATTCAGTTTCAGAGTTTCGTCCAGGGATATCTAAAGTCCTGTTGCCAGGGGTTCCTATCTTATAGCCAAGGAAGGGGTTGGACTAACTCAGGGGACCCACCTATGGGAGGGTTTGGAAAGAGGGGTGGCTACACCCATTTCCTTTGTCCAGTTTCGCGCCAGAGCAGGGGCTGGTAGCCCCTGCAGCTGGTTTTAACTAGGCTATGCACAGGGACACCAAATGTGCCCCCAGTGCAGGACTTCAAAGCACTCTGAGAGTGCACCCACCCAGCCCCAATACACTAAGGCCTGTCTGGGAGGTGGTAACACCTCCCTGTGACAGGAAACCTATTGTCCAGGCCTCCCCTGCCGGAGTTTCGGTCAGCAGCAGGAGGCCAGACTCGTGTCTGTGGCTGCAGCATCCATTTTGTGATGCCAGGGCTCTGTTAGCTGGTACCGGGTATACCGGTGCTGTCATGTCTCTCCCTCTAGAAGGGTGGGATCATACTCCCACACCAGTTACTGGTGTGACTCCCACACCAGTTACTGGTGTGGGGGTATGATTCCAAGGTGTTTGACACCAAACACGACATGTTTCGGTGCAGCCATCCCAAAGTTAGCATTTACCGTTTAGTTATAATGCACTTAAGAGTATATGGTCAGGCTGCACTCACAGACAACCCCGGAGGATAGATTCCGAAGGCTGCAGAGGGGCTCTGCTCATGCATGGGCACCCTCTCACATAAAACCAAGCACCCTGCCTTCAGGATTGATAAGGCCTGCCATAGGGGTGACTGATAGGTTTATATGTGCAGTGCTAGGGTGAGATATAGTGAACCTATATCTCAGTAAGGGGTGCATGCACCACCTCACTCAGGCTGCTGTAGCAGTCCTGTGGTGTCATTTTGGGAGGCTGCCTAGGGGTGGCATAATACATGCTTCAGCCCCTGGTAGGCCTCTGGAGTACCTATGCCCTTGGTACATAGTATACCATATACTAGGGACTTATAAGGGCACCCCAGAATCCAATCTGTGGTGTACCTAAGGTACAGGGAATCCATTTAGAGAGGAAGCAGCTAGGCTGGGGTCCTGGATAGCAGGGTCCCAGCCAGACTAAAGTCGAAAAACAGTGAAACATCATCAAAAAGTGGGGGTAACCATAAGAAGCAGATCCTACTCTCCTACAAATAGTAGCTAGTGATCACAGTGACTGCGAGTTTTGGAGGTGATGGAACCTTGAAGAAGCTTGGAGAAGTAAGGTGCCCTTCAGAAAGATAGGAGAAAGATTGGTGGATTGGAGATTCAGAATGTATTTTCATTGGTTCTTTGCTCCCTACTAAATGCATCTTGCTGCTTGTGAAATTCGATTTTGAATTTCTGACTTTCTGACATCATGGGTTTTTGAAGCTTTTCAACATTTTTTTAACAGTGCAGTAAATGGAGTATTTCCCTGATTTTGCTGTGGCATTTCCACACTCTCCTAGGGTATTTGGTTTATTCGTTTTTGTTTTTTTAAAAACAAAATCTTGCTTGGAGAGTTTGTTTCTGGAAAAAGATTTTTTTTTAAAGTTCGATGAATAGCTATCAAATTGGTGGCGGCCGTCCACCAAACTTCCTTTACATAAGTGGTTCCTTTCAATCTACAAAGATGACAGCTAGGATGATGGTCATCTCTAAATTTGGTGGACAGTAGACCATCAGGTTGGGAGAAGTAATGCCCTCTGCCATCCTGAAGGACTCTATTTCATCCACCTAACCTTAAATCAGGCCAAAGTTCTATTACTCTAAAGGATCATCACGAAACTATTAAAAATTGTGTCAAACAATTTCATCCAAAAATAATATTCATGGTTTGTCTGAACTCAAACTTATAAGGGCATCCTAAATATGCCAAAATAAAAGAAACTAGATGAAAAATGCCAACATGTTTCTTTCTTGATTCAGTCAAATGATTCAGCTGGTCACTCTTTGACATCTTTTATGAGTTTGAGAGGGTGGTACATTATAAGGTAAGTGGTTCTTGAAAGCAACAGCTGAATGACAACTTTGGGACATTCAAAAGTGTTAAAAATGGTCTGCAAAGTGTTTTTGTGAGTATCAACAATGTCAGCATCTTTTTTAAGGTGCCTGTCTTACTTGTATGATGGACGTCGATAAAGTGTTGTGTACGTTCGTTGCGGCAGGATTCAGTGACATTTTTGCTATCCTGGTGTTCAAGTGAGAGATTAGGAATTTTGATCGCTGTAGATTAGTTGAACTATATGTTGGACCTGACCCTTTTTGCAGGGTTATCCCCAAACTTTTAGTGCTAAAGTGCATATGCTCTCTGTGTAAATTGTATTGGTGATTGAGTTATCCATGATTGGCATATTTGATTTACGGGTAAGTCCCTAGTAAAGTGCACTGCGTGTGCCCAGGTCCTGTAAATCAAATGCTACTAGTGGGCATGCAGCACTGATTGTGCCACCCACATGAGTAGCCTTATAACCATGTCTTTAAACTGCCATGTCGACCTGGCAAGTGCACCCACTTGCCAGGCCCTAACCTTCCCTTTGTCTACATGTAAGGCACCCCTAAGGTAGGCCCAAAGTAGCCCCATGGTCAGGGTGCAGTGTATGTGAAATGTAGGACAGGTGTTGGTGTGTTTCACATGTCCTGATAGTGAAATACTGGCAATTTTGTTTTTAACTATTACAACACCTATCTCTCCCATAGTTTATCATTGGAGCTTCCTTGTAGCATCTTACAAGTGTAACTTTCAATTGGGAAGAGATGGAGATTTGGAGTTTGGGCTCCCTGAACTCAGAATTTAAAAAAACATATTTTAGTGAAGTTGGTTTTTTAAATTTTGTGTTTGAAAATGCCATTTTTAGAAAGTGAACATTTTCTTGTTTAAACATCCTGTGCCTCTGCCTTCCTTTGGAATCAATGTCTGGTTTAGACTGACAGGGGCTGTTTGTGCATTCACTCTAGACAGTCACACAAAGGGAACCGAGGTGTATACTGCATATCCTGATGGCCCATCACCAGGCTTATGAGACTTCCTGAGCTACAGTGGTGGGAGGAGTTGTCACTGACACCCAAATATGGCTGTGCCTGTTATCTTACAATGCTGTCTTCACCCCCCTGGAGTGTGTATGGAGCAAAGGTAGGGCAAGACAGGAACTTGTGAACTACAAAGACTTCTCTTTGAAGTATGCCTACTTCAAAGGCAAAAAAGGGTATACGTCTTGAACCTGTAACCCAACAATTTTGGAACACTTCTCAATCAAGAAGCGACCCTGCCAAGGAGAAGAGCTGAAGAGCTGTAAGAAGGAGTCCTGCCCATTTGCTGTGTCTTGCTTTGCTGGGTTGACCTGCAGTTGCTGTTTCTACTGTGGAGACGAAAGGACTGGACTTTGCTGTGTATCCTGCTTGAGAAGTTTCTCCAAGGGATTGTGTGTGCTCGCTGTCAGGACTGAGCATTTCTATCCAAGGCTGAGCAAATCTCCTCTTAGATCCAGAGCTGGGCAGAGGTTTCAGTGCAGGAATTCACTGTTAAATTGGAGCCAACTGGTAGCCAGATGGTTCCGGTCAAGATTGGGGCAATAATATTCATTCCTTTTTATGCGGCGGAATTCTAATATGGCGGCCGCCTATTAGAGTAGGTTAGCGTTCTAGTGGTTGTTTGCTGTGGAATGCATTTGGAATTTCGCGCTCGCTCACCTGTGGAGCTGCGCACTTCAACCGTCGCCTAGGAGGAGCAAGGAGCGTTTTCCCGCTGTAGCGTTTCCAGTCAAGAAGATAATTCAGCTAAAAGATTCTTGCAGTTCCAGAGTTTGTATTGATTCCGTGTTTAGAACGCTGCAGGTCTGTAAATTCACTTATTCTCACAGAGACTCTATTACAGAATTATTTCCTGGAATTTCTCGTGTGGCAGAGGTAGTGTCCTAGTTCCTTGGTCATACCTTCCGCCCAATATTTTCTGATACAGACTCTCATTTTCTTCAGGATTCTTATTGGTAAAGTCAACCAATTTGAATATGGTGCTTTTAGACTCACCCATTTTTGGCAGCGCCACCTTTTAGTTGTTCCTTTTCAGTTGGAGATGTATAGAGCTTGTTCTCTACCTTTTTTTGTGTTTACGAGGATTGACAGTCAATAATTCATTAAGAGAACTGCAACTACATCTATACCGCTATTAATCAATTCAACTCAAGATAGTTCTCCTTCTACTTGTAATTATAAATATATATATATATATATATATATATATTATTTGTACTTGCCACCATCTCCGCTCCTGGTCTTCAAGTCAGTCAACTGCAAAGAAAAGATAAGACATTGAGGACAGTGCGAGCATGTGCAAGATATATTTATAAAGAGTCCTCTACAGAACTATTCCCATCCATACAGAGAGACGCTTACCCACTGAGCGTTACAGGTATAACTAAGGATAGTGATAGACATATAGTTACTGCAGGAGGGTCAAGGGGGAAAGTAGAGTAACATTGTGCTTTGTGGTTACAGGTGCAGAAAGGTCCAGACTTTTGCCGTAAGAAGAAGCACCACAGTGGCAGCCTCTCTTTTCTTCCCATTCCCCTTTCCCCCTCAGTACTGTGGGCAGAGTAACTTCTAGCTCTCAGTGGTGTTTGGGAATTGAGAAACATACATCTGTTGTGAGGCGTTCGGCGATTCGGCTCCCGTGGAGGTTCAAGCTCTGGTACGTGCTTCTGACAGATTGAAGTGCCTTACCAAATCCTTCCACTTGGGCAGAATGGCTGAAGGCATAGATGTTAAGGCATTAGCTTCAGTGTTAGAAGGATTGCAGAAACAATTAAGTGAAACCAGGGAAGAGGTTAGGAAGTCGAGCCAGGAAGCCAGTTTCCTTCGTCAAAGATTAGACGAGTTAGTTACGAGTTCCAACCCTAGTCCTAAGGAGCAAAGGCCCCAATCCTTCTCCCCTTCTTCTTCCGCTGCTGAGTTAACCACTCAAGTGATCCATGCCATGTCCCCGACAATTCCATTAGCCCCTCCAGAGAGATTTCAAGGTGATCCACATAAGGCCCAGATTTTCTTCACTCAGTGCTCCTTACATTTTTTATGTAAGCCCATACTTTTTAAGGAAGACCAAGCCAAGGTGTCCTTTATACTGTCTTACCTGAGTGGAGATGCTGCAGCTTGGTCCATGCCGTTGGTAAATTCCAATGATCGTATTCTGTACAATTTTGAAGAGTTCAAGTCAGAGTTCCTTAGAATTTTTGATCGAAGAACCATCTCTCAGACCACAGATAATGAACTCTTAGATTTAAAGCAAGGAAATCTTGAGTTGGTCGCTTACTTAGCGCAATTTAATAAATTAATTTTGGAAACAAACTGGCCGGAAGCCAAGAGAGCAGCAATTTTCTATAGAGGGCTGAAGGATGAATTAAAGGATGGCCTAGCACAAATTCCTAAGAGACCTACAGAATTATCAGAATTAATCGACCTGGTTTTGCAAATTGATCAACGACAGTTTGAAAGAAATAATGAACGTCGAAAAGAAGTTCGATATATTCCGCCTCGACTAGATAGGATCAAATCTGATGTACCCAAGATCAGTGAAGCAAGTGCGGGTGAGGAGCCTATGCAAATTGGCACAGTGCGTGGCCCATTGACCAAGGAGGAGAGAGAGAAGAGAAGGAGCGGTAAGCTGTGCATGTTCTGTGAAAGTCCGGGGCATTTTGTCAGGGAGTGTCCCAAGAAACCAAGAAACAATACTTGGGCAAAAGACAGGCTCCACCAGTAGAAGGAGTTGCTCTGGTGGGAGCTGCCGAAGAGACAGCTCCAAATACCCAACAAATTGTGAATACCTTGCAGTCATCTGCCCTCATCTGATAATTTCCTGTGTGATCAAATTTCGAGATATAAATGTGGAAAAGGTCTCGGTGATGATCGACTCTGGTGCAACGGGAAATGTTTGCGACATTAAATTTGCAGAGTCTTTAGGAATTTGCTTTGTCAAGAAAGAAAGACCAGAACCTGTTTGTGCTGTTGATGGCACCAATTTATCTTCAGGTCCCATTACTTATGACACCGAAGAGATCACGTTGATTGGACCCAAAAGGCATCGGAGTTTCTTGAGATTTAGACTTATCGATGCCCCTCAGTTTCAATTTATTTTGGGGTTACCATGGCTTACCGAGCATAATCCAAGGATTGATTGGGCTAAGAGAACTATAGAGATGAATTCAGATTACTGTGAGGAGCATTGTTTCGACTCTTGTGAATCTCATCCTCAGTCGTCTCCATCGTCCTTTTTGGCGGAACAAATGCGTATGATTTGTACAGTGGAAGTTCAAGACATTCCAGAGGAATATAACGATTTGATATCTGTATTTGATGAGACAGAGGCCACTAAATTACCCCCTCATCGGGAGCACGATTGTAAGATCGAGCTCGAACCTGGTGGATCCTTGCCATGTAGTCGGATATATGCTCTGTCTGAAGCTGAGAACAAATTTTTGAAAGTATATTTGGACAAATACTTAGCCAACGGGTTTATCCGACCCTCAAAGTCTCCGGTCTCGTCTCCATTGTTCTTTATCCTGAGAGAAAGATGGGAAACTGAGAACTTGCATAGACTACCGCGCTCTAAATCTAGTCACCAAGAAGAACCATTACCCCTTGCCACTAATTTCTGAACTCCTAGATCAGGTCAAAGAAGCCCACATCTACACAAAATTGGATCTAGGAGGGGCTTACCATCTGGTGCGCATGGCTGAAGGAGACGAGTGGAAGACAGCTTTTAGAACGCGTTTTGGTCTGTTCAAGTATCAGGTCATGCCGTTCGGCCTGTGTAATGCACCAGCAGCATTCAGCATTTTGTCAATGACATTCTACGAGAATATCTGGATCGATTTGCCGTCGTATACATTGACGACATTCTCATTTTTTCTGCTAACATGGAAGAGCACGTACGACATGTTCGTGCAATCTTGCAATGATTGTTGGAAAATCAACTTTTTGTAAAATTGGAGAAGTGTGTATTTCATGCTAGTCGAGTGGAGTTTTTGGGCTTTGTTCTATCTTCTGAAGGAGTTTCCATGGATGATTCCAAAGTAAGAGCGATCAAAGATTGGCCGGCTCCATGAACGGTCAAAGAGGTGCAAAGTTTCCTTGGCTTTGACAATTTTTACCGGCGCTTTATTCATAACTTTTCTGAGAAGGTTAGCCCCATCACTCGTTTGCTCAGAAAGAAAGAAAGGTTTGTTTGGAGTTCAGAGACTGAAGAGGCATTCCAGTTGTTAAAGGAAACTTTCACCACCGCACCAATCTTGTTACACCCTAATCCTAGAGAACCTTTCTTTGTGGAAGCAGATGCTTCAAATCTGGCCATTGGTGGAGTCCTTTCGCAAAAGCATAAAGAGACGGGCCAGCTTCATCCTGTGGCATACCGATCACGTAAATTGACAGCTGCGGAAGTCAATTATCCAATTGCCGACAAAGAACTGTTAGCAGTAAAGGATGCTTTTCAAGAATGGAGGCATTATTTATGGGGAGCAAAGCATGAAATCACAGTTTTCACAGATCATCGGAATTTACAATTCCTTAAGTCAGCAAGAACCCTTACCCCTCGGCAATTGAGAGGGTCCCTTTTCTTTGCAGACTATAATTTTGTTCTGACCTACAAGCCGGGATCTGCCAATGGTAAAGCAGACGCTTTATCCCGTTTGAATTCTGGAGAAGACAGAGAAAACCCTAAAGAAGGCCATATTATTCCTGAAGAAAAGATTGTTGGAACAATGTCATACCCAGAATTGGAAGGCAAGATAAAGGATCATCTTACTGAATCTGAGAAGTTAAATTGGGTACAGGAAGGGCCCGATAGAGAAATTAAAGATGGAAAGCCTTTCTACCAAGGAAGACTTTATGTCCCCAATGAAGAATTACGTAATAATGTCATTCAGTTGTTTCACGATAATCCATTGGCTGGTCACAAGGGAGTGAAGAAGACCCTGGAACTGGTTAGACGATATTTTTGGTGGCCAAGCATGGAAACTCAGGTGAGACAGTATGTGGCCTCTTGCGAGCAATGTGTTAAGGGAAAAGTCATCAGACAATCACCACAAGGGCTGCTCATGCCTCTTGCAGTTTCCCCATATCCATGGCATACTGTTTCCATGGATTTTATCGTCGATTTGCCTTCAAGTCAGGGTTATTCCACTATCTGGGTTGTGGTTGACCATTTTTCTAAGATGAGCCATTTCATTCCATTAAAATCCATCCCAAGTGCAGTGCAGTTAGATACCTTGTTCACGCAACATGTAGTTAAAAATCATGGAATTCCAAGGGTGGTGATCTCAGACCGGGGTACTCAGTTTGTGTCTCGTTTTTGGAGATCCTTTTTAAAAAATGTGGGCGTGGATTCCCGTCTGTCAACTAGTTTCCACCCAGAGACTGAAGGACAGACGGAGAGAGTGAATCAGGATTTGGAGCAATACTTGCGCCTATACTTGATGGATCAGGAGGGAGATTGGCCAACCTTGATTTGGGCAGCAGAATTCGCCTATAATAACTCTGTACACTCCTCCACAGGTTATTCTCCATTCTTTCTGAATTCAGGTAGACACCCAAACATGTTAATTGGCAAAATTGAAAGTGAGGTACCAGCAGTTGAGGAAGTAGTACTAGATTTACAGAAGGCCTATCAGTTAGCCACTGAAAATTTGGTAAAAGCTAAAGAATCTTACAAGAAACAGGCAGACAGGAGTAGGAGAGAAAATCTAGTTTTTGAGTCTGGAGATAAAGTTTGGATTTTCACTCGAAACATGCGATTAAAGGGAAACAGAAAATTTTAACCTCGATTTGTAGGTCCTTTTGAAGTGGACAGGATGGTCAACCCAGTTAGTGTAAAGGTCAAACTTCCTTCTAAGCTCAAGATACACCCAGTATTCCATGTCTCCTTAATCAAAAGAAACCCACCAGATTTAAGAAAAGATTTGCCCCCAGCTCCTGTTCAAGTGCAGTCTGAAGAGGAATTTTAAGTGAAAAGAATAATAGATTCCAGGTTCAAGAAGGGAAGGTTGTTTTATTTGGTAGACTGGAAGGGTTTTGGTCCTGAGGAAAGGTCTTGGGAGCCCAGTTCAAATGTTCATGCCCCTAGACTGGTAAAGGAATTTCATAAGACTCACCCACAGAAGCCAAGAGAGAGGAGGAGGGTTCTTGGTGGGGGGTACTGTCAGGACTGAGCGTTTCTATCCAAGGCTGAGCAGATCTCCTCTTAGATCCAGAGCTGGGCAGAGGTTTCAGTGCAGGAATTCACTGTTAAATTGGAGCCAACTGGTAGCCAGATGGTTCTGGTCAAGATTGGGGCAATAATATTCATTCCTTTTTATGCAGCGGAATTCTAATATGGCAGCCGCCTATTAGAGTAGGTTAGCGTTCTAGTGGTTGTTTGCTGTGGAACGCGTTTGGAATTTCGCGCTCGTTCACCTGTGGAGCTGCGCACTTCAACCGTCGCCTAGGAGGAGCAAGGAGCGTTTTCCCGCTGTAGCGTTTCCAGTCAAGAAGATAATTCAGCTAAAAGATTCTTGCAGTTCCAGAGTTTGTATTGATTCTGTGTTTAGATCGCTGCAGGTCTGTAAATTCACATATTCTCACAGAGACTCTATTACAGAATTATTTCCTGGAATTTCTCGTGTGGCAGAGGTAGTGTCCTAGTTCCTTGGTCATACCTTCCGCCCAATATTTTCTGATACAGACTCTCATTTTCTTCAGGATTCTTATTGGTAAAGTCAAACAATTTGAATATGGCGCTTTTAGGCTCACCCATTTTTGGCAGCACCCCCTTTTAGTTGTTCCTTTTCAGTTGGAGCTGTATAGAGCTTGTTCTCTACCTTTTTTGTGTTTACGAGGATTGACAATCAAAAATTAATTAAGAGAACTGCAACTACATCTATACCGCTATTAATCAATTCAACTCAAGATAGTTCTCCTTCTACTTGTAATTATAAATGTATATATATATATACTTGTACTTACCACCATCTCCGCTCCTGGTCTTCAAGTCAGTCAACTGCAAAGAAAAGATAAGACATTGAGGACAGTGCGAGCATGTGCAAGATATATTTATAAAGAGTCCTCTACAGAACTATTCCCATCCATACAGAGAGACGCTTACCCACTGAGCGTTACAGGTATAACTAAGGATAGTGATAGAAATATAGTTACTGCAGGAGGGTCAAGGGGGAAAGTAGAGTAACATTGTGCTTTGTGGTTACAGGTGCAGAAAGGTCCAGACTTTTGACGTAAGAAGAAGCACCACAGTGGCAGCCTCTCTTTTCTTCCCATTCCCCTTTCCCCCTCAGTACTGTGGGCAGAGTAACTTCTACCTCTCAGTGGTGTTTGGGAATTGAGAAACATACATCTGTTGTGAGGCGTTCGGCGATTCGGCTCCCGTGGAGGTTCAAGCTAAGAGATTGAAGTGCCTTACCAAAACCTTCCACTTGGGCAGAATGGCTGAAGGCATAGATGTTAAGGCATTAGCTTCAGTGTTAGAAGGATTGCAGAAACAATTAAGTGAAACCAGGGAAGAGGTTAGGAAGTCGAGCCAGGAGGCCAGTTTCCTTCGTCAAAGATTAGACGAGTTAGTTACGAGTTCCAACCCTAGTCCTAAGGAGCAAAGGCCCCAATCCTTCTCCCCTTCTTCTTCTGCTGCTGAGTTAACCACTCAAGTGATCCATGCCATGACCCCGACAATTCCATTAGCCCCTCCAGAGAGATTTCAAGGTGATCCACATAAGGCCCAGATTTTCTTCACTCAGTGCTCCTTACATTTTTTATGTAAGCCCATACTTTTTAAGGAAGACCAAGCCAAGGTGGCCTTTATACTGTCTTACCTGAGTGGAGATGCTGCAGCTTGGTCCATGCCGTTGGTAAATTCCAATGATCGTATTTTGTACAATTTTGAAGAGTTCAAGTCAGAGTTCCTTAGAGTTTTTGATTTAAGAACCATCTCTCAGACCACAGATAATGAACTCTTAGATTTAAAGCAAGGAAATCTTGAGTTGGTCGCTTACTTAGCGCAATTTAATAAATTAATTGTGGAAACAAACTGGCCGGAAGCCAAGAGAGCAGCAATTTTCTATAGAGGGCTGAAGGATGAATTAAAGGATGGCCTAGCACAAATTCCTAAGAGACCTACAGAATTATCAGAATTAATCGACCTGGTTTTGCAAATTGATCAACGACAGTTTGAAAGAAATAATGAACGTCGAAAAGAAGTTCGATATATTCCGCCTCGACTAGATAGGATCAAATCTGATGTACCCAAGATCAGTGAAGCAAGTGCGGGTGAGGAGCCTATGCAAATTGGCACAGTGCGTGGCCCATTGACCAAGGAGGAGAGAGAGAAGAGAAGGAGCGGTAAGCTGTGCATGTTCTGTGAAAGTCCGGGGCATTTTGTCAGGGAGTGTCCCAAGAAACCAAGAAACAATACTTGGGCAAAAGACAGGCTCCACCAGTAGAAGGAGTTGCTCTGGTGGGAGCTGCCGAAGAGACAGCTCCAAATACCCAACAAATTGTGAATACCTTGCAGTCATCTGCCCCTCATCTGATAATTTCCTGTGTGATCAAATTTCGAGATATAAATGTGGAAAAGGTCTCGGTGATGATCGACTCTGGTGCAACGGGAAATGTTTGCGACATTAAATTTGCAGAGTCTTTAGGAATTTGCTTTGTCAAGAAAGAAAGACCAGAACCTGTTCGTGCTGTTGATGGCACCAATTTATCTTCAGGTCCCATTACTTATGACACCGAAGAGATCACGTTGATTGGACCCAAAAGGCATCGGAGTTTCTTGAGATTTAGACTTATCGATGCCCCTCAGTTTCAATTTATTTTGGGGTTACCATGGCTTACCGAGCATAATCCAAGGATTGATTGGGCTAAGAGAACTATAGAGATGAATTCAGATTACTGTGAGGAGCATTGTTTCGACTCTTGTGAATCTCATCCTCAGTCGTCTCCATCGTCCTTTTTGGCGGAACAAATGCGTATGATTTGTACAGTGGAAGTTCAACACATTCCAGAGGAATATAACGATTTGATATCTGTATTTGATGAGAAAGAGGCCACTAAATTACCCCCTCATCGGGAGCACGATTGTAAGATCGAGCTCGAACCTGGTGGATCCTTGCCATGTAGTCGGATATATGCTCTGTCTGAAGCTGAGAACGAATTTTTGAAAGTATATTTGGCCAAATACTTAGCCAACGGGTTTATCCGACCCTCAAAGTCTCCGGTCTCGTCTCCATTGTTCTTTATCCTGAGAGAAAGATGGGAAACTGAGAACTTGCATAAACTACCGCGCTCTAAATCTAGTCACCAAGAAGAACCATTACCCCTTGCCACTAATTTCTGAACTCCTAGATCAGGTCAAAGAAGCCCACATCTACACAAAATTGGATCTAGGAGGGGCTTACCATCTGGTGCGCATGGCTGAAGGAGATGAGTGGAAGACAGCTTTTAGAACGCGTTTTGGTCTGTTCGAGTATCAGGTCATGCCGTTCGGCCTGTGTAATGCACCAGCAGCATTCAGCATTTTGTCAATGACATTCTACGAGAATATCTGGATCGATTTGCCGTCGTATACATTGACAACATTCTCATTTTTTCTGCTAACATGGAAGAGCACGTACGACATGTTCGTGCAATTTTGCAATGATTGTTGGAAAATCAACTTTTTGTAAAATTGGAGAAGTGTGTATTTCATGCTAGTCGAGTGGAGTTTTTGGACTTCGTTCTATCTTCTGAAGGAGTTTCCATGGATGATTCCAAAGTAAGAGCGATCAAAGATTGGCCGTCTCCATGAACAGTCAAAGAGGTGCAAAGTTTCCTTGGCTTTGACAATTTTTACCGGCGCTTTATTCATAACTTTTCTGAGAAGGTTAGCCCCATCACTCGTTTGCTCAGAAAGAAAGAAAGGTTTGTTTGGAGTTCAGAGACTGAAGAGGCATTCCAGTTGTTAAAGGAAACTTTCACCACCGCACCAATCTTGTTACACCTAATCCCAGAGAACCTTTCTTTGTGGAAGCAGATGCTTCAAATCTGGCCATTGGTGGAGTCCTTTCGCAAAAGCATAAAGAGACGGGCCAGCTTCATCCTGTGGCATACCGATCACGTAAATTGACAGCTGCAGAAGTCAATTATCCAATTACCGACAAAGAACTGTTAGCAGTAAAGGATGCTTTTCAAGAATGGAGACATTATTTATGGGGAGCAAAGCATGAAATCACAGTTTTCACAGATCATCGGAATTTACAATTCCTTAAGTCAGCAAGAACCCTTACCCCTCGGCAATTGAGAGGGTCCCTCTTCTTTGCAGACTATAATTTTGTTCTGACCTACAAGCCGGGATCTGCCAATGGTAAAGACGCTTTATCCCGTTTGAATTCTGGAGAAGACAGAGAAAACCCTAAAGAAGGCCATATTATTCCTGAAGAAAAGATTGTTGGAACAATCTCATACCCAGAATTGGAAGGCAAGATAAAGGATCATCTTACTGAATCTGAGAAGTTAAATTGGGTACAGGAAGGGCCCGATAGAGAAATTAAAGATGGAAAGCCTTTCTACCAAGGAAGACTTTATGTCCCCAATGAAGAATTACGTAGTAATGTCATTCAGTTGTTTCAGGATAATCCATTGGCTGGTCACAAGTGAGTGAAGAAGACCCTGGAACTGGTTAGACGATATTTTTGGTGGCCAAGCATGGAAACTCAGGTGAGACAGTATGTGGCCTCTTGCGAGCAATGTGTTAAGGGAAAAGTCATCAGACAATCACCACAAGGGCTGCTCATGCCTCTTGCAGTTTCCCCATATCCATGGCATACTGTTTCCATGGATTTTATCGTCGATTTGCCTTCAAGTCAGGGTTATTCCACTATCTGGGTTGTGGTTGACCATTTTTCTAAGATGAGCCATTTCATTCCATTAAAATCCATCCCAAGTGCAGTGCAGTTAGCTACCTTGTTCACGCAACATGTAGTTAAAAATCATGGAATTCCAAGGGTGGTGATCTCAGACCGGGGTACTCAGTTTGTGTCTCGTTTTTGGAGATCCTTTTTAAAAAATGTGGGCGTGGATTCCGGTCTGTCAACTAATTTCCAGCCAGAGACTGATGGACAGACAGAGAGAGTGAATCAGGATTTGGAGCAATACTTGCGCCTATACTTGATGGATCAGGAGGGAGATTGGCCAACCTTGATTTGGGCAGCAGAATTCGCCTATAATAACTCTGTACACTCCTCCACAGGTTATTCTCCATTCTTTCTGAATTCAGGTAGACACCCAAACATGTTAATTGGCAAAATTGAAAGTGAGGTACCAGCAGTTGAGGAAGTAGTACTAGATTTACAGAAGGCCTATCAGTTAGCCACTGAAAATTTGGTAAAAGCTAAAGAATCTTACAAGAAACAGGCAGACAGGAGTAGGAGAGAAAATCTAGTTTTTGAGTCTGGAGATAAAGTTTGGATTTCCACTCGAAACATGCGATTAAAGGGAAACAGAAAATTTCAACCTCGATTTGTAGGTCCTTTTGAAGTGGACAGGATGGTCAACCCAGTTAGTGTAAAGGTCAAACTTCCTTCTAAGCTCAAGATACACCCAGTATTCCATGTCTCCTTAATCAAAAGAAACCCACCAGATTTAAGAAAAGATTTGCCCCCAGCTCCTGTTCAAGTGCAGTCTGAAGAGGAATTTGAAGTGAAAAGAATAATAGATTCCAGGTTCAAGAAGGGAAGGTTGTTTTATTTGGTAGACTGGAAGGGTTTTGGTCCTGAGGAAAGGTCTTGGGAGCCCAGTTCAAATGTTCATGCCCCTAGACTGGTAAAGGAATTTCATAAGACTCACACACAGAAGCCAAGAGAGAGGAGGAGGGTTCTTGGTGGGGGGTACTGTCAGGACTGAGCATTTCTATCCAAGGCTGAGCAGATCTCCTCTTAGATCCAGAGCTGGGCAGAGGTTTCAGTGCAGGAATTCACTGTTAAATTGGAGCCAACTGGTAGCCAGATGGTTCTGGTCAAGATTGGGGCAATAATATTAATTCCTTTTTATGCAGCGGAATTCTAATATGGCAGCCGCCTATTAGAGTAGGTTAGCGTTCTAGTGGTTGTTTGCTGTGGAACGCGTTTGGAATTTCGCGCTCGCTCACCTGTGGAGCTGCGCACTTCAACCCTCGCCTAGGAGGAGCAAGGAGCGTTTTCCCGCTGTAGCGTTTCCAGTCAAGAAGATAATTCAGCTAAAAGATTCTTGCAGTTCCAGAGTTTGTATTGATTCCGTGTTTAGAACGCTGCAGGTCTGTAAATTCACTTATTCTCACAGAGACTCTATCACAGAATTATTTCCTGGAATTTCTCGTGTGGCAGAGGTAGTGTCCTAGTTCCTTGGTCATACCTTCCGCCCAATATTTTCTGATACAGACTCTCATTTTCTTCAGGATTCTTATTGGTAAAGTCAACCAATTTGAATATGGCGCTTTTAGACTCACCCATTTTTGGCAGCACCCCCTTTTAGTTGTTCCTTTTCAGTTGGAGCTGTATCGAGCTTGTTCTCTACCTTTTTTTGTGTTTACGAGGATTGACAGTCAAAAATTCATTAAGAGAACTGCAACTACATCTATACCGCTATTAATCAATTCAACTCAAGATAGTTCTCCTTCTACTTGTAATTATAAATATATATATATATATACTTGTACTTACCACCATCTCCGCTCCTGGTCTTCAAGTCAGTCAACTGCAAAGAAAAGATAAGACATTGAGGACAGTGCGAGCATGTGCAAGATATATTTATAAAGAGTCCTCTACAGAACTATTCCCATCCATACAGAGAGACGCTTACCCACTGAGCGTTACAGGTATAACTAAGGATAGTGATAGAAATATAGTTACTGCAGGAGGGTCAAGGGGGAAAGTAGAGTAACATCGTGCTTTGTGGTTACAGGTGCGGAAAGGTCCAGACTTTTGCCGTAAGAAGAAGCACCACAGTGGCATCCTCTCTTTTCTTCCTATTCCCCTTTCCCCTTTCCCCCTCAGTACTGTGGGCAGAGTAACTTCTAGCTCTCAGTGGTGTTTGGGAATTGATTAACATACATCTGTTGTGAGGTGTTCGGCGATTCGGCTCCCATGGAGGTTCAAGCTCTGGTACGTGCTTCTGACACTCGGCACCTGTTAAGAAGTCTCAGGGCCATCAAAGACTTCACCTTCAGCATTCCTGAACTCCACTGCTGGGATCTCTGAGCTGCCTTGTGGTACCTATTCCAGTTCTGGGCCCTTGGAGGTTGCTTTGCTCCTTGAAACCATCAAAATTGACGCATCGCTCTTCCAGCGCCTGTTTTTCCAATGCAGCACATCCGTGCAGGAAAAGTTTCCACACACCACCACCATGCGGCCGAAGAAATCCCTGCAGCCCGAGTTCAGTACACCGTGTCTCTGAAGTCCAAGACCCCTGCACTGACTCCGACGCAGGCCCTGCTGTGCGGCTTAAAGAATCACGCATCGTTGGACCGTGGCTAAAGAAATCGATTCAGCGACTGTTTGCCGCCGTCACCGCATCGACCTTCAGTGCACCCAGATTTCCACGAATCCCACCAGTGTGCCAAGTTTTCTGATGCTTCCATCCTCTGCGGCTGTTTTCCTTGTGAATTTTGATGCACCTAAAGGTACTTTGTGTAAAATGACCACATCCATAGAGTTCTATAGAGAGAATTGCTAAAACCTTCTAAAAGTAATATTTTGAGTTGTGTATTTTGAATTTTAGTCACTTTGGTCTTGTTTGGTTTCGATAAAGATACTTTATTTTTCTAAACTGGTGTGGTGTTCATTTGTAGTATTTTCACTGTGTTACTGTGTGTGTTATGTATAAATACTTTACACATTGCCTCTGAGATAAGCCTGACTGCTCGTGCCAAGCTACCAAGGTGGTGAGCAGGGATTATCTGGGTGTGTAACTCCCTCACCCTGACTAGAAGGAAGGTTCCCTACTTGGACATGGTGCAAACCACTCCCAACTAGAGACCCCCATTTCCAACACTATAATAAAAAGGTTTAATAGCTATGGATTTGTTATTTTGCATTGAATGTAAATTAGGTGTTTGCCCACTTTTAGGATAAGGGTTGTCCTGGAAAAATGAGAAATGACAGGAATGAGATGCTGAGTCAGAAGCAGGTCCATCTTTAAATGGTGCCAGAAGAATGTTTCTGCTTCGCCTGTTTGAAGCGAGGTGCCGCAAGAATACCCTTCAGTCTTCAGAGTGACTAGAACAAGTGTACGTAAGGGAGCAAGGCACAGGCTTCTGATAAAATAAAATAAGAAGAGGCACAGTACAGCTGTAGAATTACCGGGCCATGAGAAATGGAGAGTGAAGGTTGCAACAGTCGGCTCGTCAACCAAATATTAAAGAATCAATATGATTATGCCATTACAGAGAACATTCCAATGTAAGATGCAAAAGAATACTTCCGCCACCACATCTGGCTCTCACATGCCCTGCATTGATTTAAGCCCAGTTGTGAGTGGAAATAACTTCTAGTCATGTATATAGTCTCAGCAAACAGAAGGAAACATCCTGATAGCGAGGGTGAAATTCCACCAATCGCACCCTCAATATGTAACATTCACCTAATGTCTGTTTTCTAGGTTTCGAGTTGCACCTAGTTAACATTTCTCTATTTCTTTGTTTTATTTTTTTAATTTCTGTACCAAATTCCACATAGTCTGATTCAAGAGCTACGGTTAGTTTAGTTTTCACAGTTTTATTGTTATGGCAAGTTAAGAGATGTGAGTATCTCTGCCTTATTTTTGGGTTCTATATTTATTTGTGAACCATACTTGCAATCCGGTATCATTTGTGAGTCTGCCTTCATTTTCTGGTTCTCCTGCTTTTCCTAGTAACAGGTTCTCTCTTTTCCAGCCCTTACTGTCTTCACCTTTTGCAAGTCTTTCTGCAATCCTGTAATTGTTCTCATTGTTTATTCAAGTATGGCCCCTTTTCACATAAGATTAAGGAACTCTTTAAAAAGTTTTAAAATTACTTCTATAGTGCCACTCCAATGTTTGGATAAAGCTTCTGACCTTTTTGGATTTTAGAAAGATTTCTATGATTACTCCTAGATAATTATGGAAGTTATTGATATCCATAAATACTCAAACCTGCATGGTCGGACAGGGACGGAAAATAGGCCTGGGCACAAAAATAAAAGTGGCCTACAATATGGGAATTAAATAGTTAAAAAGTGGCCCATGGCTTCAAATTGGGGCAGTTTTGAACTTCTAAAGACA
The DNA here is from genome assembly GCA_963921515.1 of Calotriton arnoldi. NCBI lineage: Eukaryota > Metazoa > Chordata > Amphibia > Caudata > Salamandridae > Calotriton > Calotriton arnoldi. The sequence goes on along the minus strand of CAWUFW010015412.1, from coordinate 148,711 downwards.
TAGGGGCAGATTTACAAGAAAGTGCCGCAGTGCGGCACCGCAAGCCTTTTGGCTGCGCCATGCTGCAGCACTTTCAAATTACAGGAATGCGACATATTTACAATAATATGTTGCACTCCTGTGCTCTCCCCAGCGCTGGCGCACAAACAGCTGCAATGCGCCGGCGCAGGCACCCTTGCACCATGGTGCAAGGATGCCTGCGTCAGGGGGAGATTGTTTTTGTGCAGGAAGGAGCACCTTCCTGCACAAAAACAATCACTACAGGCATTTTCCTCTTTCAATGAGTGCTGTAGAATGCAGCACGCATTGAAAGAGGAAAAAACGAGGAGAAATAAAAACTTTTCTCCTTGTTGCGCCTCGCTACGCCACCCATAGCATTCTAACGCATTTCCAGGTCTATGATTCCTGGTAAATCTGGAAATGTGTCAGGTTCCATGGGTGTTGCATGGGAACACCCACAGCAACACCCATGGAACGCCCCTTTCATGCAAAGTGTTGCGTGTAAAGGGGCCGTATTTACAAGGACAGGAAAAGTCACGCAGGGTGGCTTTTCCTGTCCTTGTAAATATGGGGCAGTGAAATGCGCCACCGGTGCATCACGAAAAGTGACGCACTGGTGGTGCAAGGGGCTTGCAAATCTGCCCCACACTGTATATGTGTTTTGCAAGGTATGGAAGACTGCGTGCATGTGTGCCTGCTGCAGGCAATGTCTGTGGTAATAGCACCGGGAAATCAACAGTAAAAAGCGGCCTACCAGACCACAAAACAAGCCCAGAAACAGCCAAAAAATGGCGCTCACAGAGGCCTGTCAAATCAGCCCTTCAGACACGGCCTAATTGCCCTAAAGGCCAGTCTAACCTGTAATTACTTTTATATAAGTGTAACTGGTGTACAATTGCCATCTGGAAATGTAACTCAACATTATATTTCCATATATTTTTGTTTTATTCTTCATTGGTACAATATTCTCCCTGTGGAGAATTCATCCCATATCCACTCCAAGAATTATGCGTTTGTTCCCACCTTATGCTCCTTGCCATTAAAGAGCGAGGGGCACATTTATGTAGGTTTTGAGTCTCCCTTGCACCATGCAAGGGGGCGCAAGGGTGACGCAAAAACTAAGTAGGATTTATCAAGCCACACAAGGCCACCTTGTGTGGCCCTGAGTGGCTTGATAAATCCAGAGTTACGCAGTGCAAATCACTGCGTTGCATATCTGCAGCAGGGAAGCATTCCATGGGTGGAGCTTGGGTGTTCCCACGCAACCTCCACCAATGGATTTTGGTGCATTCCCGGATTTTCCATTAGTGGTAGACCTGGGAATACGTGAAAAGGCTATGTCTCCCCAGGTGAGGCGTAATACGGAGAAATATCTTTATTTTTCCTCGTTACTTCCGATTTCTATGCGTGCTGCATTCCGCAGCACATGTAGAAAGAGGAAAATGCCTCGCAGGATTGATTTTGCGCAAGAATCTGTCCCTTCCTGCACAATAACAATACTGTTTACAATGTAGGGACCCTTGCACCATGGTGCAAGGGTGCCTGCGTTGGTCCTAGGCAGCACATTGTGCACCAGCGCTGGTAAATGACAGGAATGCGGTGTATATCTTTAATTACGGCACATTCCTGCCCTTTCCCTATTGCAGCACAGCAAGGTGACTTACTGCGCTGGTTGATATCTTAATAAAAAAGCTCCTGTATTTCCACTGTATGCAAATGTTTGGTGATTACCCGCAAACTTGGGAGTTTGTGGATGTTAACCAACCATTTTTAGTGGACCCATACAGGGACAGTCACAAACCCATGGAGGATGATTTTAATCACAGATCAGATATTTCCCTCACAAATGCAATTATCTACGTACACAAGTTGGAATGGGGTGCGGGAAAACCTTTGTCAAAAGGCTCAAACCTTGCGCTGGCATTGACAATGGCAAACATACTTACTTTTATTAGTATCCATTTATGTAATGTGCCGGTGCACCCTGGAAGGGAAAAAGTGTTTTTACAGTCAACAGTCACTCAAGATTTTCTTATTTTGCACAGTGTTGAATATTGCTGAGTAGATCTGTGCCTTCAAAATTGCTGGCTCGCGGTACGATCTGGGTATTTGTTTTAAAAAGGGCACTTTAGAGATTTTTCTTTTCTCCAACATCCAAGGACCTTAGAACCTTCTGACTGCAGAAGATGGGGTGAGGTGGGGGCCTTCCACTGGATGTTGCAGGGGGTGGCTAGGGTTTTGTTAGGTCACTCCACAGTAAAAATCGAGATTCAAACAAAAAGGCAATCTGGCAGAAGGCTAAAACACGTAAATAACTACAAGACGAATATTGCAGGGTTTTATTGCAGTACAAGGGCTTAACGAAACCACACAAACGTTCTAAAATTATAGAGAGCACAAGGACACAGTGAGATCGTTGTGTAGTTTCTAAATTATTCTCTTTTTAAAGAAAATGGAAGTTAAAAAAGCAAAAACAATACCTTCCTTTCTTCATAAGTGCATTTGTAGCTGATCTCACCGCAGTCTTTCTATCAACCAATTATTTTTCATGTACTCTGACTGTGATGGTCCCTGGCCACAACAGATATAGCTCCATGTTATAATTGCCTATTATTTTTGTATCAAAGAGCTCTTGGGTGGAAAGCAATATGTACTCCCCTATCCACCTCTCTTAAAAACATGTAATTACACCTCGAAATGGGCTTTATCCTCTTTGGTCTTGTCTGCTTTATATCAATTCATTCAATTTTCCATTGAAAATACTGATGATTTTTTGATTGATCTATTTATAAAATGTATCCACGTCAAAGCACTGCAAGAGTTTGTTCAAAGTACGCATTCTGCATGGTTTGCGAACTGAAATGCACTGGATCACGTTCCATGTATTTGTAGAGGAGAGTTACAGATTTTGGCCAACTGGCTTTGTGAATTATACCAAGCTATTCGGGAGGAAGGGGTGGAGTAAAGTGCCCAATCTGAGGATGCCACAGTGACCAATCATAAGGGGTGGAATGATCCAGATCTGTTATTTCATTTGTATGCACAGTTGTACACTAATATGCGCCATATGAGTTGTAGGAAAATGTCTCTTTTTGCGTGATCCCATATTTTTGGACTGATGCTGCTGACTGATGCTATTGATTTTTTGACTCTGTGTACTGGCCCTCTGCTGGCCAGGACCCAGCGCATGTGCACTGGCCTCAAAACATGTTGAAATGGGATATACTCCTAATAGGCATATTTAACACACCTATAAATCCTGGTATCTGGTACCAAGTTTACCAAGGGCCTGTAAGTTACATGTCACTAGTGAACCACAACAACCAATGTATCTCCTCTAGAGTGACAGTGTAAAGCATGAGTGTGAGCCTACCACTGTAGCCTGTCTGTGCAATTTAACAACTGCAAATTTCACTTGCCAAAATAACCCCTTTTACCAGGTCTATGCCTTCCTTTTAAATTGATCCATGACTATAAGGCAGGATCTTTGGTATTTAAAAGTAGGGCATGTAAAAATGTAATGTTTAAATTGTCTAAATTGTGTTTAAATTGCATTTGTATAGTGCTTACTACTCCTGACGAGGCATCGAAGCACTTTATGGCAAGTAGCACGCGAGCCAGGCGCCCAAAGTCAGTGGTCAGTCTATTAGTTTTTGGGATTAGTTTTGCATGCTCATTCCATGCATTCATGCCAATTTATTTGTGGTACATTATTGACACAGGTGTGCTCATTAGAGGGGGGCTATGTGAGAAGCAATTGCTTTGCTGGAATTAATAATATAGTTATGGTTTCCAAAAGAACTTAAGTCAGATAGGCATGAGATTTAGAGAAACTTGTATACAAAAGAGACAGGCAGAAGGAAGAAGGGGAATAGTGGTGCACTTAAAAAAAGGGTATGGAAGTAAGTAACAAAAAATTGATAGAGTGTCAGTTTTCAATGCAGGATTTTAAGGAATATAGCAAGTGAAGAATCTTTGCATGCAATTTGTGGATGTAAGCTTGTTTAAAATAAACACTATTAAACTCTGCACCTAAGAAATGTAGCTTACACAATCTTTCTAGAGGCAGTAAAGAGGTGACATATATAACAGTGAAAAGGAAGCCCAGTGCTTTTTGAGACCACTTTACTGTCAAGCAGTGTGACAAATAGGCACATTCTGTTACGTGTAATTACAATCAGAACACCCCAGAGAGGCCTGTTTATATACCTAACAGCAGAATATTTAATACCGTAAAGAATCATTACAGTTCATGCAAATCATATGCACATACATAAATACATATCATATAAAACATATGTTATGTAAACACCCATCAATGTAAAAATATAACAAGACAATCGATAAACACATTGCAGCAATCATTAGTATAATCAGTCTATGTTTGTGACACATTCAATAGCTGGTTCAGAAGGTATTGCCCACTGCATCCACCTAAAGAGCAACCCTACAGAGCACCCACCATGTCCAGCAGAATGGATGTCTGAGGTCACCTTCACCTTCCAGCATCCACCCTGCCTCTTAGTGTAAACATGTCCTACAATGACAAGGCCCCAAACATTATTTTCCCAATGGCAGGGTTAGCTGTTCCACAGGGATACAATATTACTATTAAATAATGTTATCTCTGTTTAGGAAACAGCTACAAAATTTCTTCTTTGACCTTTTAAAATATTTATTACAAGTCCAAATCACTCGTAAAGTCAGATTTGTAATAAATACTTTAGAAACAATACTTTTAAAAAGTTGCTTTGCGTTGACCAAGGCCTCTAGTAGCTTATTTGCATAAACGTCCAACTGTCACCAAGGAGTTAAATAGCCCCTTTGATGAGGTGCAAATTTGATCCCGCACCTGAGACAAAAGTCTTTGGTGTGGAGAGGTGTTCTGCTCCGGTAATAGGTTGACCATCTGGGCACCACCCAGGAACTTGATTAACTTCAAAGAGGCCTACCCTGTCACAGGCAGATGTAGCTAACAACTGCACCTGCCCCCTTATTTGGCTCTCTCGTCAGCTAGGCTCCAATCCCAGTGGGGGGGGGGAGGTCCTCCTTCAACTGGTTCTGAGAAACCACAGAACAGGGTTTGCTCATTTCTCTGGCTACACCTCTAGGGTAGGCGCAGCAGCTCTGCATAGGGGAAGAAAGGTTGTGTCATTTTGAATTTTGGTAGACAGGGGAACTGTGGGATTGTTTGCAAAATAAAACACTACTAGACCTGTAAAAAGCAGAAAAATGAGTGACCCTGCCAGTGAGACCTGTGAGGAGATGAAGGGCTGGGCTTGCTCTCACCTCTACCCTGGACAAAGAAGTGGATTCCAAGGGTCAGTTGACTGACCTTCTATTAAGGTACAGGGACACAACAAGCTGCTAGAACTCCTTTTCCTGAAGTGCTCAACTGACCATTTCCAACTGAACCTGTCCTGGACACTGCTGCTAGTGAGATCTGACATGCAAGTGTTCTTCCTGATGTTCCGGGATCGTAAGCTGTGCCACAATGTAATCCTTCTAACATACTGAAAAACCTGTGACTTAGAAACTTTGTGGCTCTAAAGATCTCCAGAGGATTGGGACAAACCTACTAAGTCTAATCACCAAAGGTGCTTTGCTGCTGGGCCAAAGATTCAGGTTGTTCCACAGCAGCAAATCAGTTTCAACGAGTCACTGTGGAGAAGGTATCTGACCTTGTGGAGCCCTGTTCGGTCACAGCCTGCAGCCTTGCCCTACTGGAGAAATCCAATCTCCAAATAAATACCTAAGTCTGAATGTAGAAATCTTCACAGGGCGAAGGCTTCAGCTGTATCTGGCTAGTGAGGGACCTTCCTTAAGTGCGAATTTTGAATTTCTCCCACTCACAGCTTTCTAGCCAAAAGTCTGTGGTTCTACTGAGACCTCCTCTGAGGGCTATCTAAGACATTACTTCTTTTCGGAACAAACTGGGCTTCTGTATCTGATCCACACTTCATCATGGTCAGCCTTTGGTACCTAGGTCCCAGTCAAGCACAACCAGAAGACCACGGTTGGCGCTAAACCCTTATTGACACTATTGCTATTTAAAACTTTAAAAAATCATATCTCTGTTCCCCTTATTGCATTTTTGTCATTTGTGTGTCATTTTGTTTTTTAGGTTATTCCCTATATTTGTAAGTTGGAGGGAGATAAGGTTTGTATTGTGTTTTTGACTTTTTGACTGTTTTGGCTCTTCTAAATGCTATACACATTTTCTTAAGTTAAGCCTGTCTGCTCTCTGCCATAGCTACCAGGGGTTGAGCTCAGGTTTACATTTTTTAAACCTTTACTGGATCTAACAAGAATAGTGAAAATTATTACTCGTGGTGGACTACCACCTACCCCAACTAATAATCCTATTTCTCACACGAGTTATTACCAATTTGTTGAACACAGTGATTTGACACGAATAGTGCTATTCATCCCTTGCACCTCTGCTTACCTTTGAGGGTGGTCTTCGAGACTGAGAGATTTTCAAAAGCACTCTAAGAGGCATGTTTACGAAAATAGTGGTGCAGGGCAGTGGAGCAAGTCACTGTGCTGCACTGCCCTGTGTCTCTGGGAAAGGGCAGGATTGCACTGTATTTATCCAATACATGGTATTCCCGCAAGCTACAAAACATCCAGAACGCCGCCGCAAGACTGGTCCTCAACCTGCCAAGACACAGCCATATCTCCCAGCACCTGCGCACACTCCATTGGCTCCCCATCGAGGCTAGAATCACCTTCAAGATTCTCACCCACACACACAAAGCCCTCCACAACACCGGACCAGCATACCTGAACAGCCGACTCGAATTCCACGCACCCCAAAGGACCCTACGATCAGCCCAGCTCTCCTATGCCGTGGTCCCCCGCACCAGAAAGACCAGATCGGGAGGACGCTCCTCCTTCCTCGCAGCCAGAGCCTGGAACGCCCTACCGCTCAACCTCAGACAGACAACATCACTCCCCATCTTCACGAGAAACCTCAAAACCTGGCTCTTCGATAGACCTCCTCCTTGATGGACTGGATCCTGCACCTCCCCTCCTCCCCAGCGCCTTGAGATCCTTACGGGTGAGTAGTCGCGCTTAACAAACACATGATTGATTAATTGATTATTCCTGTCCTTTCCCCCTGTGCTGGCACCGTTTTGGCAGCCTAGCTCCAATGCAGGCACTCTTGCACCATGGCAGGATGTTTTTGTACAGGAAGGGGCACCTTCCTGCTCAAAAACAATACATAGAGGCATTTTCCCTTTTCTATGTGTGCTGTAGGATGCAGCACACACAGAAAGGGGAGAAAACTACTAGAAATAAAGATAAGAGGTAAGAATTTGATGCATTGCTAGGTTTACAAGTCCTTGTAAATCTAGGAATGCATCAAAAAACACTTTCGTTGTGCAGAGTAAGGCACCACAGCGATTTGCGCTGTGTTGCATTACTCCATATTTGTGAAGCCATTCAAAGCCACTCAAAGTGGCTATACGTGGCTTAATTAATATGACTGAGAGGTTTGCGTCGTGCATGTACCACGTTGTGTGGATCAAGCATGATGCAAAACCCTAATTAATATGCCATGTAATATACTTGCATGGAAGAATGCAGATAGAAACCACTCTCTTTTTGATTGCCCTGGTGCTCCGAAAGTTGTGCCAGCATCATGTATAACCTGGGAAGATTCAGTATTACATCATAAGCACATGGCTTGCTCTTATACTATGATTGTGTAATTATAAAGAGATCAGTTGCCTACGCAGCACACTCTAAAGGGCACATGCATGCCACCTTCTTTTTTTTATGTGATAAGATTGCATTATTAAATAGCTTACTGCATACTATATAATTATCCAAAACATAATTTAACAGGTAACATATGCAAATTTGTAAATCTACTCAAGACTACACAGTACCAACGCTTTTAAAAACAGGTTTAACAAGAACAGATATAATTCAGAAAGATGGGGGCCAGAATCGACCAGAATCACTTTTGGGTGTTGTTAATATTAGTGTAGCTACAGAGCTAACTGTTATTAATATCCAAGAAATTCTTCCAAATTCCCTTGAAGACGTCTGATTGATTTGTTTATTTATACTTACCCTTTTTTTTTGGCCTAGCATTGCCTTTTCCAAAATACATGTTGCAATGCTCCATTTACAACTTGATTTCCAATGACTTAGCATCATTAGACTATACAGAATCAATTCCTTTCTGTACATAGCTTGCATTATCAGGCTGCTTAAATCCTTGAACAGTAGAGATTTATTTGATAATTTTATAGTTATAGTAGATTACTATTTGTCCACCAATCTTCTTAGCTGTAGTTATACACTCTAATCAGGGTAAGCTAGATACAAAATAAGATAACTTGTGCTCACCCTCTGGTAGCTTGGCACAGAGCAGTCCGGCTTATCTACAAAGGCAATGTACACCACAAAAAGACACCATACAGGTTTAGAAACATTGAGAATATTTACCTGGGCAGAATAAGACCAACACAACTAAAATCCAATCAGTAGAAGTCGAGATATGAATTCTTAAAGATTAAATAAAAAATAGTGCTTAGAAGTCACTAGCAGTCCAAAGGCTATTTGAGGTCGCGAGGGACTGGTGCAACTCCAAAGTTCAGGCCAACCGTGATCGAGGGCAAGCAGGCTACAGGACCAAGACAGGTCCAGCTGAAGAAATATATAGGATGGAGTTTTGGTCGGCGGCGAGAATCTACTGCGTCATCGTCGAGCTGGGGGGGGTCCCATGTCATCGTCGAGCTCTGTTGAAGTGGATGCAATACGTCATTGTTGAGCCGTGCAGAGCATCGTCATTGAGCCGCGCAGGCTGTGAAACCATTGTCGTTGGGCAGCCTCTGCGTCAGTGTAGAAGGACGATGTAATGAAATTTCCCATGCAGTCGATGCAATTGGTCGGTTTTTGATGAAAACAGCTGCAGAACCCACTTCTGAGGCCCAGAGCTTGGAGGGGCACCTCAGGCAAGGGTAGGACTCATAGAAGGCAGAGGTTCAGCAGTACCAACAGAATTGTAGGAAGTCTTTTGAGTCCCTGAGACTTTTGAAAACAGGAGACAATCCAGAAAGCCTTTGGAGATCACTTGGAGGAAAAGCAGAGTCCTTCCAGCAGGGCCAGGGAGCAGCAGGGAGCAAGGCATCAAGCAGAAAAGCAGTCCTTTCTGAAAATCAGTCCAATTATGTTCTTTAAGCAGCATAGCAGTCCTTCTGACAGAGGTTCAGTTCAAGATTCAGAAGTGTCTGATTTTAGGAGGTCAGAGACCCGAGTACTTACAAAATGCCTTTGATGTGGGGTTGACTTCAAATGAAATTTATGAAGTGCACAAGGATCCCTTTAACCCAGTCCTGTCTAGCGGGCTAACCCGGGGAGGTGGGTGGGTAAATCAGTGCTTTGTGTGTGGACAGGACTCTACCTATTGAAGTGTAAGTGTCAGCCCACCCCATTCCACCCTGCCCAGGAAGACCCATCAGAATGTAGATGAATGCAGATGAGTGCACAGAATGCAGGTAAGCCTCATCTTCCTGTATTTGTTGCTGTCTAGAGGGAATGCACAAAGTGTAGCTGTCATCCAACCCAGACATGTATTGGAGACAGGCTGTCAGGCACAAAGAGCAGTAAGTACAGAGAAATGTTCACTTTCTAAATGTGGCTTTTCTAAAACAGTAAGGTTAAATCCAACTACCTTGTAAGGAGGATTTATCATTACTATTCCAAACATATCAAAAATGAAAAATCTGCTCTTATCCAATCAGGAATTACAGCTTTAAAGTATATTAAGGAATTCCCAGTGCTGGACTATGAGAGGGGTAGGCTTCACAGTTTTGAAAAATGAAATAGGCTGTTTATCACTACCAGGACATGTGAAACATAAAGGTATATGTCGTACCTTTTACTTACATAGCACCATGCCCTTAGGGTTATTAGAGCCTCCCTTAGGGGTTAGCAGATTGTTAATAAGGAAAAATCTGCTAGCCTTGTGTCGAATACTCCTTTAAGATTTCATAATAGATACATGGGCTACTGGTTAAGGCCATTAAACAAAGATTATATAACCAAGGTGACCCTGATGCATGGATCACAAGCTGACTAATAGCTACATACAATTTGTTAATGCTATTGGGGTCTCAACTGGTGTTCTCTACTGAAGCTGAGACACACATTGCTGTGGTAGAGGCAATATGACTAAAACTAACTGTCTTTCCGTTCCAAAGTCTTTGATACACTGTTTGAAAATTGGTTTGTTTTAATATGTTGACAACCTGTGTTACTTTCTGCTCTATTTATTTTGTGATAGTGAAGCCCTATTTGCACACCTCAAGTGACAAAAGTGAATTTGCTAACATGTTAAAACAATTTTTTTGGCAACTGCCTAGTTATGCCAACGACTTCAGCTTGCATTTGAATTCAAACCATCTATATTGGTTTATTCGTGATGTCACTACGGCTCTGTTTGTTTATAAATGTATTAACAGGCACAGAAAGAAAAGAGCACCAGTGTCTATAAGCCTCAGGCATTACTTAACTTTGGATACGGCTGACAATTGGAAGACGATTGTGACAAAGAGCTATAATTGCTGCTTCTGTGACAGGAGTATCGAGTACTTGAATAATTTATTGATTCACAGCTTATGTTTACTGTTTCTTCAAAAACAATTCTTAAGATTTTATTTTATTCACATATTGCTTAAGCCAATTCTATGATAGTGTGGCATATTATTAAATTGTAATATTTCCAGAACTGTAAACTCTGTGAGTAGAAAAGGAGCCGTTGGCCAGTAAAGGATTCCCAATAAACTGGAAGATCTGGAATCCTGATTGCGCTGGAAACAGCTGTGTGGGGTATATCAGTATGCTTTGGACTAATAGCTCTACTGTGGGGCATAGGCTTCTAATCCTTGGAATGCTGGAGCTTGCTGAAGACCCACAATCTTTTTGCTCTTTGAAAAGATTTTCCAGTTAACCTGCAGGTTGAGAGAACCGGTGTGGCACTGTTTCCAGTGCAGACACACCCAAACAACTCAATTAAAGGGAGGTCATTTCCTGAAATTAAACAGATGCTCTGCCCGTGATACCGCCTCAGAGAACCAGCGTGCATCAAGTATACTTACTTTTCTCGAGCACCCATTACTAGGTAAAACAGTTTCAAATGAGGTTCACTAGTAGGATGCCTCAACAGACAGCTGCGATGTAGTGTTATTTTTTTATTTTTGACGAGACTATATTTTGGTACTGAACATCTTCATCCATGGTCATCACATTCTTATGAAATGGTTAAGAAATTCTAAGTTAAATGAGTCAATATTTTGCCCATTGTACAGATCGGATAACAGAGATTTATCTTTCAAAGAACTATTTTCCTCTGTAGTCCTCATCTATTATCCATAATTTTGTTTAATTTTTTGCTATCCATTTTTTGTTCTTTAAGTAATGTGTAGTATTTGTGTGTGCCATAATCTGTACAGTTTTGTTGTATTGTTTGCTTTGTTAAACATCACAGGAAAATTACATCTCTGTGAGGTTATATTTGTCACTAAGGTGAAGCTGCCATTTAAGGACCTTCTTAAGTGGGAAGTGTGGGTCCTCGGTCATATCTCACCTCACGACTGTAACATATCTACCCCTGGCAGGCCATTTACTCACACCAGTATGTATGCATTGATGGATTTTTGATTTTTTAATTTTTCCTTCTCAAGAAAACAGTGAGGAAGGTTTGTCTTCTGCCTTCAAAACAAAACAATGTTTATTGGAGAGACGCTTCAGTGAACTTTAAGGAAAAGGGGACAAACTCTGGAAGAGTATGTACATTACCTTAGTTATTTAATGGCCATGATGAAAAAGCAAAGACTCTTACAACTGTAGACGAATAAAAAAAGATGGCCCTGGTAATTGAAAAACTGCTTAAAATCTCATTTGAAAGTCAAAGTAAAAACCGTAAAGAAACTGAGGCAGCACAGGCTGTGAGTGCAGCTCTGAGCCCAGTGGAATCTGACTACTAACTTCTTGAGATTTAGGTTTACTCTGCCATTGGTCGGGGTCTTCTTCAATATTTAAAGGCTTTTGTACCTGCTTTCTAGCAGCATTGGTTGAAAGCAGAATATGCCATTAAGACAAAGTTTTATTTTGTACTTGAGGGTTGTGAACACTACACCTATATAAAGATCACTCTTTTGAGTACACATAGGCATACTCTGAAATGTCCAGGCTGGAGAATGGGAAGCAAATGCAGCAAATAATTCATTGAGTGGCTAGGAACTTATGGAAACACAAGGAGATGATGTATGGAGCACTGAAACTTTTCAGACACTCACCCCCCAGTCACAGATCTGGGTTAAATCCATCATCGTTCTTTAGCTCACTTGCCAACCCCAGTTCAGACACAGCTATATGCAAATCAGTCTTGACCCTGTGCCTCATGGGAACAGTCCAGCCCGAACTGCCAAGCCATGTCTTCTCTGGACCGGAAACAAGCATCCTGGGACTGGTTTCGGGGTGACACCCCTCATCAGCCAGGCTAGCTTGAATCCAGTGGCAAAGTGAGCAAGGGACCCATGTCTGGGCATAGCTTGCCAACTTAGGGCGAACAAAGCAAACACAAGGAGATGATGGACGGAGCACTGAAACTTTTCAGACACTCACCCCCCAGTCACAGATCTGGGTTAAATCCATCATCGTTCTTTAGCTCACTTCGCCACCCCAGTTCAGACACAGCTATATGCAAATCAGTCTTGACCCAGTGCCTCATGGGAACAGTCCAGCCCGAACTGGCAAGCCATGTCTTCTCTGGACCAGAAACAAGCATCCTGGGACTGGTGACATTTCCAGGCTGGAGAATGAGAAGCAAATGCAGCAAATAATTCATTGAGGGGCTAGGAACTTATGGAGCCAAGTGGCTATGAGCATACGTCACTGCTGAAACATCAGCGTGGTAATCTATTGTGAATATGACAGCACATACATTAAGGGGCCGATTATGAGTCTGGCAGTCCTCGGACTGCCAGACTCAAGGTAGGGCAGAGGTGGCGGTCTTGCAACCGCCACATTATGACTCTAGTGGTCGTGCCGCCCTGGGACCACCGACACTGCCAGGGAACTGCAGTTCACTGGCGGTGGCACGGTGGTCCAGAGGCATCTATATGCTTGGCGGGACCGCTGTTGTCCCCCCAGGCTTATTAGAAGTTCCACCACCATGAAAACCCTGGTGGAGAGGCAACAAAGGGGGCGCTACAGGGCCCCTTGTGCCTCACACCCTGTGGATGTACACAGGAGGGCACAACATGTGCCCCCCCTGTGTGCATGCACAGAAGTTCCAGCACAGCATGGACTTTTCAGTTACAAGGCAGCACACATGGAAAAAGCAAAAATGAGGAGAAATAATGCATTTCTCCTCGTTTCGCCAACTTAAGACCAGATTTTACCTGGTCTTAATTTTGGCGCTTCCTCCTATGTACACCACCCTTGTACATAGCGGGCAGCGTCAAAATGAATGTGTGTTGTGGTGCAACGCCCCCCGCAACACCCACTGCCCATCCCTTTCACGCTAAGCATAGCGTGAAAGGGGGCATTATTTACAAGGCAGCGTTAAGCCACATTAAGTGGCTTAATGCTGCCTTGTAAATAAGGTGCAGCCCCTATCGCCACCACAAGGTCGATATAAGTGATGTTGTGGTGGCGATAGCGGCTTGTCCATATGCCCCCAAGTTCCCGGTGTCATGAGCCATAGCTTACCAATCCGTACTCTCCAGATACATTGGCATTATACATTAAATGCACTTGCATTAGCTTCAGTTAAAGAGAAGGTTAGAGTGGGGTAACAAACGTCAGTGCCTTCTGGTGAAAGGCTTTGGGCCATATGTACATGGACTGGCGTTAACTAACGCTAAAGTTAGTTAGCGGCAATTTTTTTACCGCCGCGTACTGCTGAAAACTATCGCCCTGTTAGGGAAGTATTTACAAGACATTGCTACATGGCGATAGTTTCATGGAGCCGTGGTGAAAACTGACGGTAACACTAGCATGAAGTCGATAGAAATCCCATTAGCGGCAAAAAAACGCACGTTAGTCAGCCCAACGTGAGTTTTTTTGCCTCTATACTCAAAAAGTCCACCTCCAATGAAAAATAGGAAATAAAACCAATGGACTGCAGAATGGAGCAGCCAGGGCCAAGTGCAGCACAGATCAACAACCCCCTCAAGCTCCCCAACAGCCAGGATGACAAGCGAAAGCTCTAGGGGAAGAGGAAATTCAGGGCGACATCTATGAAAAGAGGCGCATCGCTGTGCAAACCAGTGATGCATCACTTTTCATTGCGCACTCCTTGCAACACCATGGCATCCAAAACCTTGAAAGCGCGGACAGTACCTAGGACCGGAGGCCTTGCTGGGCCTGCGTCTGGGACCCGGAGTGGGATGCGGGGGTGCTGTCGAGTCGCTGGGCCGTGGCGGTAGACATTGAGGCGCGGCGATCGCCCTTACATGGTGGTGAAGTCTGGCAGGTCACATGGAGACACGTTGCTGACCTGTGTGAGAAAACCGCCTTGAGCCCCTTGGAGATGTGAACGGTAGAGGCGCTCCTGTGCACCAATGTAGGGAGGTCTGCATCGCATACTACGATCCACCACTACACCAGGGTGCAAGGAGGAGACTACCAATGGTGGGCAGTGCCTCTCTGCATCACAGTCCGGATGATGTTGCGCTGGCCTGACGCTGTGGAGGGTGACGCCCCTAAGCTGCGCAGAACTTGTGTGGTGGAAGCGCTGCAACTTCACGCCTAAGGGGGCCCTGTTGCATCACCTGCATCGGAAGGTTCCCCAGCGGACTTGGCGGCGACTGCTGTACCCATGCTTGTGAAATCCCACCTGGCTGAGGCTCCTGCTGGCTGAGTCACAGATTAGGAGAGAGTGCAGCGGATTGCGCCACAGTGTCAATGTCCAGGTAAGCAGAAGGTGGGACGAGAAGCGGAGGAGGCCCGGGGGTCGAGTCACCCAGGCCTTGCACCTGTGGATGATGCAGCCCCAGAGGCGGCTCATCCTCTATGGCGGAAGACCGTCGCCCCACTGCTTTCAAGCAGTGCAAGAAGAGGCAAAATAATAACATGATGATAACTTTCTGATGCACTCATGCTATGTTTCCTTTGCATAAGGGCTGCTCCACTCATGGAGCAGGGCAGGGGCGGAGTGGTATGCCCACTCAAGTGCGCAATGACTGTTTGGGTCGGTCCTCTCAGGCCGCCCAAAGCAGTCATGCGCACTTCCCTGTTTGCAATGTAGGCTGCATGGAGAACATGCCCACTCCTCCAGACCCTGGCTGAACGCCTTGTCACGGCGCTCAAGAACAATCACAACGCCGCATTGCAGCGTTGTGATTGGCTTAGGGGAGGGAGCCTGGCTGCCTGCTTCCTGTTAGCAGACTCAGGAGAGCAGGAGCACAGAAGACACTGGACCCGGCCTCGAGGTAAGAAATCTTTTAAAAAATATTTACAACCTGTGCTCACACTCAACCCCCCTGCGCCCCCGCCCCTCCAGTGTCCTTTCCGGTGTTTACCGCCTCCCAGCTGTCCAGTCCCTCCCAAAGCACTTCTCACCATGCGCAGTGGGCGTACCACTGGTGTGCCAAAGGAATTTTTACGTTACAACGCATACCATTACATCGCATTCCATTACAATGCATACTAATACTACGCATATTGCAACAGTGGGGAAAGTGCTGGATAGCGGAGGGGTAAAAATTTCTATTCCCACTCCAGTGAGTGCAACCCTAAACCTAACCCTTGCACCCCAAAACCCACCCTGAACCCTCAAATTAACCTTTGCACCCCAAAACCTACCCTAAAATTCAAAATTCTACATTAATAACCTTAGAATGCATTGTAATGGCATGCATTGTAAGGGCACCTTGCCTTGTAAAAGTTGCGTTGTAAAGGCATTACGATTAAGCCTGGGCGTAGTTCGCGAAGTAGCGCTACGCGAAGCTACGCAAAGTGCAGTTCGCACTACGCGAGCTACGCGTAGCACTACGCGAACTGCATAGTGCACTGTTCGCAATGATTGCACAGTGCCGGATGCTTGTCCGCACTGTGCAATCATTGAAAACTGCATCTTGCACAGTGCGAGCTGTCTTTTACTGCCGCTCGAGTAGATTTTTACTCGAGCGGCAGCTTCTCAACGCGGACTGGTAGTTTCTCATCGCGAGCGGTCGCGAGCATACGCGACCACTCGCAATGAGAAACCTGACCTCCCGCGTTGAGAATCTCGCCGGGAGGTTTATTTTCCACGCTCGCGATCGGCAACTTGATGTTGCTGATCGCGAACGAGGAAAAAGTCTCGCCGGGATGTCATTTTGCTTGCTCACGGTCGCCAACTTGACGTTGAGGACCGCGAGCAAGCAAAAAATGACCGCTGCACTACGCTACACTACGCTACGCGTGTTTGCACTGTGCTACGTGCAATTCGCGTTGTGCGAAGTAGCGCAAACTTCGCAAACTACGCGAGCGTAGCGTAGTGCTTTGCCCAGGGTTAATTACGATGCGATGCCTGCATTGTAATGGATGTCTCCCATGCCAAAGGCAAGCCATAGGCAAGCCCATCTGCGTCCGTCCGCCCCTGGACCGTGCCCAGCACCATGGACCCTTCCTCTCGGACACTCCACCGCTACAACGCCAGCACCCTCCTCGCCATCAACCCTGGACGCCACATCGCCTGCCATCTAGCAACACTGTGGAATTCTTTTGAAGCCTGCGCCTGTTGAAACTACAAATGCACCTTGTGCCACATCAGTACACCAGTGCCTCGTGCCACCCTGCCGACCTACAGCGCACCTGACCGGCTCAACTGCATCCTCCTCAACGTGCTGTCCCTCCACAAACACGCAACAGAAACCTGGGACCTCCTCGACGCCACCTCTTCAGACATAGCCTTCTTCACGGAAACCTGGACCAACCTCTGCTCTGGACCGGACATCGCCATCGCCATCCCTGACGGCTACTAAATCACCCGCAAGGACCACCCCGACGTCCAGAAGGAGGCATTGCCATCTCCTCCAAAAGCACACTCCGACTGACCACGCACTCTAATGACCCAATGGTGACCATGGAACACCTCCACTTCCAGATCTGGACCAACCCCAACCCCATCCTCTGCAGGCACCCTCATCTGCAGGCCCCCCAGACCATGGACCCCCATTCACCGATACCATTGTAAACCTCATTGCACCCCAGGCTCTCCCATCCTACTCGGAGCCCTCAAGTTCCACCTGGACAACCCCAGTGACCATAACACCACCCCCTCCTGGGGAAGCTTGCCAACATCAGACTCAAGCAGCTAGTCATTAAACCAACCCACATATCGGGACACACGCTTGACACGTCTCCTCCGCCAGCGGGAACTTCAATTACAGCCACACCACCGGACTCTCCTGGACCGACTATCATTGTATACATCACGTTTTCACCATGCCCACCATACACCACCGCCATCATCGCCCGCCATGGCAGCTGGATCAAGGCCTCCGAAGAACTTCTCGTCAACTACCTCAGCACCACCACTCCGCCAACTCTTAAAGACGATAACACCGCAGCGCGCAACCTCCACCGATGGATCTCCAACTGTGCCGACACCCTGGCACACCTCAATAAAAGACCAGGCAAACAAACTCCAAGAAGGCCAACTGGTTTACTCCTCCCCTCCACTAGTCCAGATGACCTGCAGACGTCTCAAGAAGTGATGGAGCCACAACATCAATCAACTCTGCAACACAGTCACCCTTGCACCATGGCACAAGGGTGCCTGCGTTGGCACATGGCAGCCATTGTGCGCCAACGTAGGTGAAAAAGACAGGGGGGCTTATTCATGAGCCCCTTCTGACAGTTTCACCCCAACAGTGCGTCAGTTTCTTGACGTACTTGCA
This sequence comes from Calotriton arnoldi, assembly GCA_963921515.1. Taxonomy (NCBI): domain Eukaryota; kingdom Metazoa; phylum Chordata; class Amphibia; order Caudata; family Salamandridae; genus Calotriton; species Calotriton arnoldi. The sequence goes on along the minus strand of CAWUFW010015412.1, from coordinate 130,802 downwards.
GCGTGATTCTTGCACCACGTTGCACCATATTTGCAAAGTGACGGATGTAGGCATATGCGTGACCTTGTGAAGCTGTGCCACATTATACCTGCATCAGGTATGATGTATGCAGGGTGTGCATTCCCACGCAATAAAGCCTCATAGGAGTGGCACAGTGAAATACATCAGATTTCACTGCAACGATTGTAGGACGGCACTGCATCAGTACCTTACGCCTGCCTCGTGGCAGGCGTATGGGTGACGCATTGCCACAGGGATAGGCTGGCCCCATGCATTGCTGGAGTTGCATCATGCTTGTGGCACAACTGCAGCAATGCGTGACTTTAGCGCTGACAGATACGTCAGGATTCCAGACGTACATGTCATTAATTGTGACATGGAACGCTGTACAGTGCATACAGCGCATCCATGGTGTTGCAAGAAGGGTGTAGTGAAAAGTGTTGCAACGCTGTTTTATCGCAGCGCTGCAACACTTTTCATGAATGAGGCCCAGGAATGCGCCCTTTCTTATTGATGGTGCGCATTCCTGCCCTGTAGTTTTGTTGCAGGGCAGTGCAGCAACATTCCTTGCAGTGCTGTCTAGCACCAAAACCCGCGGAAATGAGGCCCCAAGTGTTTCCACCATTTTTAAGACCAGCTATTTTATGATCTTAAAAAACTGCCTCTAACTACAGTTAGAGGCAGTTTTTTTGGTCTTGCTCCATACAAGGAATTCTTTGTAAATATCGCGAAGTGGGGCTTGCGGCCGTTTTTGCACAGGAACGCCTACCTTGCATCTCATTTTCGTTAACTATCGCTAATAGAAGTGGCGATCTTTAAAATGCACGTTTTCGACTGAAAACTGCTGCTGACTGAGGTTAGCGACAGCTTGTACATATGGCGATAAAAGGGGGCGGAGCTTGCTCGAGACCGAGATGGCCGCTTGAGCCCGGAGCTCCGTATCGTCAACACACTATCCGTCAAGTATTCGACAGCATTTTTATAAAATAAGCTTTACCCACCTGAAACTGGGCAACCGGAGTGCGGCGCCGACCTTCCAGCTCCGCTTTGAGCATTCTTCGGACAACTGCTCCGGAGTTCTCGCCACCGGAGGGTGAGCGGCGACTGGGCCCGGAATCCCCGTCCTCGAGTGGAGCAGCAGACGGAGCTGAGGCGATAGACAGGCGGCGGATTCACCCGTGCCCCCGCCGGTGCTGGGGGACTTGAGGACCTGACGACAGCTGTGGTCCGCGGCGGAATCCCAGGCCCAGTGCGGAGCTGGGGGGATCGCTGCGGCTGGGCACGGGAGAAGCGGAGGAGAACTGATTGCGGCCTGACCGGTGTGCCTCGATGCTGCAGACACCCCTGACTGCGAGGATACCAGCGCAGGCAGCAACGTGGAGTCGGGCGCAGCCCTCGCTGAACGCCGCATTGAGGTGAGCGGCGGAATCCCCAGGCGGCTGCAAACACTCGCGTCTGCTGTCTTTTGAGGAGGCGGGCGCTGGAGGAATCCCGAATCGGAGAGCGGCCGCCATCTTTTAAAGCGTGGATCCGGAGCCGCGGTGCTCTGGGAGCACCAACAGAGAGCAGCAGCAGTTACGGGTGTGTTCCCCCACCGGGAACAGAGAAATAATAACAGGCGAGCCACAGACCGCGGGGAGCAGGGGAACAGGGCATGACTGTGAGATTCTAAATGGTGGTGCTGGAGGACAGGGCAAGACCCGAGGACTGCGGAAAGTGCTGACTGGACAGCCTGAGCTGGGCTCCGCTGGATGGTCCCCGCAGTGGCACTGGGACCTGAAGCGCAGTGAGGTGCCTGGAAACTCCGTGGCGGCGGTGCCCCGGTGGTGAAGCGACACCCGGGGACCGGTAAGAGCTTTCACCCGTTGGTGATGCTACGAGTAGGGGGGTGGCACAGAAGCATAACAAGGGCACACCCTGACCCGGTGCCCTTCCTGAGGATATAACGCGGGGACCTGAGGACTGCAACGGGCACAGCAGGAGGACTATCCGGACCTGGTAGAAGGTGCACTGGTGGATTCTGAACCCGGTGACACGACGCCAACTACAAAGTACGCAAGGAGTGATTCGGAGCAGCGCCGTACTTATCAATAAGTGTACAAACCCCGGACAAGGTGAGATCGGGGGGGTTTCGCACCAGACTACCTCGCTCTGCGGATTGCGAAAAGAGAACCGGGGTGAGGAGCTGCCCTAACAGGACAAAACAGTGGTGCTCATCGATGAACGAGAACTGTGTAGACAGTTGAAGAACGCGACCAGGGTCCCCCGGACGATTGACGCAGGGTGTCAATACACTCCTGGCTGGCCTCTCCGCCCGGCTCCCAACATGGGCAAAGTGGACAGAGCACAATCTAAACTAACCTTTGAGCAAAAGCGCTCGAAATTGCACGACGCCACTATGGAAGAAACATCTAGAACGCGCACTCCCACGGACGAGGGTCCAGACATGGATATCCGGAGCATGCTTCTGTCCATGGAAAAAAGTTTGCAAAGTGGCATTACCTCCCTGGGCACGAAAATGGATGCACTCTCCTACAGGATGGACAGGATGGCGGAACGCCTGGACAAGCATGTGGAGCATTTGGACATGTCTGAAAGGAGGCTTACCGAGGTGGAAGAGGGCCACACCACGTTGGACTCGGACCACAAGCAACTTGGAAAGGTCCTACGCATTCTACAGGATAAGACAGAGGATTTGGAGGCGCGCTCGCGTCGCTGCAATCTAAGAATCACCGGCCTGCCGGAGACGACTGCCACAGGCAACATGGAGCAAATCATTGAGAGGCTCTTGGTTGCTCTTTTGGGGGACGGTGTTTTTTCTAACATGTTCGTGGTGGAGAGAGCCCATCGGTCCTTGGGTCCGCGACCTCCTCCGGGGGCCCCACCGAGGCCAATCATCGCAAAACTGCTCAATTACAGAGACAGAGATGCTGCGCTGCGTCTTGCACGTGAAAAACACACTTTGATGTACGAAGGCTCTACTATATCGCTTTACCCAGATTTCACCATACGGGTACAGGAGGCGCGTAGACAATTTGCCCCTATGAAGAAGCAACTGAGGGACCTGGGCCTAGACTACGCCATGCTGTACCCCGCCAAGCTACGAGTCAATAGGCAAGGGCGATCACACATCTTCACAGACCCGAAGGCTCTACAGAAGGCGCTGAAGAGCTGGTCTACAGGGCAACGTGGAACCCCAGAGCGACCTCTACTCGAAGAAGCGGCTGGCGGATCAATGGTGGACCAGGACTGATACAGTTGGATAACAGTTTAACGATGAGTATCAATGATAAGCACTGTGTGATTCGAACTTGAGTGGTCAGGATGGGGGAGGGTCTACCGCAGGATGATTGCAGGATTGTATAATTATCGTTCAATTAGAGTTGTGCTTTGTCTGGGACATTCTGCCACGGGTTACAACAAGCGGGCAGTACGGGTCTCTGCGAATAGCGCGGAACTCTGGACACAATTGGACTGAGAGCTCTAGCGATGGCTAAATGGAGTGCAGACATTAGTAGGGGATGTGGGACAGCATAAATGGCCCAACACTGGTCACACTAGGCCAGAATTGTTTAGTAGAAAATGCTGTATTTAATATTGTCGACATACGTGAGACGGAGCTACAGTGTCTTTGCATTATAACTCTAGTGCTCTGTGCGACCTCCGCCCACGAGTGAAACACACTAGCACTGTAATGGTTGGGTGGGGAAGGGGAAGAAGGGTTGTATGGGGGTATTCCAGGGAGCTGCGCAACCAAGTTGGGGGAGGTCTGCTGTGGGTGGGGGGAGGGAGGGGAAGAGTTGTTGTTAGATTGTTTAGGTTGTTCACGAATTTATGTGCCTTCACAAATGCTGTACACACTGCACACACGAATTGCTGGCCAGGAGTACACAGAAGAATCGAAATTCAGGATGACGACACCTAGTGAGCACACTGCCCCGAAGTTGGTGGACTCCCTCCGGGCACTGTCATGGAACGTTCGGGGGCTTAATGACTACCGTAAACTTCGGAAAGTGCTGAGCTACCTGACTAGGCAAAACATCGATATAGCTTTACTCCAAGAGACACACCTCCCACAAACAAGTGTGATGCTCCGCAGTAGAGGATTGCTGGGTAATATCAATACCTCAGGGTTTACGACACACGCCCGGGGGGTACTGACCTCGGTAAACCCCAGATCTGCATACACGCTTCGACAGTTGAGGTCGGATAGTGAAGGGCGATTTGTGTTCTCTAGATGTCAAGGCAAGGGCTTGGACTTGATTATTGTTAACATATATGGTCCCAATTACGACTGTCCTGAGTTCTTCACGTCAATAGCGAATGCGGCGAACAGGTACCGGGGAGCACAGTTTCTCTGGGGTGGGGATTTCAATCTGGTTAGGAACCCGCAGCTAGATAGGTCAACAGGTCCAGTGAGAAGGCCTGTTGCAGCGGCGCGAAAGATGGACAGTGTCATGGCCAGTATGGCCCTGAGCGATGTCTGGCGTATGCGACACCCGGAGAAGGGGTGCTACACGCACTATTCTGCCTACCACAATATACACACTCGTATAGATTATTGGTTCGCCACTACGTCATTATTTGAGCAGGTTCATAATTGCCTGGTACTCCTGCGTACACTCTCGGATCACTCGCCACTGTTGCTGGTATTAGACACACCTAGGAAATTTATACCACCGTTCACATGGCGTTTTCCCCCATATTCACTATTGGACCCCCTCTTCAAAGAAGAACTTGCAGAAGCCATAGACACGTTTTTCGCTACCAATGTTGGTTCAGTTGAGAGCTTCCAGACTGTGTGGGAGGCGTTTAAAGCATATATAAGAGGTGTAGCAATGGCGAAGCACTCGGGAGTTCTAAGAGCGATCCGGCAGAGACTAGCGGACCTAGAACAGAAATTGGGGAACTTGGAGTCGCGCCAGGTGGCAGAGGGGGGCGAGGAACTCAAAAAAGAAATTAAAGACACACTAGGTGAATACCACGAAACGGCCGACAGGGAAGTCAAACACCTGGGCAAGTACGCCACAGCCCGCACGTACGGGGAGGGGGACAGGCCTGGCTCGGTACTCGCACAAATTCTGAAGACCAAGCGTAGCAAAACAATGATAACAGAAATTAGGTCGTCTGAAGGAACCCTGCTGACCGAAGAAGCAGACATTGCAGATAGATTTAGGAAATTCTATTCGGATTTGTATACTTCCCGCTCATCAGGCATGGATGAGGAAATACGTGATTACTTAGAATGTATCAAGCTACCATTCCTCACCAACACACACAGAGAGTTCCTGATGCGCCCCATTGAAAAGGATGAAATAATAGAGGCACTTACGGGCATGAAAACTAACAGCACCCCAGGGGCGGACGGATTAAATGTCGGATTTTATAAAGCCTTTCTTGCCATTCTACTTCCCCATCTTTCATCGCTATTTGACGATCTGTGTGTATCAGGTACGATGCCTCGGACGATGAGAGAGGCGATTATTGTCGCTATCCCAAAACCAGGTAAGCCACCAGCGAATGCGGGTCTTACCGACCCCTCTCATTGCTCAATGTCGATACCAAGATCTTTGCCAAAATTTTGGCTAACCGCCTAGCCCCCCTATCCTCGGCGCTAGTAGCTCCGGAACAGGCGGGGTTCATACCGGACCGGAACCTTACTTATAACATACGCACGGTGTTTGGAACTATGCAGCATGTCAAACAAGACACTAGGGTGGTGGCAGTCTTCCTGGATATGGAAAAGGCCTTCGACTCTGTCGAATGGGCATTCATGCGACAGGTGTTGACCAGGATGGGACTGGGGTCAGTTTTCCTTCACTTGATCGGAGTTTTGTACAATGCACCCACAGCGAGGATCCGGTTGGGCAGTCTGGTCACAGACTCCTTTGCTATATCCAGAGGGACTAGACAGGGGTGCCCATTATCTCCCATGCTGTATGCCTTGGTGGCTGAGCCGCTGGCATGTGCACTCAGAGAATATCATGGACACAGAGGTATCAGGTTCCCGTCCTCTAGGATAATTGTGTCGACATATGCGGACGACACTCTGTTGTACGTCCGGGACCTGGTCAACAATCTTTCCACAGTTCTTAGGGAGGTAGTGCACTTTGGTGCATTATCGGGTTTACGAGTCAATTGGGCTAAATCACTAGTCTTCCCCCTTACCCCGATCACGGTAAATTTTGAAATGGACTAACCCCTACAATGGACTACGGACTCTATTTGATATCTGGGCATTCGTTTATATACAGACTCAGAGACAGTGTTTAGAGATAACTATGGCACCGCAATAGATAAATTGGAGGACGATGTTGAGAACTGGATAAGGCTACTGCTGTCTCTAATTGGCTGAATCTCCATTATGAAAATGGTGATATTGCCCAGACTCCTATTCCTCTTTACGAATATCCCCATAGTGTTGCCACGCTCCTTCTTCCACAGACTCAACAAATCGATGGTTAAATTGGCTTGGGCGGGTAAATCAGCTCGGGTCCAATGGCGGGTGCTCCCATTACCGTACCACATGGGGGGACTAGGCGCACCAGACCTCGATCTTTATTATAGGGCAGCACAAGGGGCACACGCGCATTATTGGATCCATGGTGCATCGGACATACCGTTTCTACGTATGGAAACATTGTTTGCTGAGCCACTCCCACTTCCAGCCATGATACTGGAAACCGTAGATCGGAGAACAGGGATAATAGACTCCATTAATACGACACGACACGCCTGGCAATGCTTACTGAGTCTGCAGGCGGGGGCTCTGCTGTACGCCCCAACAATGCCGATCGAATGGACACGCTGGTTGGGCCCCTGTAGGGATGCCGGGGTGACGCGTGCACTGCATACATTGAATATAGCAACGACGGGAGACTTATTTCAAGATGGGGTGGTTAAGACGTGGCACCAGGTAACGAGCGCAGCGAACGCAGGCACACTGTTACAGCGCTTTCAGTTTTACAGAGTCCGCAGGGCTTTACGGGACGTGTTGGGGGAAGATATGGCTGAGCCCCCGGAGGTGCCAGAGCTAGCCTATATTATAAAAACGAAATCTCCCCGCAAGATGGTCGCTACTATATACAAATTGGCTATGTCGCACAGAGAGAACCACTACACTGCGGCCCACCTGGCCTGGCAACGGGACCTACAACTAGCAATAGACGATCCTATGTGGAATTACTGCTGCACTAATACTAGGCGAATCTCACTACACGGCAGGCACAGACTCATACATTTTAAGTACATCAACAGGGCGTACTACACTCCAGAGAGACTGTATAGATATGGGTTGAGAGAAGATGCGGGCTGCGAAAGATGCCATGCCGTCTCCGCGGATTTCATGCACTTAGCTTGGCAGTGCCCGGGAGTGTTTACTTATTGGGAGGCCATCTTCAGAGAATTGGGGGAAATACTGGAGACAGAACTTATCCCTGACCCTGTAGTCGCACTTTTGGGTTATTCTAAGAAAATACCTAAAGCAATACGTAGACTTGTAGACATGGGTTTACTTCTGGCAAAGCGCAGAGTATCTATGAGCTGGATGAGAGGCCCCGTCCCCACTGTAGATCAAAGGGCTCATGATATGCTTTATTGTTGTTCGCAGTCGGAAAACTTTAGTGAACTACTTCCGCCTCGTAGCAGACCCAAAAACCTCTGGGGGCTATATACGGCATATAGACTAAATAAGTCGGTGGAGCCCGAAAACGAAACGACGGCTGCACCGGAGGACCCTGTTCCATAACTCCAGCATCCCCGAACCTAGTCGGTAGTCAGCAAGGGGCGGGACCCCCCCCCAGCATGATCAGAGAGACGTTTATCCCCGTGGAAAATGCTGCAGGTTACGCCACGAGACCTGAAGGACTCGGAGATAGATAGAAAATGAGACATCATATTAGTGGGTCACAACTTTTACACATATCCGCCCAACTTTCGCAAATGTGGCAGCGCTTCTATTTGCAGTACAACGTGCTGATTGTATTAGGGGTAGTACTGGGTGTAGCATGGATAGGATTGATGTGTGCTTTGTGGTCCGCAATGGATATGCGACGCTGCCTGCCCCTCTGGGGTTGTTGGCCTTAAAGCTGTGTACCTTATATCTTTGGTTTGAACCGCCGACCCCTGGGTTGTAGGCGAAGGGCTGTATATGTTCGCGAATTTTTTATTTTTTTTTGCAATAAAAAAAAACATATGGCGATAAAAAAATCGCCGCCGTACCGTCAAAAAAGTGCTGCTACGGCGGCATTAACCCCTTGTACATATGGCCCCTTGTGCCTCTGGAGAATGCACTCCACGATGACACTAAACACAAACTACATTGTTCTCGATTACTGAACTCTCATGCCTATGTTTTCTCTCTCTAATCCCATTCCCCTTTTCCAGGGTGCAATGCTAAGATACAGCAACTGTGTTGGACTGCAAATGGATACAGTGAAGTGTGGAAACATACATCGGTCCCACTGGATCTGAACTACAAGGTTAGTGTTCTCTGAAACCCTGAAACTAAGCAACCTGCAACAATGGCTATATAATAGGTGTGACCAAGGATGTTCAAGGAAGCTCTTGGGAGTGACCCCAGGAAGATCGGGACATGCATATCTTCTTGTAATGAAGCTGCAATGGAGGAAGCAAGAAGTTGTCCCTGGGGCATCTGAAGGAGGTGATTACAGAGCAAGTCTAGTATTTTCAAGGGAGTTCACTAGAGAAGAAATATATCCACTCACTAGAAGCCAATTGGAATGCATTGGGCCTCTTGAAAATCCAACCAGAGCAAAGGAGACAAGATCTGGGTAACCCACCACAAGTCAGTAATTAAGGATAGAGGTGCTATAGCTATTGTTAGTGGGTAAGAGTGTGCCCCTGATGATATATGCAAGGTGTGCTGTGCAGGGGTGGGCGATTAATTCTGCTCCACTGGCGGAGATGGCGGAGTCCCAGCCAAATTCCACCAACCACTGCGTGGCGGAATTTGTTCTCGCACGCAGCTCGCCAACGGTGTGTTGACGAGTGAGAATTGGAATCCTCTAGCATGATTTTCGGACGCTAGAATGGCACTCCCAGGAGATTTCCCAAACATGGGTGGTTGCAGCCAATCGTGACCGTTCACAGTAAGAAAGCAGCCACTCGATTAGAAAATCTATTAGAGCGGAAGCAAACCCAACTCAAGAAGCAGCACACTCTGGCGGCTGCGTGGTGCCATTTGTGCTGATTTTTCAGGGCAGGAGAAGCTCCCGGCACTAAAAATCAGCGCAAGCAGCATGACGTGCTGATTTCCACCCATTCTCGGAATTTCAGAGTGTTCATGTACCTCCATGGAATTCAGCAGAGTGAAACTCTGTGAGTTCTGCCCGTCCCTTGTGCTGTGCTGCTCACATCCTTTCAAAGGGTTGGTGTGACTTTTAGGATACAGAAGAAAGGTTTAGGTCTTCCCAAGTAGTATAGAATGTGCAAGTGATGAGACATGAGGGAGGTGTGCTCGTCAGTTTACGCAGATGGCACAGGGTTTGTCCCACTGTAAGCGAGGGTGGAAATGGATTTGGAAGGTAGCAGAAATGGTAGGCGATTGCTTAGATATTCCATTGAATTGCATACAAAACAATGATATACATGTGCCCAGGTTGGAATCTGCAACCTGGAGAGTCCAGGTCACCTCTCACAATAGTTATGAAGGAACTCACCCTGAGAATAATAAAGAGGAAAGTTATAATATTATAAAGGAAGACGATTTTCAAAAGACATAGAACACAATGAAAACACCTCTGCACCACAACATAGACTTGATCCTTGTACCTTGACCTTCCATCATGCTCAGAAGTTTAAAAACCGGGCTTAAAGCTACCAAAGAATATTTCAACAAATGATTCAATGCAGAATTCACAAAAATAAAACAAGAATATCAGATATGTTAGCAATTGTTCACAAAGGAGGACAGTACTCAATGCACAATACACAATACACATAAAGAGTTATCACAAAAACTACAAAAGAATTAAAAGGCAACTTGGACCATATGTTTCAATAATGCCCCAAACCTACCAAAATAAATATTTAATGTCTACCAGAAATTGACCAACCCAGTAAGTTTTAAGATATTACTTCACTATTACCCAGTGAAAAACTCATGGTTTTCCTTGAAAATAATGTCAACATTTTCAGATTGCATATCGTAATCACATCGACTCAAATTTTATTCCCTTCTCAGGCATTTCTTTATGGTTGGGTCTGAGGGAAGCAGACCAGGTGCTAGCACAAACACAAAAAATTGTGAAGCATATTTACAGGGCCACTGGAACGTCACTTTTTCTGACGTTCCGGTTGGGCAATGCCCTGTTCCATATTTACAAAGTGGCGTTAAGCCACTTTGTGTGGCTTAATGCCGATTTGTAAATATTGTCCCCTTTCGCTGAGGTATCTGTGTGAAAGGGGCGTGCAATGGGTGTTGCTGTGGGCGTTCCACCGCACCACCCACTGCTTTCTGACACTGCCCCAGATTTACAAAGATCTGTAAATCTGAGGCAGCGCCAAACACTAATGCCACTGAATAGCAGGCGTTAGATTGACGCAATGAGGATAAATACTTTAATTTCTCCTCGATTTTGATCTTTCTTTGGGGCATATTCTCAAGAACGTGTGATAACCACCGCAAATTTAGCTTAACGCAACTTTGCATATCGCAGTCTATCGCGGGAAAACAACGCCGTGTTAACGTAGTATTCTCAACCTGGCGGCACCATGCGATAGTTCCACGATAACGCGTCAAATGTCTGCGTTGAAATCAACGCAACGCCGCAAAAGTGCGAAACACTAACGCAAATAAAGTCGCGATGAGGCCAACCGCGATACAAAAATCAGCGATAACCAGCGACAGGCCTGCAATTCCCACGCGTCATGAGGGAAAATGCACAAGAAAAGCAGAACAAGAAAAAAAAACAACAAAAACAAAATAAACTGCTAGCAAACATGGATGCACCCGGAACCAGTGCCCAGGTCAACGCGAATCCCACAAGCCCCACAGACCATCAGCAAGGAACCTCGGGGTCGGGGAAGGCCAAGGAGAAGAGGAAGAGGAAGACGGGGTACAGTCCGCATGACAACCGGATTGTCCTCATGGAGGTGACAGAGCACGAACAACAACTGTCCATCACTGTCCATCACCTCCACCGTGTCATTGGCAACACAGACGGAAAAATGGCATTCCATCGTGAATGCAGTCGGAGTGTCGATGAGGCCAAGATGCACTGGCACGATGTGAAAAGCCAAACCAAGCAGAAACCCGCTGCCATCAGGAAGGCAGCAATGGCGAATGGAGGTGGGAGTCCAGCGCCACAGGAGGAGCTGGAGCAAATGGCGGCCACAGTCATCAGTGCGGAGACGGTGCAAGGAGTCGGGAGTCCTGATACAGCTCGACATGACCTGACACAACATCAACAGGGTGAGTAACGAACAGGGACTGGGGGACGGGCACAATGGCACACATGCACAATGACGTGTAGCACACCGCACACCCACAACGACCCTGGGTCATGTCCCTGATCCCCGTGGCACACTGCAGCACACATACAAACATCAAGTAGGCCCCCGTCCACCATGTGCCCAAAGGGGTCACACCCCACACATCACCAAGTCCACGACACACACATGCACCCGTGCGAAACACAGCAAAGATGCGTATGTGAGAGCCACACTGACAATGCAAGTGACACCACATGACCTGCAGCATGGCTGGAGTACAATCATCATGACATTGTGCACGCCACGAGACTGAGGTGGCTGAGTGTGGACCACATCCGGAAAGGAGCAGGTCACTCTGACACATCCACGTGCACAAACAACCACTGACGTCAACAATACATCTGCAGACAAACAATGCACAAGAGTACAAAAATCGTCCAAGAGCACAAATGACCCAAGTCGCCAACATCATGGCACCTTAAAAGCACAAAAGTCTAAGGCACACCGCCTCCAAGGGATAAGGGGCAGCAAAATCACAGCTGCAGGTGCGACCCTCCCACAATGCAGCACACACACATAGCAATGCCAGCACATCCACATGGACGACAATGTGGTACACAGTGCAACACTTACACTGCAGAACAGAGGACACAACTGGGTCCGCCTGTGCATAGAAAATGGCCAATCACATCTGGCATAGCAGGGAACTGTGAGATGAAAATGTACATGTACAACCTCACCTACGTCATGTAGTCCAAATGTCCACTGTCCCGCATCAAATAGTCCGCTCCTCCCAAACAGTCACAATGTACATTGTCATGCAGTCTGTAACCTGAATAATGCGTAAACATACATGCTAACACAATGTCAACAAGCATCTCCCCTTCACATTGCAGAGGGACAAACAACACCTCCAGCAGAGCACACCAGACAACTCCACAGTGATTCTGAAGAGGACCTCCACACTTCCGACACTGACGCCCTACAACAGTTCATGGACATCTTCGGGCAATCGACCCCCAGGAGCAGGGCAGCCCAGCTGCATCGAGGATACCCCACCCCCTGCACAGACAACACAGCTGGACGCACACACCACCACGGCTGGCTCCCAGCAGCACACCGAAGCACACATCGCATTCCAAGGCCAGGTGTCAGACTGCCCGAAGAGGGTGTCCGAACAGGTGCGGGTGGAGTCCCACCTCATGGAGGCCGAACTAGATCACATACGTGGGTGTCTAAGTCCCATCAGGGACCAACTACACTCCCCAAAGGAGACCCACACTGCGACAGACACCCGCATTTGCACATTTCCAGGACTGACCACACCCAGAGCCACGGGATAATCATCCACACCCCCACGCTGGACTGGCGCATGCCGGCCCAGTCCACTCCTCTTACATATTGAGTGGGGGACGACAAAGCTACATGTGCAATGTCCCACACTCTGCCTGCGGTGACATGGCTGTGTCCTCTGCACATGGCACTATTTGATGTTGTGGGGCCGTGGCCCGAATGCATACATCATGAGCACACGGACACACTCATAGAGCTCTTGAACTGGCCATGGGCACGTGCGCCCGACACCTTTATTGGCATGGTCACATGTACAGTGATGCATGTGCTGGATGTGTGTGGGGTGAGTGTCAGCCAGCCCTCAGGGAGTCATTGGTGCTGGCAACAACTTGAACAGTGATCACAATTGAAGCAGAAACATAAAACACCAGCATAACAGAAACAACTGTGAAGCGTCATGGTGGTAGCTGGAGAGAGTACAGTGTTCACCCAACATGCAAGCAGAATGCTCCTTGATTCGTTGTGCACTGAGTAAGTGGCACCTGAAGGGCTGAGCAGGGTATCAAGCTGATGATGGCACCCACGACAGGTGTGAGCAACTCTGACAGTCTGGCAGTTAGACACTTACGACTCTGGCACCTGTCGTTTGGAGTTGGTCCTGGCGGTGGTGGCGTGTGCATCCTGCGGTGATGCGACGTCCGGGCAGGCCAGGACTCGATTTGATGTGTGAGCCCAGGTAGACCGTGACTGAGGCCGGAGGCAGCGGACAGCGCAGGGCCACAGAGACATGGCGTTGATGCCCCCCAGGCCATCGGAACAGAGGCCATCCGACATGCCCTCAGGTTGGGGCCATGATTTGAGCTGCACAGAGTTAGTGGCCCCGGATGCACTGCCGCCCGCACAGGCACACCGCCACGGGACGGTTACTTGCGATGCAGTGAGATAGTGCCATGCTAGGTGAGCGGGTCCTCGTCGATGTCGAAGGTGAATGTCGCAGAGGTTTGTGGGGGACAGTGGAAGGGCTCCTCCAGGGCATGATGCAGAGGGCAGAAGCCAGACGGAAGCGACAAATGGAGGAGTGGAATGCTACAGCCTCGTCTTGGCAACATAGTCAGTATTACTGACACGATGATGAAGACCACCCCCAAGCCATGGACTCAGTCTCCAACAAATCTCAAGAAGTAAGTGTCCATGGATGTCGGGGAACAGACTTAGTGGCACCGGAGCTGTAAGGGGATGCAGTCTGCGACATGGCCAGTACAATGTTATCAGCTCGGCCATAAATGATTCATGACTGAGTTCCCAATGTGTGACCTACTCGACCGCTGTGGGGTCCAGAGGCAGCGGGCAGCGCGGGCCAACCGCTGTTCAGCAAGCTCCTCCTGGAACACTAACACACGGCGTTGAAATGGCATGTGGTGATGACTCGTGGTTGACCGAGGCAGTAGCGACAGAGCTGAGCGGGTGTTTAGCCAGCGACAATGCCGTGTCCTGCCTGGTTCGGACTGGATTGGATTTGTGTGAGGCCTGCAGGCCCGCAGTGTAGTCCGAAGGCGTAGTCTTCAAGGGCCCACAGACACGTGTGGCTGGGATGCCATGCACATACTTTCTGTCACCACATCGAAGGGAGTATAGTGAGTTAAACTCTGCATTTGCGTGTGTACTCGGCCATTGCCAAATCAAGACTTGTAGTGTAGTTCCTATTTCCCTAATAGGCTCTGCGCATTGGAATAATATAACCTATAGGTTTGACATAGGACTAAGGTCGGTATGTCCCTATCGATTATATTAAACTTAATTACCTGTGCCAGCTAGCTCAGAGGCCACTAGAAACTCCTTGAGAACAAGAAGGGAGTAGTTTCTGGCAACCGAAAAACATGACAACTTTGTTTCCCTTTAGAAGCGGAACATGTCTCAGAATCGTGGAAACAATAGATAACAGTTTCACTCATTCAATCGTGCATGCTTAGTTTCTACAGAGTTACACAGAAAAGAAAGACGGGCGTTTCAATAAAAGGGTTTTATTGAACAGTCTTGTTTCTCGTGTAAGAGATATGTGCTGTTATGATCACAAGACAGTATGCAAGATAAATAATGTACAGTGTAAGCAGTAGAAATAAATAATACTGCGCTAGCATTATCTTTTAGCATATATTCACGTACATAAATAACATGAGCTAAAAATGCGAGTACTCATACGATGCGTCCCTAAACTAGTTCTACCCCAATGTACCTAACCTGGTCTAGGTGTAGGGAAAGGTAGAAGTAGGTGGAGTATTCTCTTGTCTGGTATACTAAGAGTATGTTAAGTCCAGTATGCCAAGTATGAGATGCCAAGAGTCCCTTTAGGTTCTAGTCAGCTCCATACCTTGAGAATGAGAGAGGTGGGAATCTCCTGCCGGGTCTGGAACTCTAACACCCCGCGAAGGGAGTCAGAACACTGGAAGCTGGATTCGTCTGCGTGCAGAAATGACAGCGTCTTCTCAGTGCGTCAGGCCGGGATACGGGCTCCTCTGAAGTCGAGGTCTCCTCTAACTTGCTTGGGCAAGGGAAGGTATATTTATACCTGGTAGGTGTCTTGGAATGTTAGCATTGACGTGAAGTCGGACAGAGGAAGACGTCAGGAATGAACCCTTAAGGTATAACGGTTCATACATAATAGATGAGTTCTTGGAGAAATCAATAGTCCTGTGCTAGGGGAACTCCCAAAGCTTAAGGGTCTGGTTTCTAAGAACTCGTTGTGACGTTAGGGTGGACGGATGTCGGTGACCATGCCTGTATTTGGAGTGCACGGTTAATGCCTAAATAAGGACACGGATTCTATGCCTATATAAGGGCAATGCAAATTGTGCCTATATAAGGACATGATTCAGGAAAACCTATATACAGACCCCTAAAGCGGAATACAACACCCACTCCATCTTCGGTTGAACGATAATACTAAATGCTAAACATTTAAATGCTAAACATAAAATTGAGTACCACATATTGCTAAAAACATTTCTAAAAGCATTTTAAAAGAAGCTCAAAACTGTTGAAATGCAATAGGTACTGTACATTTTAAAGCAACAGTTTCATTCTAAGCATATAACGGAAGTAAAATGCAACGTGAATGAAACAGAAATATATACATATGACGAAATGGTCGATAAGTTCTAAAAATCAAAGCCATTGCATATCATGGAATTAAATGAAATGTTAGACAAGTAAGGTGACAATGTGTCCCTGGAAGTATTCAAAGAAGTCCGTTTTATAAGACTAGTTCTACTGTAAGCAGAGTGTTCATTTGCCATGTTTTTTCTTTCGAGAAAAAAATGTTTGTGTTCAAAGGAAAAGTTCAATTTCTGGGAATAGTTCCAAGTTTTGAAAATATGAAGGCCAAATTTCAACGGTGCCCTGGTACACTGTGAGCCGAATCAAAGTCAGTGTATGGGTCTGGCGTAAACATTAGATCATCTATGTCCGTAGCCAGAATATCATCCACCGAAGTCAGTGACATTTGGAACACCTCGTTCAGAAGGTTAATTGTACAGAGATGAGAAACATCGCCCTCAGCAGAAGATGCAATGTTCACGTCCGTTGTTACCTGTGTGCCCGTTGATCCATCTCGTACCTCAGCAGCAGCCGGAAGCGTCTGTGAGATCTCAATGAATGCCGCCATCAGGATTGGAAGCCTTTGGGGACAACACACAGCATGGGCCGTTATCGGGTCCAGCAGAGTATCGATATCCGTTGGCATGACTGATGGAAGTGTTAGACAGATGTCTAGCACGCATTCTTCACCGCAAAACAGGCAGCGTAGAACAGGTAAGATGCAATCTTGCCAGATTGGTCTGAATGACAGGAACCACGTTGTATTAAGTTCCCGTAGACGAGGCATGCCCAAAAGCTGTACTATTCGTTCACGGCATTTCCGTTCAAGGAGGGCTCTCTCCACATCGCTCGGAGTGATGTTGGCGAAGAGGCTTGCCATAGCGTAGTAGGAGGAATAGAAACAGAATTCCTGCAACAAGTGCTAGAATTAACGGCACACCACCAAACACCGAATGTGCAAAGTTTGGGATGATTCCGAGGACAGCCTGGAAAGGTGCTAATAGTCCGGAACAGATGGTCTTAAATACATGTACAATTCCGCTTGTATCTGACATATTAAAGATACGTCCTATCATTTCTACGAAATGTATAGGGCAGTTTGTACGAATTAAAGCTTGTATCTCAGCCGAAGTCCTTGCAACTTGTAGATCATAGGTTTCTTTGGCCGAGGTCAAAGGCACTGACTGTTGTATAAGCATGGCTTTCATTCTGCTTAAAGTATCAAATCGTATAAAAGAGACATTCAACGAAGGCCATAAAGGCGACTCCCTGACTGTGTCTATTGGGGCAAACAATACTTGCATACAGCAAGTGACCCTGGAGTTGACCGTTACTAGATATGGGATGCCGGGCAACATGCCACAGCAACTCTGATCATTCAACATGAGGTAACTCCCATTAGAAAGTTGTCCAAACGTTGGATTAATCACAGCAGCTGGTGTACCCTGCTGGTGGCAGGACAAATTTGCCACAGAACCATTACAAGCCCCATGTAAAGATATGTCCTGACAAATCAGTGAACCGCTTAGTGCATTTTCACAGTGTGTACCGCTTAGAAACACTTCACGATCCCCACTCCAACATCTATATGTGTATGGTAAATTCCAGGATGTCTTAATGTATTCTTTACCCAACCTTTCATATTTGCCTGCTTGCATTTGTTGGAGGCAATACTGAAACTGGAAAGTAGTCACAGGTAGACTAATTTTGCCATGAATAAGCCATTCTGTAGCTGTTTTTTATGCCACTGTGAATGGTAATTTTTCAATTTTTTCAATGCCCAGTACTGTATACTTTGCTCCCCTTTGTGCCAGTTCGATCTGTTTATCAGTTAGATTGTATTCTGCAAACAGAGCCGTCGTGTTGATAAAACGCCAAGGCACATAGCCCGCACGCAAAGATTGCAGCCTCCAGCTTAATAACATAATAGAACGTAACTGTGTTTGGCCTTGTTGTAACATGGCTAAATCTTGTTCCAGTATGTCGATAGCAGATGATACAATACTGTCCAATGAATAAATTCTGGAGGACAAAGTTGTTAACCCATTGTCGACCACAGAGAGAGTTTTCTCTAAGTTAATACAATCAAGTTCACGTATTCGTTCTGCGGCCTCCATCTGTGATACCTTCCATGCTTCATTATAAGCAGCATAAATGCCGGCATATATGAAACGTTTTTGACGCGGTTTTCTTGGTCCAAGCAAGAATTCCCTAAGTTCTGCGTCTTCTTTAAGTAAAGATAAGTGTTGTTTCACATCCTTAAGTGTAGATTTCTGCAGCCAATAGAGGCATACTTTTCCTATACTGTATGTTGTTACTACCCCCGGATGCTGTCGTTGGACGTATCGTGGGTCTGGCCTATGAATAATAAACCCCTGTGTTTTATTCAGGAATCTCTCTTGACAGTTGTTTGTGTCTGTGGGCCAGATCAACCATTTTCTCCAATCAGGATTTGTTCTGTTGAGTTGTAGTATGGTGTCAACTGTAACCGCTGCCTGTGTATTGTTATCACTTGCAGGTGTTGTTACAGAAGGTGCTTTCATGTCTTTAATCTTGGCTAAACCAAGGCAAGACGTTTGTTGGACAGTGTCATTCAAAAACATTATTTGTTGAGGGATGATACAGGCTCTAAATAAAGCTTCTATCCCCTGCACTTGCCAATCTTTAGTACCCCAGACAGTTTTTGTGTCTATTGTGTCTTTCCATAAGTCGAAACCCTGTCTAGACAGTTGGGCAATAAATGCTGCAGAGTATATCTGTTTTGTATTTGTTAACATAATTTTCACTCCTGTTTTGTTTACATTTCTATAGTAAAATGTTTCTGGATCAGATGTATTGTATCCTGAAAAATATGGAAACTTTTTAGCAAATGTTTTTGAACTACCTTTTGGTGGTGTAGGACAATGCTCCCATTGGTTAAACATAAACACATTTCTAGGTGTTGCAGATTTATGCAAAAAATGATGACCATAGTGGTTATAGCAATACAGCTGTTCATAGTCTGATGAACCCTCTAAATATTCATTGTTAGAAAATGCAGCAGATTTTTCTAGGTCAAACATCATATCATTTACAGTTTCAAAGTCCCAATCATCAGAAAAGGTACTGGATGAAACGAAATCACTCAGTGAAATCTTAAATACATGTGGAATGTTCAAATGTTCCGTCGGGCCGAAGATATCAAAATCAGTTTTGTCCCACACTATACCATCCTGTATAGGAACGGCTGTGATGTTAATTGCAGACAAGTCTCTTGTTTCACGATGGGATGATTTGTGAGGTTTCAAAAGTAAGTTCACTTCTTTTCTTTCAGTGTCCAAATGGATGTATCTCCCATTTATAAGCACGCTCATAGTCATAACCAAAGCTAGCCAAAGCAGGAAGAAAAATATTCCAGAAATAACCCAAAGTTCAATCCATGGTGAAACTAGATAAGTCTTTTCCAAAAAACGTTAAAAAGTCTAGTACTTGCTGTTTAAAAGTTTTTGATGCTGGCGACGTCTCGGGCTCACTCGGATCCTCGGAAAACGTATCAAAGTTAATGAAGTAGCCAGAAGCAGTTCTGTCAATTGTTGGAATTGCATCAGGATTTGTAGAAATCGCTGGTACCAGTTGATCACTTGTTACATTGGTGTAGACAGGTGTATTTGGACGAACTGTTACTTTTGTTTCAAGAGGGATGAGTTCCATAGCATTGTTGCTCAGTCCTTCATCTGTTACTGCTGAATTCTCGATGGTTATCAGTCTTTCAGTCTGAACTAGGGGTGGGCGGAATTTGCGTAGTCGCGCTACGCAAAGCTCCGCGAAACAGTAAAAAATCTCTGCGAGCACGCAAAAGTTCCGCGAACACGCGGAATTGCTTGTTCCGCCCGTTCGCGATGCTTTTTTCCTGTTCGCGAACGCTGTTTGCGTGCTCGAGGAGAAATATCTTGCGAACACGCATTTTGAAAGCGCAAACAAGCAAAAAACTCCGCGAAGTCGCGGATCGCAGAATTTTTGGCAATTTTGCGTTCTCCGCGGAACGCTAAATTACCCAAATACCGCAAATTCCGCGAGCGGAATGGAATTTACCTCCCAGGCCTAGTCTGAACCTCTTGGATAGTAGCGAGAGGAGTGTGTCTGCTACTAGGTCGGAGTCCACGAGGCCTTCTATTTAGTATTTCCCACATACTGTGGTTTGATGAGGTCGATGGACACAAATCTTTTCTCCTTTTTTCCAGCAAGGGGCGGCAGAAGTACTGTTCTTGTTCCTTGAACGGCTAGGACAGGTACTGGTTGTCTGTAAGAAGGTCCAAATTCCTTCTTGTCCGCAATCTTCTCTCTGACTAGATCCCCAACTTTTGGAATCCAGACAGGCCTTGCTGGGACCGCCGGTTTTTCCCCAGTGGTGGTTGGCTGCAGGAATACGTTGCTTTGTTTCGATCTTAGTTTATTTAGTTCCTGTAAAACAGCCAAACGATCTTTGATATCAAAAGGTTTATTTTCCGCCACTGTGCCTCTACATTCCAGATTGGGCACCCACATTCTTGTCCCAAATAGGACCTCATATGGAGTGTCCCCCCCTAGAGAACTTCTTGGCAAATTGTTTAATGAGCGTTGGACCCCATATAGATGTTTGACCCACCCATCACCCGAACCTAATACCCTAGCTGTTATAGACTGCTTTATGTCCCGGTTTTTTCCTTTCCACAACAGAATTTCCCTCAGGATGAAATGGAGAGGAGTACCGCAATGCAACGCCCAGACTGGCCATGGCGTCTTTGTAAGCCCGAGAGCTAAACGCAGGGCCCTGGTCAGAATGTAGCGTGCCTATTGCATATGTGCCGATAAAGACTCGCAAATCTTTTATAACAGTTCGAGCGTCAGCCGAGCGCTGAGGCCATATCCATAGGAACCTAGAGCAAGAATCCACTGCGACCATGATATATTTATAGTTACCGTCCCTTTACAAGGGACCGCAGTGGTCCAGGTAAACACAAGCTAATGGTTTGTCTGAAATTAACAGGGGTGTCTGCGCAGGACGTTTCACTGTGGAGACTTTCATCTGTTGGCAAATTTCACATTCCAGAACATAGTTCTTGGTCTGCTTCCTAATGCCAGGCCACCAATATCTTTGTGTTAATAAAGATACCATTGCAGAAATGCCTGCATGGGTAGAAGCTATCCCTTCGTGTGCTGCTAGGATTAGTCCTAATCTGCGTTCCTTGTTTGGAATTACCCTATCCCCCACTCCAGGGATTCGAGCAAAAGGAACGTTGTTCGCATCAATTACATAAGAGTACTTGAGTGGAAACTTTTTTGGTAACGCTGCACCACTGCCTTTGCTCGTAGCATTGACAGCCAACATTATCTCACTGTCTATTTTCGTTTTTGAACGAGTGATCACAGCTACGGAAGCTGTCTGAACTGCCCCCTTTGCGGCTTCGTCAGCCAATGAATTCCCTGCAACGTGAATGCCATCACGTTGATGACTCAGTGTATGGATCACCTGAGCCCTTGGTAGTTCGCTTTTTAACTGAACTACTTGTTCCCAAAGCGTTTTATGCTTTATTGTGCTGCCTTTTTCATCTTTGAACCCGTTTTCAAGCCAAGTTTGTATATATTCATTATATGACTGTACACAGTAGAAAGAATTGCACACTATTAGTGTGGGGAATTCTCGATCTGTACTTTCAAGTGCCAGTTTGAATGCTTGTAGTTCAGCTCGCTGAGCTGTACAATCTCCTAGAGATTGGGTTTTTGTGACCATAGGTCTGAAGTTGCCATCGCGCATGCGAACTTTAACGATTGTGCACGCTGCACTGTAAGCTTGCTTACTCCCTGTTGCGGGTTGTGCAGATCCGTCAGTGTAAATTATGAATTCGTACTGATCGAGAGGCAGAATCTCAGTGGGCAGAGGACATTCATGTTCATATTGCAGGAACGCTTGTGTTTTTAGATCAGGATCAAAAACATATTCAACATCTGTTGCAGCAAGAGAATTAACCCATTGTATCCATCTCGGATGTAATGCTTTAGCATTTGGAATGCTCGCTTTAGTTACCGCCTCTAAGGCCGGAACTGGGATTACGACAATAATGCGTTTCCCTTGGGCTAGAGCTCTTTCTTTTGCTACTGCAGTTTGAACTGCTGTCAGTATTTTTTCTGTTTAAGTGAAGCGCATTTCTGCTTGTGTATACAAATGTGATTTGTATGCAATTGGTACTTTCTCACCCTCATTAAATGTTAAGTAGGTGAATCCGCATTGACCCGAAATTATTCGGATCACTAAATTGCATTGGCTTACGCGTGTTTGTAAGTGATTTTTTGCTAACATGTTAGCTTGGAGTGAACGCAAGATTTCTGTGTGTTCATTTGTCCAATTTTTGATTGAAAAATCAGGTTTGATTAATGCGTAGAGAGGTTTAACCCTTTCTGCGTAATTTAGAATGTAAGTTCTTCCAAAGTTTAGGAAACCCAGTATGGATTGTACATTTTTAAGCGTTTTTGGAGTTTGGAGCAGCGCACACCTTTCTAAAAAGTTGGCTGCCAAGCTCTTGCCTTCACTTGAAAGCTCGTATCCTAGGAACAGGACATTGAGATGGGCAATTCTGGACTTTTTGAAGTTGAATTTGTAGCCCTCAGAGGCGAAGCCCAGTATAATGGTGCTCACCCTGTTCAAGTGTTTGTCCAGGTCATCGTCTGTCAGATAGATGTCATCGACATAGGACAATGCCTCATTGTCATAAATTTGTAGTAACTCCATTACCCTCGCTGAGAATAACCCCGGGCTGTTCTTGAACCCTTGTGGGAGTCGACAAAATTGACGCTGGGTCCCCATTATTGAGAAAGCTGTTAAGTACCTGCTTTCAGGTGCTATGTTTTGACAAAAGAAACCATTTGAGATATCCAATGTGGTTTTATATTTTTTACGCACAATGTTATTCATTAATGCTGTACTATGTGCATTTTGCACTGCAAATGTTTTAGAACAAGTGTTTAAGTGTCTGTAATCCAAAACTAGACGATATGTATTGTCTGGTTTGGAGAGAGGAAACAAAGGATTGTTCATTGAAGAGGTGCATGTTTC
The DNA here is from genome assembly GCA_963921515.1 of Calotriton arnoldi. Lineage (NCBI taxonomy): Eukaryota > Metazoa > Chordata > Amphibia > Caudata > Salamandridae > Calotriton > Calotriton arnoldi. Next base: position 107,893 of record CAWUFW010015412.1, on the reverse strand, counting down.
AATCACCCCTTGGTATTCAAGTTGATCTCCCTGACCTGTTTTTTAGCTTCTTGCTTTATTGGATACTGCCTCTGTGCAGTAGGTTAATTTTGTAAATGCATTTTATGGTGAGGTGAGTCCTCATCCCATCCTACATGATTTTTGTATAATGCTGGGGCCTGGGCAACTGCCCATTTCCTGGCATAAGTATATTTTAGATAAATTGGAATATGGTTGGAGAAGGCAGGCATAATGATGTCCTCACCATGTGGGCACTCTCTGACAAATTGTGGTGGCCAGTCTTTTTCTGCTAGAAGTATATCATAACCCCTTGAAAGTTTTTCCCAAAAGAGTACTTTCACCTGTCTGGGTATGTCTCCCTCCATCCGGAGAGTTATTTTATATAACTTTTGTGGAGTACTAACCCTGGTGTCTACAGTCTCAACTGTAATGTACTCATTCAAGTCCACTATCTCCAGAAGTTCCTTCAGGTTCTGGCGAGCTATTGTGACTTCTGCTGCACTGTCCAGCATTGTCTGAGCCCATTCTCCGTTCTTGAGTTGTGTTCTCAGTATCCTCGGCATGTCTGACCTTCAGACCTGCTACCTTCTTCTTTGAGAATTGAGGTTTTGATTTGTTTTTCGGAACGTGTTTGTCGTGTTTCGATTTCACGCGTTCTTCCCTATGTTCTGACTGTCCTCTTCTTTCCGATGTCTGTGACGAGATCTGAAAGGTATGAGAGGAACGTGTATCAGTATCTTGATACCTGTCAGGCTTTTTCAAATTATCCCTATTCCTGAGGTTATACCTCCTTTCAGAGGGCTCCTTTTGAGGAGACCTACCTCGGGATTGAGAATGTTTCTCGTTTGAATTTTGTTTATTAGTTTCCCACTTCTTTTTAGAAGATGTAGGAGTTTGTTTATTAGAGTCCTTCTCAGGACTTTCAGATAGTTTTGGTTTCACTGGTCTTCCACCCAAACTATCTCTGCCTAATTCTGCATAAGATTGTTCTATTATTCTGGGTAGCTCAGTTTGATGTTCTGTAACATCGAATTCCCTTAATCGTTGGCGGATCGCCACTGCTGCTGCCTCCCCTTTAATATTAGATAATATTATTGTTGAGACCTGGTCGAAATTTTTCAGTAATTTCATACCTAAATTTAGAGCAGGCTCTGCCCCGTATTCGTTTTGAATTTGTTTCAGGACATCAGGTATTACTGCAATTGATGGAATACCATGTGTTTTAGTATAGATGGCAGCAAAGACTGAGCCCCAAGTGGTACAGTCTTCCAGTTGTGGTGTGATCCCCATCGGTAAACAGATTGTTAGGATTCTGTGTTTCTCATACGGTCTAGTATTTGGAAATACTGCTTCGATTTGAGTAATTTTTTGAGCTATCCAGAATGGAATTTGCTCACGTTTTGTGGGCATTTTACCCATGACTGCGTATAGAGTCTGTGGTGTAATTTTCAGTGTATTCCCCTGTTGAGGAGTTTGATTTGGAAGTGTCAATGGTGGTTGGACTGTAAAAGTCTGCATGACATATTGGACTAATTGTCTGTAGATTTTGATTAACTCTGTAAGTTGAGTAAGTAATTCCTCGTCTGACATTTCTGCAATGTCAGGATGAGGTGGGTAGCCGGCTAGAATCGGCCATGTTGCTCCTGGTCTACCTAGTGGACCGAGCCTGGTAATGTTTTTTTGATGTTTTAGGGCGCCTTTAAACCAGAGCTGATGCTCCTGGTATGTTAGTGGAATTTCAATATCCTCGAAAGGAATATATTCCTCTGGTGGATCATCTTCTTTGCAGAAGTGAAACAGTTTTGTTACTGAATTTGATTCAGGAAATATGACCCATGAATAGAATACCTCTGTCTGAAAGGATTTGTGTGCCTCTATCACGAAAACTGCTCTACCGCCTCTTGGTGGTAGGCCATGTTTTATAAGTTTTAGAGTGATGGCTCTTCTTAAGTTTGGATTGATGTCTATGACACCCTCCTCGGTTTCAATAAAACCTGTGATGTTATAAGCTGTTAAAGCTGGGTGACCCGCAACGTCACCGTTGTGGGAGTCAGGCATTTTGTTTTTTGAAAAATGTAGAACAAGTTTCAAGGAAACAAAAAGATAAGGTGCACAATATTTTGGAACACTGTATCCTTCAACGTTGAACAAACCAAACAACTAGTATATAGGGTGCTTCCCTATTTAGTTATGGCGGATATTTAGCCCTACCCACTCCAGACGTCTTATGGAGTATGTGAGTAGGGGTCTCTGAGAAAAGCACGAATGAGTTACTCAGTATCTAGCGTTAAATTACTGCCTTACCAAACCGTTGGGCGCCATGTAGTGCTGTTCCTATTTCCCTAATAGGCTCTGCGCATTGGAATAATATAACCTATAGGTTTGACATAGGACTAAGGTCGGTATGTCCCTATCGATTATATTAAACTTAATTACCTGTGCCAGCTAGCTCAGAGGCCACTAGAAACTCCTTGAGAACAAGAAGGGAGTAGTTTCTGGCAACCGAAAAACATGACAACTTTGTTTCCCTTTAGAAGCGGAACATGTCTCAGAATCGTGGAAACAATAGATAACAGTTTTACTCATTCAATCGTGCATGCTTAGTTTCTACAGAGTTACACAGAAAGGAAAGACGGGCGTTTCAATAGAAAGGGTTTTATTGAACAGTCTTGTTTCTCGTGTAAGAGATATGTGCTGTTATGATCACAAGACAGTATGCAAGATAAATAATGTACAGTGTAAGCAGTAGAAATAAATAATACTGCGCTAGCATTATCTTTTAGCATATATTCACGTACATAAATAACATGAGCTAAAAATGCGAGTACTCATACGATGCGTCCCTAAACTAGTTCTACCCCAATGTACCTAACCTGGCCTAGGTGTAGGAAAAGGTAGAATTAGGTGGAGTATTCTCTTGTCTGGTATACTAAGAGTATGTTAAGTCTAGTATGCCAAGTATGATATGCCAAGAGTCCCTCTAGGTTCTAGTCGGCTCCATACCTTGAGAATGAGAGAGGTGGGAATCTCCTGCCGGGTCTGGAACTCTAACACCCCACGAAGGGAGTCAGAACACTGGAAGCTGGATTCATCTGCATGCAGAAATGACAGCGTCTTCGCAGTGCGTCAGGCCGGGATACGGGCTCCTCTGAAGTCGAGGTCTCCTCTAACTTGCTTGGGCAAGGGAAGGTATATTTATACCTGGTAGGTGTCTTGGAATGTTAGCATTGACGTGAAGTCGGACAGAGGAAGACGTCAGGAATGAACCCTTAAGGTATAACGGTTCATACATAATAGATGAGTTCTTGGAGAAATCAATAGTCCTGTGCTAGGGGAACTCCCGAAGCTTAAGGGTCTGGTTTCTAAGAACTCGTTGTGACGTTAGGGTGGACGGATGTCGGTGACCATGCCTGTATTTGGAGTGCACGGTTAATGCCTAAATAAGGACAGGGATTCTATGCCTATATAAGGGCAATGCGAATTGTGCCTATATAAGGACATGATTCAGGAAAACCTATATACGGACCCCTAAAGCGGAGTACAACAGACTCAGTCCCAAATGTGTGACCTACTTGACCACAGTGTAGGCCCGGGGCAGAGGTCAGTAGGGGCATACATCCACGTGTCGTTGGCCCGCGATGCACAGAGTTAGTGACACCAGGGCAGTTGTCGGCAGTGTCCGGACACCTCCGTAAAGATGGTCCTTTTCTCCTCCGGACTGAACCGCGTCTTCCTCTTACTCGTCTCCTTGCGTACAATGATATGGACTCCGCCATGCAGATATCACGACTCAGTTCCACATGTGTGACCTACTTGAGCGTAGTGTAGGCCGGAGGCAGCGGTGGAGTACGTAAATGAAAAAGGGGTAAAGCGGGCCTGTGTCGGGGAAGCCGTGATGGTGTGAGGAGGCTGCCAAGGATGCGGGATTTGGGCTTGGAGTTTGCGACGGCACGTGGTGGGCCCTCTTCGACACACGCCGGTGTCGGCAGGTGAGCTGTGAGGCCTGGATACGCAGGGGTCGGCATGACAGGTTGGGAGTCCAGCAGCCCGTGGTGCAGCAGGCGCATAGGTTCGCAGGCCACGGTGCTCACGGCGAGGGCATCGGCCTCGTGGCTGGGTAGGAGGCGCCGCACTGGCAGGCACGTTTTCCATTCCGGAAGAGGACCACGCCCAGGGCTACGTGCTTTTTATTCACACCCCTACGCTGGCCTTGCATACGCCAGGCCAGGCCACTCTGCACACGCTTGCAGGGGGGGACGTCACAAGCTACATTTCTGCGTTCTTCCCCACTGGCTGTGGTGACATGGTTGCATCCACTGTCCACTACACTCCACACATCAGCAGTGCATGTGGGCATGGATATGTCTGTGGTCTGCATACTGCAATCTGTCCAGGACATCTCTGCCACAGTTGGCATTGTGTACATTCTCATTCATGGGTCACTTGCCTCCTTCGCACATACCTGGTTCCCACCTCTCCCCACATTCCGCTATTGTGTGGCTGCGGTGCCATGCCGTTGAGGGTTCATGTACATGGCTGAGCAAGGTTGCCACAGTAAGTTGTGCTGTCGTGTCTGGTGGGTGGGCATGTTGTCTGGCATGTTGTATGTGATTTAGTGATGTGTGCATTGCCAGTGTTGTGAGTTGCATGATTGTGGAGTTGAGGTGTGTGGTGTGTTCTTTTGGTACTTACATACATGCAGTGCATTTCCATGGGTGCCATCCTGGTAACACTGGTTGATGATGGACTGTCGGGGGATGATGGAATCATGCACACTGCCTGGGTAGTTGGCTGCAACATTGGTGTAGGGTCCCCGCTGGTCCACTATTGCCTGCACATTGATGGGATGCGTGTGCTTTCTGTTGCGGAAATTGTGTGTTTTTTCGGCAGGGGGCACAAGTTGGACATGTGTGCAGTAGATTGCCCCCAACAGGTGCGGGACTCCTGCTATGGCGTGTAGTCCTTGCTTGGTCTCCAGCTGTTCCTGCACATTGTGGGGGACGTTTAGGTACTGGGGTACCTGGCTGATGATGGCATCCAGAACAGGTGTGGGGAACTTGGATGGGGCTGGCTGTGTGTCTCCTCCGACTCTGGCGGATGTTGTTTGGGGGGTACGGGAGGCCAACATGTGCAGCACAGCCAGCAGCTTGGTCTGCGGAGGGATGTTGGTTGTCCGCTGTGTTGGTACCGTCAGCCTGTGGGCAATGATGGTCCGGATGCGGTGGATGGTTGTCCTTTTGAGCCTGTAGTGGGCATTGACATTGTCTGGTGTTAGGTCTGTGGGGCTGGTGCATTTCCTGAAGGTCCGCTGTCTTTGTCTGTGCTGCCTCTGTGGTGGTCCGGTGGTGCGGGGGTGCTGGGGCCCTGGGGGTGGAGGCGGAGGGTGTTGTTGCCCCCCGGCGCTCCAGGATGCATGGTGAGTAGCTCCATGGCATCTGTTGTTCTTCATGTGTGGCTGTGGACTGGTCTCCCTTTGATGGTGCAGTTTGTCATCCGACTTTACACCAGGTCAGAGCAGGAGTTAGATTCCTGCTGCTAACGTGCCTTATCGCCTGTTTTGTGGTCTTATCGCTGATCGGGCTGGTCGTTGAGAATGTTGAGGTGTGGTGTTGTCACGGATTTTTGCTCGGGAACGCCTACTCTGCATCTCATTAGCGATAGTTGCGGGGGTCATTTGTGGCGATGTTTTTTGCAGCTGCTATCGCGGGTAAACTGGTGTTATGGGCTGTTAACACCAGCTTGTGAATGGTGCGTTAAAGTTATTGCCACTTTGGCTGCGATAAAGTGCCGCTAACTCGGCGATAAGTCCTTGAGAATATGCCCCTAATTGTGCTGCATTCTGCAGCTCGTATAGAAAGAGCAACTCGTCTTTAAATATTGTTTATTTGCAGGAAGGTGTCCCTTTTGTTTGTGTGCAGGAAGGTGTTCCTTCCTGCACATAAACAATCATTACATGCAACACAGACACCATGGTGCAAGGGTGCCTGCGTTGCAGGGAATCATCCCTGCAAAGCAGGTGCCCTTGCACTATGGCTCAAGGGTGTCTGTGTTGGCGGTAGGCAGCTTTTTTTAGTGCCAGTGCAAGGGAAAACACAGGGGTGCACTGTACTCTTGTAAATGCAGCACATCCCTGCTTTTGTGAAATGGTGCAGCACGACACTGCTAAATTGCGTGTGGCGCTGGGCTGCACAATTTCCTTGTAAATATCCTCCTACATTTCATTCATGGAAGATGTGACATGCCTTCCAGCTCACATGAAGCAAATTCCTTCTGAGACAAGCAGCCCACATCAAAAGCATGTTAAATGCCTCAATGTCAGAAGGAATCATTGTTAACTATTAGAAACATACCATTATCACTACTCCACTGAAAACAACTACGGTAAATCTACAATATCTTGGCCAATCCAGGCCAATTTGTATCCTGTTTTATCCAGCATATACTACACATTCACCAACTTCTGTTTCAAATATACGCTGAAGACACCAAAATATATATGCGTTGGAAAAAAAAATTACACCAGCCACAAATCTCTGACTGTCTCGACTAAACAGTTTTTGGTATTATAGAAGACATCTCTGCCTGAAGGGAACAAAACCTGAGACAATTCTCCTGGGAGGTGACGACCTCAACAAGCTTCCATTTGAATGGCCTACATCCATTGTCAATCTCAGACTGGCTTAGAAAATCTAAATGTTATATTCAGCACAGAGCTCTCAATCTAAACTTAGGGGCATATTTATGAGGGCCTTGTATCATGCTTACATCACGCAAAGGTCATGCTTGCTGCGCTGCTCTGTGCCACTAATCCCATAAATATGCCCCTTAGTTTAGAACAGTAGTTAAATGCAGACATCATTGCACACATCATCAGCTATTCATGCTCGAGAAAATTATTTTGATGTCCTGCAATGTAATCTACAAGTCTACCAAAAAAGGATACAGAATAAAGAGACCCCACAACAACAAACGTTGGATAAATGTTAGCACGAGAAATACAGGCTTGAAAACAATTAATTGGAATTTAGGATATAATTTAAGATTGCCTATTGGAGCAAAGGTTGAGGGTGCCTGTAAAATCTGGCTCCCACTATACAGCTGGAAGGCAACCTCGGTAAGACATTTTGCATCTGTAAGAAAATGAGTAATTATCTGGGAAGAATTTGTCATTCCCAAAAAATGAGTTCAAAGTCTAATCAGGTCTCCTCATGCCTAGAAAAAAAAAAATCAACCTGGTCCTTTTTCAGGTTAATGAAGTTCCTGAACTCTACCCATCTACCTGAGCAAAGAGGATACATATACCTCACACGATGGTCTTCCTACCAAAAGGCCATTGTTTCTGTTCTGCAAGCAGTTTACCTGCCTCATTAAGGGGAAGCATTGACAGGGGACACCCGCTGCCAGTCAAAAGCTAATTAGCAAACTGGAGATTCAAGCAAAGTTTAAGGGGCTTATTTACAAGTCCATTGCACCACCGATGACACACTTATTTTAACACACTGGCGACGCAGTGTGCATGCTCATATTTACAAGTCCACGTAAAGCCATCCTGTGTGGCTTTTCATGACCTTATAAATTTGGCTCCCTTTCACGCATTACTCTGCATGAAAGTGCATTCCATGGGTGTTGCTGTGGGCGTTTCCATGCAACATCCATGGAACCTGGTGCATTCCCAGATCTACAAGGTTTTGTAAACCTGGGAATGCGTCAGATTCCTATGTATATCTTCCTACACAAAAACAATCACCCCTACAATGCGGAAACCCTTGCACCATGGGGCAAGGGCACTGCATTGGTGCATGGCAGCCCATTGTGCGCCACCGCAGGGGAAAAGGACAGGAATGCGCCATATCTTGTAGATACAGTGCATTCCTGCTCTTTTCGTTTGACGCACAGCAGCGCAGTCGGAAGGCTTCCTGCCCTGTTGTGAGTCAAAATATTGTAAATGAGGCCCTAACCTTTTTTTGGATAAATCAACTTTACGGAATTTTGCATAAAGGTAACAAAGTTCTATGTTCTGGCATTAATACACAATTGAGATCCAAGCATCGTTAGCCAACTTTTGTACTCAGTAGGCCTGGGCAGTGGAATCAGAGGAATTTGGTAATTCTGCATTCCTCTCGTAACACTGAATTACTGACAAATTCCGTCGCTCGGCCAGCGGAATTCATCTGCAGTGGTTGGTTTCTAAAGAAGGCTGGAAGAGGGAGAAGTCCTTCTATGTTTAAAAACCACTGCAGATTAAAATTTAATCTGCAGTGTTTTTAAACATAGAGGCACTGCTCCCTCTTCCGGCCATGTTTGGAAACCACTGCACTGCACCGCATACCCTTTGAGCCTTTGCATACTCTGCAGTGATTACTGCACAATATGTAAGAGTGCCGAGGGGTATGCACTGCAGTGACTTCTAAACAGGGCGGGAAGAGGGAGCAGTCTCTCTATGTTTAAAAACCACTATAGATTAAAGTTTAATATGCAAGGGTTTTTAACCCCTTGACTGCTAGGCCTTTCCCCTCATGCCACATAAGATATCCATGCCAAATTTGTGTCCTTTTTTTCAAACATCCTGGTGATTCTAAAGGTACCCAGGGTTTGTGGGTTGCCCTGGAGGGGACAGAGAATTTAGCTAAAATACAGCTAAATTGTGTGTTTTTTGGGAAAAATGGGAAAAAGTGCTGCAAAAGAAAGCATGTTTTTTCTTTGCAAATTACATCAATGAAGGGTTTGCAGTGTTACAATCACCATCTTCCCAGTTTTTGGGAACAGGTCGACTTATATCAGAAAATCAAATGTTTCAACACAGGTTTGACATTTTGCTGGGACATAGCCCATTTTTCCTATTTTTGTGTGCTTTCAACTTCCTTCCAGTTAGTGGTAGACATGGTTGTAAAACCAATGGTAGATCCCAGAAAGCTATACATTTATGAAAAAGTAAACAAAAGTATGAATTCAGCAAAGGGTCATTTGTGTAGATACTTCAACATTTTCCTATAGAAAGTAACAGTTCATACCATAGGATCTGACCAGGGTGGCCAGAGGGGCTATATATGTATTGAACAGGGTGGGGCTCAGTGAGGACTCTTGGGGAACACTGCAGAGGATGTTTTTTGGGCCTGAAGTGTAGGGTGGAAGACAGATGCTCTGTGTTCTTCTGGTGAGGAAGGATGAGATCCATTTGAGGGCATTCCCTTGGATGCTCATCTAGTGGAGTCCTTGTAGGAGGGTCTAATGTGCCATGGCGTCGAAGGCCGCTGAGAAGTCGTGGAGGATCAGGGCTGCAGTTTCTCCCTGGTCTAGGAGAGATCTGATGTCATTGGTGGCTGTAAATGTGGTGGTTTCTGTGCTGTGATTTGAGTGGAAATCAGTTTGGGATGGATCCAAGAGGTCAATCTTTTCTAGGTGGCTGGTGAGGTGGCGGTTGACTGCTTTTTCCAGAACTTTTGCAGGTAAAGGGAGCAGGGAGATGGGCTGGTAGGTATTGAGCTCTTCTGGGTTTGTGGTGGGTTTTTTAGGAGTGGTTTGACTTCCCTGTGTTTCCATCCCTGAGGGAAAGGGGCAGAGGTGAAGGATGAGTTGAGGATTGAGGCGAGTTCCTTGCTGATGGCTCCTCATATTGAACATGTGGTGGGGGCAGGAGTCCCTGGGTGCTTCTGAGTAGATGGAGCTCATGATGGTGGTGGTGGATTGCGAAGTGAGTTGGTTCCACGTGGCAATTCTTGCATTTGAGTTAGAGCTGGTGAGGTTGAGGATGCTGTGGATGCTGGTGATGAGTGGTTAGGGTCGAAGTGTTCGTAGATTGTGGATGATTTTACTGTAGAAGAACTCTGCAAGGGTGTTGCAGTTTTAGTGGGTTTGAGGGGGTGACTGTGTTGGCGCATTGGGTGATACATGCATTGAAATCTTTGACGCCCACCTCAAGTTTGGATAATGCTAATCTGCATCCGTATTTGTTGATGTGGCCCCGGTGAATGATCTTGTATGCATTAGGAGTGGCGGTGGCGATGTCCGGTGCTGATGCAAGGTTGAGCCAGGTCTCGGTGAGGAAGGTGACTTCAGGAGTGAGGGAGGTGATAGTGTCCAAGATGTCAGTGGTGTGTTTGCAGAGCGATCAGGAGTTGATCAGGAGGCATTGAATTTCTCCTGGCTCAGTGGTGGAGAGTGGGGGGCCATGTGAGAGTGAACTGTTGCTGCAGGAGAAGCAGCATTGTCAATAGGAAAAGGGTCCTGCCATTGAGCATGGGGATGTGCGGCGGCAACAGTTGCTGCATTGTCCAAAGTTCAGGGCTGTTATCTTGGCACTGGTGTAGATGTGGATAGATGGAGATTCAGGGGTCCTGATGCTGGGTGCGGCAGTCCAGGCATGTATGGGCGCAGACGGGCTTCCCTTTGGAGAACTGACGGCATGGCCACGCTGCGGCCACTGTTAAGTAGGTTCCTGGGAGGGGGCAGGGCACTGGGTGGGGTCCAGAGAAGACAGGAAGTGGGAGGAGAAGCGAGCAGGTGGAGCGTGGGAGAAAAGAGCAGTTTACGGTTATTTGGGAAGAAAAGGAGGCAAACAGTTAAAGTTATGGGGAAGAACAGGAGGCAAATGTCAACAGTTAAGGTGGGAAGAATAAGACAAAGTTGATCAGGAGAATAGGAGGTAAAAGTCAAGAGTTAAAGCAGGAAGAAGAAGGCAGTCGATTAGCGGGGGAAAAGGAGGAAAAAGTCAACACTTAAAGCAGGAAGAATAGGCAAAAATGCAGGGAAAAAGGAGACAAAAGTAATTCACAAGTAAGTAGAAAAACTGGAGGTCCCAGTGAGTCCAGATTTCTCAGACCGGAAACAAGTATCCTGGGACCGGTTTTGGGGTTTCACCCCTCATCAGCCAGGCTAGCTTGAATCCAGTGGCATAGCGAGCAAGGGACCCATGTCTGGGCATACCCTTAGCCACAATGATGGATTAAACTGAGATCTGTGACTGGGGGTGAGTGTCTGAAAAGTGTCAGCACTCCATCATCATATTGTGTTTGCTATGTTCTCCCTAAGTGGTCAGGGTATGCCCAGACGTGGGTCCCTTGCACACTTTGCCACTGGATTCAAGCTAGCCTGGCTGATGAATGGTGAGGCCCCGAAAACGGTCCCAGGATGCTTGTTTCCGCTCCAGAGAGAACCTGGCCTGGCAGTTCAGACTGGACTGTTCCCATGAGGAACATAGTCAAGACTGATTTGCATATGGCTGGGTCCAAACTGGGGTGGCTTAGTGAGCAGAAGAATGATGATGGATTAAACCCAGATCTGTGACTGGGGGTGAGTGTCTGAAAAGTTTCAGCACTCCATCCATCATCTTATTGTGTTTGCTGTGACATTTACTATTCCCACTCCAAACTAAACCAACCTGGGGAAAGTGCTGGACACTAATTGGTTAACATTTACTATTCCCACTACAATATTTACTAATTTGAGAAAATACATTGGACACTAAGGAGCCGATTACGATGGCGGTCGGTGTCAGTGCCGCGATGCCGGCGGTGCGGAAAAATGCCTTTTACCGCCCGCCAGCAGCGGTCCTCACGGCCGCCATATTATGAAGGGCAAATATGCCCCATTTCCCGACCTCCGCGGTGCAACGCCGACCGCCATGAAATTGCGCCCGCCACCGCGCCGGTGGGAGCCAATGGAGACTCACCGCCGTGCGGAATGACGTCCCGTCCGCTCAACAAATTAGGATGCGCCAAACAACCCGTCGAACCGCAGGGGAGAAACCGCCCTTCCAGACATGGCGGAATCTCGACAGCGGAGCGTGAAACGAGACTTCCGGAGCCCTCCACCCGGAGCCGAACGCCATGGATCCAGCACTACACGTCCTCCCGGTGCTGTACGTGATACATCACCAGGTCAACATCGCCCGCCGCGGACGCCGCCGCAGGTACGTAAAAAAAACACAATACAACACAAAACAGAACACAAATTCAACAGGCTGAAACAGGGCACCTGGCCACACCAGACACACTGGTGTGGACAGGAACACATCCATCAGTGTACCCACACATGTCTCATCTGGCACCAATTCACACCCTGCATCAAGCCCACCAAATTACCGCGAACATAATGTAATGTGTTGCTGACGACACCGCAGCGGTGAGTATGCGGGAAATCCATTGCACAAAGCAGAATGCATGTACAGCAACGGTCAGGCCAGAAAGACCACAGGCCACCACCACCACCCACAGCTCCGCCGCACACAGCAAGAAACATGCCAATCCCACCCCCCCTGTGCACCCACATGTCCAACACCAAGCGAGCTAAATCCACACCCAGCAGCACACAACTAACACCTAGGGAGACAGACACAGCAGCATTGGGTGTAGATTAACACACAGCACAGAGGCACAGGCCCAGGGCAACACACACACACACCACAACACCACATACATGGCAAGAAAGCTGAATACAAGCACAAAATTAACATCCACGCACACAAGGAACATACAGACTACTGGACACACACCCTGCCAACTCACACAGACATACCCCACACCGACACACAGCCACATACACAGACTACATGCCACCAGCAATGGAGCACAACATAGAGGAAAGCAAAAATGATGTGCACACAAATGGGAGGGCAAGGAGACAACCAACAACCAGGTGAACAGACACATGCAGGACAAGGAACCTAGAACAACATCCACACCCCATCCAAGCACATGGCTGGCACAGTGAGTGAAGTCAAACAACAGTCACCTCAGTGCAACAACTCAGGGAGACAGCAAGGTAACCCATGTATAGGGACAGGGATGAAAGGAAGGACCTCAAGTCAAACAGTGAACAGCAAGTACACATGAGTATCACACAGGGCACATTGGCACACTCAATGACTGTCAAACACAAGTAGGAGTCCCCAAACATACCCCCTCATATCTGCAGCACACAACCCCAATGCCAGACACACAGAAGGGCCTACATAATGTCCAGACAAGATACAGACAAACAATCAAACCCCCTGGGGGCATCCACAAACATCACACACACACAGGGATTTCAGTACCAACGTCTGCACCAAAACAAAAATGGCAAACACAATTCAAAACAGAAACACATACAGAACCACAAAAATAACACACATCACCTGTGCAGCCAAACTAGGGGAAGGCAATGGGAGCACACACACAACAGGAGTACACCACCTCATCAGTCAGGAAAAATGCATAGGCTACATACCACAACACAGACAAGAAGTGCACCATCACAGAACAACACAGACACATCAAACACACAACAGATGCACAACACCACAAAGCACATAGCAAACACAGCAGTACATCAGGGGATGTACACTAGGACAGCACAAGGCAACATACACCCACAGCACTGAATGCACAACAAGCAGTGTGTGCACACAAACACACAACAGTCCCACACAGCCATGAGTCACACGCCATTAACACACACATCAACACACACGACAAAGCCACAACCAACACACCATACAACCCTTGACCACCCAAATGCACACCATGTAAGTAACCGTTGTGACTAGGATGACTGCCCATCACAACATGACTACACATCTACACTGCTAGGCATACATGAAAGCAAGAACGCACATACATGTTGAGCCTGGTCAGCCTGCCTGCAATCCTGTGTATATGACCCCTCTATGTGTTTGCAGTGCCCACATACCAGGATGCAGTAAAACATAGCCAACAGCAACAAGGAAGGAACATGAGTCTGGTATGTCACCGAAAACAACATCACTGACCCCACAAGTATCCGAGTCATGAAGAACTGAAGTCCCCATCACCCCTGTAAAAAAATGATAAGTCAAACAAGCCAGTGGCACAGTTGAAGTGGCACACAGAGCATGTGGCCCAGTAAATGTTAGACATACAGGAAAAGCCTTATTCAGTAAGGACAATGACACAACTGACAACATGAGCAACTGTTTTTATTCACAAATAGCACTGATAGGCAACAATATCAAACAAGACCAAGGCACAGGATGCAGAGCCTGAACATGAGAAGCTGCACAGGCAGGGGGCAAACTGCAAGGCCAGTGGCCAGTCCAAGGTGCTACAAAAGGGGATGATGGACGGAATGCTTGAGCCAATCAAACACTCACCCCCAGTCAACTGATCTGGGTTTAATCCATCATCATTCTTTAGCTCACTCCACCACCCCAGTTCAGACATGGCCATATGCAAATCAGTCTGACCCTGTGCCTCATGGGAACAGTCCAGCCCGAACTGCCAAGCCATGTCTTCCCTGGACCGAAAACAAGCATCCTAGGACCGGTTTCTGGCATTTCAGCCGTCATCAGCCAGGCTTGCTTGAATCCAGTGGCAAAGTGAGCAAGGGACCCACGTCTGGGCATACCCCCGCCAACTTAGGGCTACCAAAGCGATACAAAAGGGGATGATGGACGGAATGCTTGAGCCAATCAAACACTCACCCCCAGTCAACTGATCTGGGTTTAATCCATCATCATTCTTTAGCTCACTCCACCACCCCAGTTCAGACATGGCCATATGCAAATCAGTCTGACCCTGTGCCTCATGGGAACAGTCCAGCCCGAACTGCCAAGCCATGTCTTCCCTGGACCGGAAACAAGCATCCTAGGACCGGTTTCTGGCATTTCAGCCGTCATCAGCCAGGCTTGCTTGAATCCAGTGGCAAAGTGAGCAAGGGACCCACGTCTGGGCATACCCCCGCCAACTTAGGGCGACCAAAGCGATACAAAAGGGGATGATGGACGGAATGCTTGAGCCAATCAAACACTCACCCCCAGTCAACTGATCTGGGTTTAATCCATCATCATTCTTTAGCTCACTCCACCACCCCAGTTCAGACATGGCCATATGCAAATCAGTCTGACCTTGTGCCTCATGGGAACAGTCCAGCCCGAACTGCCAAGCCATGTCTTCCCTGGACCGGAAACAAGCATCCTAGGACCGGTTTCTGGCATTTCAGCCGTCATCAGCCAGGCTTGCTTGAATCCAGTGGCAAAGTGAGCAAGGGACCCACGTCTGGGCATACCCCCGCCAACTTAGGGCGACCAAAGCGATACAAAAGGGGATGATGGACGGAATGCTTGAGCCAATCAAACACTCACCCCCAGTCAACTGATCTGGGTTTAATCCATCATCATTCTTTAGCTCACTCCACCACCCCAGTTCAGACATGGCCATATGCAAATCAATCTGACCCTGTGCCTCATGGGAACAGTCCAGCCCGAACTGCCAAGCCATGTCTTCCCTGGACCGGAAACAAGCATCCTAGGACTGGTTTCTGGCATTTCAGCCGTCATCAGCCAGGCTTGCTTGAATCCAGTGGCAAAGTGAGCAAGGGACCCACGTCTGGGCATACCCCCGCCAACTTAGGGCGACCAAAGCGATACAAAAGGGGATGATGGACGGAATGCTTGAGCCAATCAAACACTCACCCCCAGTCAACTGATCTGGGTTTAATCCATCATCATTCTTTAGCTCACTCCACCACCCTAGTTCAGACATGGCCATATGCAAATCAGTCTGACCCTGTGCCTCATGGGAACAGTCCAGCCCGAACTGCCAAGCCATGTCTTCCCTGGACCGGAAACAAGCATCCTAGGACCGGTTTCTGGCATTTCAGCCGTCATCAGCCAGGCTTGCTTGAATCCAGTGGCAAAGTGAGCAAGGGACCCACGTCTGGGCATACCCCCGCCAACTTAGGGCGACCAAAGCGATACAAAAGGGGATGATGGACGGAATGCTTGAGCCAATCAAACACTCACCCCCAGTCAACTGATCTGGGTTTAATCCATCATCATTCTTTAGCTCACTCCACCACCCCAGTTCAGACATGGCCATATGCAAATCAGTCTGACCCTGTGCCTCATGGGAACAGTCCAGCCCGAACTGCCAAGCCATGTCTTCCCTGGACCGGAAACAAGCATCCTAGGACCGGTTTCTGGCATTTCAGCCGTCATCAGCCAGGCTTGCTTGAATCCAGTGGCAAAGTGAGCAAGGGACCCACGTCTGGGCATACCCCCGACAACTTAGGGCGACCAAAGCGATACAAAAGGGGATGATGAACGGAATGCTTGAGCCAATCAAACACTCACCCCCAGTCAACTGATCTGGACCGGAATCCCTTTTGTATCGCTTTGTTCGCCCTAAGTTGGCGGGGGTATGCCCAGACGTGGGTCCCTTGCTCACTTTGCCACTGGATTCAAGCAAGCCTGGCTGATGACGGCTGAAATGCCAGAAACCGGTCCTAGGATGCTTGTTTCCGGTCCAGGGAAGACATGGCTTGGCAGTTCGGGCTGGACTGTTCCCATGAGGCACAGGGTCAGACTGATTTGCATATGGCCATGTCTGAACTGGGGTGGTGGAGTGAGCTAAAGAATGATGATGGATTAAACCCAGATCAGTTGACTGGGGGTGAGTGTTTGATTGGCTCAAACGTTCCGTCCATCATCCCCTTTGTATCGCTTAGTCCAAGGTGCTGACAGAGTCAATGAGAAGCTGCACAGGCAGGGGGCAAACTGCAAGGCCAGTGGCCAGTCCAAGGTGCTGACAGAGTCAATGAGAAGCTGCACAGGCATGGGGCAAACTGCAAGGCCAGTGGCCAGTCCAAGGTGCTGACAGAGTCAATGAGAAGCTGCACAGGCAGGGGGCAAACTGCAAGGCCAGTGGCCAATCCAAGGTGCTGACAGAGTCAATGAGAAGCTGCACAGGCAGGGGGCAAACTGCAAGGCCAGTGGCCAGTCCAAGGTGCTGACAGAGTCAATGAGAAGCTGCACAGGCAGGGGGCAAACTGCAAGGCCAGTGGCCAGTCCAAGGTGCTGACAGAGTCAATGAGAAGCTGCACAGGCAGGGGGCAAACTGCAAGGCCAGTGGCCAGTCCAAGTTGCTGACAGAGTCAATGAGAAGCTGCACAGGCAGGGGGCAAACTGCAATGCCAGTGGCTAGTCCAAGGTGCTGATAGAGTTAATGAGAAGCTGCACAGGGAATGTGTGTCACCAAACTCCGCCATGGTCAACAACACAGTCTGGTGTGTCACGATGGGCAGCACAGGTACAGGTGTGGGAGAGATAGGTCTGTGACGTTGATCAACATTCATACTTGGCTGTCAGTCTGACTGGGAGCTGACTGTGTGTCGGGCACTGTTGGACCACTTGACTGGGGAGTGAGACGCCCAGCTGAGGAAGAGCTATCAGTGGCCTTGGACGCTGGAGGGCTGCTTGGACCAGGTGGTGTAGTGGCACGTGGAGGTGGACTCAGGCCGACGTGGGACACAGTGTGGGACGGAGACAGTGGAGGGGTGCCTTTCCACTTCTTGGGGATTCTAAATGGCTTGCCTGTCTTGGTATCAATGGGAAGTGGTGTGGACACAAACGGCACACTCATCACCAAGGCTGCCGCAGGTGAACACGCTGGACCACCCTTTGGGGATGTGCTGGATCCAGAAGGACGCTTAGCCTGGCATTTCCTCTGCCCCTCCATCCCCTCTTTCCCTGTGTGCCCCCTACAGTGCCCTCCTGTCCCTGCTTCACTGGACTTGGAATGGGAGTAGAGGTAGTTGGTGAAACAGCCTTGGATACCTTACTATGTGTAGCCTTGCCAGGCCCCACCTTCACAGTGGGCATGGAGAGTGTCTGCATGCCTTTGCGAGACGTTTTTGGGACCACAGAGTCTGTGGCCGGGGATTGCTCTGAGGCTTGTGACCCTGAGTACTTCCTCCTTGAATCATGTGCCTTTGCAACGCCTGACGGGCTCTTCCCTTTGCGTTCTGGGGTTGTTTTTTTCTTCGTAGGGGAAGGTGTCTGTGACCTTGACCGCTTGGGCTGCTGCTGCTGTGTGCTACGTGTGCAGTATCGTGACGTTGAGGTGTGTGAAGCGTGGTCACCGTCATCAGACGTCGCCACTGGCATGGGGGTGGACAAAGGGACTGGAATTGGACTACGAGATTGAGCCAGTTGAAGTGCAGCCGCCATTGTGGAGGACATTGTCTGGACAGTGCGGTGCAGCCCACCCACGTCTGAATGGATGCCCTCCATGAAAGCTAACACCTGTGCCAATTTGCGGTCGTGGTCTGACAATGCATTGAGGAGCCCTGTCTGCCCCACACACAGCTGGCGCATAAGGTCCACACACTCTGCACTGATGGCAGCAGGGGGCACAGGGGCAGGGGCAGCGGTGCCTGGAATGAAGGACACTCTTCCCCTATTTGTGGTGCTAGCACGGGCAGCAACAGAGGAAGTGGCTGGGAGGGTGGGCACTGCACGCTGTGTGCTGGAAGATGTAGCAGACTCTCCGTTCCCTGTGTCCTCCAAGATGTCTGCACCACCGCCGTCATCAGATGATGTTGAACTTTTCGTCTCGGGCTGTGATTCCTCCAGCATACTCCTATCCCCCTCCGAGGCGCTGGTCACATCTGTGTCACTGGGATCCTGTGCAGCTGTTGTGCTTGTTTCACCACCACTGGTGTCCGTCCCCTGTCCCTCCGTGCCCACGGGAGATGCTGCATAACAGAGAGACATGTAGGGTCAGCAAAGTGACAGCAACAGGACAAATATATTCAAGCAAAGCAACACTGAGGATGACAAAGTCTACATGTTGCAGGCCACCCTGTGCAATCTCACCATGCAGACACACTTCACTACCTCAAACAGTGCGTACAAACATCTAAACACGGCATAGCTGAGCCATGTGATGGGCAGACAGCACAACATCATGCATGTTGGGGCGTACAAACACTAACACCAATGGACCAGGCCTGCAGCACACCACCCACAATGCCATTGAAATTCCCAGGATTGGAAAAACATCAGTAAGTGCATGTATGTAAAATCCGTGACTGCCACACCCAGCACAGGGGCCACTTACAACCCACTGCATCACAGTAACCACATCACGTACACCAGCGCAGGGACAGGCTTGGTACACATGCAGCCACTCACAGACAAAATCAACCTTCACAGAATACTCACCCCTAGCTTGCTGTTGATGCTCCTTCAAACGTGCGTCCTGCTCAGGCTGTGTCACAGCCAAGATGCGGCACATCAGTGGTGTCAAGCTGCGTCGTGACAACCTGCCACTGCGAGGAGTATCCCCAGTGTCATCTCGGCAACGTTCTTTGCCAGTCGTGATATGTCGTCCCACCTCTTGTGGCAGTGGGTGCGCCGGCGGTTTGACACGCCCAGAGCCCGCACCTTGGTTGCAATGGACCTCCACACGGCCTTACGCTGGTGTACCTTGAGCTGCAGGTGTGGGAGACAAGAGGGGGAAAACATCAGTGACACACTCTCATGGTAAAACCTCTCTCTCTGAACAGTGGCATGACACAGTCTCATCTCCACACGGCAGATATGGGTCATTGATGTACACTCATGCCAACCACACACATATCACACTCTGTACAGTCAGTGATGTGTCCTTGTCACATTGGGCATGGACAGTCCATGCCAGGTAGAATCACACAGAGATGGACAACGAGGAGCCACACAAACAGTCACATGAACAATAACTGTCCCGAAACATGCATCACCAGATAGCTGTCACACCATATGGATGTGTACACAACACATGTCCATCCACCCTTCATGTCCATGCATTTAATGTGTGGGTTGCATACACCCCCTTAACAACTAGGAAACAGCATGTCAGCCAGTGCATTACACAACCCCACACTCTCAGGCACATACACCATCTGATCGACTACATGTGTGCCCCCCTTGCACTCACACCCCCACTGTTGGAGACTTACCACAACATTTGGGCCACCATATAGCCGTGGGTACTGTGTCAGCACCTTGTCCACCAGGACATCCAGCTCCTCCTTGTAAATGGACTGGCACGGATCTTCTCCGTCCTAGCCATCACTGTGGACATGAGACGTCAGCGGCGGCAGTGAGCGGTGAGGGGTCCCAGGCAGCAGTCCCTGGAGGCAGCAGCACGTGAGGGGTCTCAGGCAGCAGTCCCTGGAGGCAGCAGCAGGTGAGGGGTCCCAGGCAGCAGTCCATGGAGGCAGCAGCAGGTGAGGGGTCTCAGGCAGCAGTCCCTGGAGGCAGCAGCAGGTGAGGGGTCCCAGGCAGCAGTCCCTGGAGGCAGCAGCAGGTGAGGGGTCTCAGGCAGCAGTCCCTGGAGGCAGCAGCAGGTGAGGGGTCCCAGGCAGCAGTCCCTGGAGGCAGCAGCAGGTGAGGGGTCTCAGGCAGCAGTCCCTGGAGGCAGCAGCAGGTGAGGGGTCCCAGGCAGCAGGCTCTGTGAGCAGTGGAAATGTGGTGCTCCCTTCCACACATATATAGGGCCCTGGACTCGTTTCAGTGGTCATAGTCCTCTGCCATTGGTGTTCCAGGTCAGCCTTCTTCAAAAGCATCCAATGACCGCCTCCGCGGGGGCGGAGCACGCCTTCCGCGATTTTTGAATCTGCATCATGCCACCGCGATAGCGGTCCCCATTGGCTGCAAGGGCATGGTTCATGGCGGTGACACACCGCGGGGTCCTGGCCGGTGCTACCGCGGTGGTGCATCTTACAAATGCATCCTATCTCCGCATCCGCTGGGGCGGAGCACGCCTACCGCGATTTTTGAATCTGCATCATGCCACCGCGATAGCGGTCCCCATTGGCTGCAAGGGCATGGTTCATGGCGGTGACACACCGCGGGGTCCTGGCCGGCGCTACCGCGGTGGTGCATCTTACAAATGCATCCTATCTCCGCATCCGCTGGGGCGGAGCACGCCTACCGCGATTTTTGAATCTGCATCATGCCACCGCGATAGCGGTCCCCATTGGCTGCAAGGGCATGGTTCATGGCGGTGACACACCACGGGGTCCTGGCCGGCGCTACCGCGGTGGTGCATCTTACAAATGCATCCTATCTCCGCATCCGCTGGGGGCGGAGCACGCCTACCGCGATTTTTGAATCTGCATCATGCCCCGCGATAGCGGTCCCCATTGGCTGCAAGGGCATGGTTCATGGCGGTGACACACCGCGGGGTCCTGGCCGAGCGCTACCGCGGTGGTGCATCTTACAAATGCATCCTATCTCTGCATCCGCTGGGGCGGAGCACGCCTACCGCGATTTTTGAATCTGCATCATGCCACCGCGATAGCGGTCCCCATTGGCTGCAAGGGCATGGTTCATGGCGGTGACACACCGCGGGGTCCTGGCCGGCGCTACCGCGGTGGTGCATCTTACAAATGCATCCTATCTCCGCATCCGCTGTGGGCGGAGCACGCCTACCGCGATTTTTGAATCTGCATCATGCCACCGCGATAGCGGTCCCCATTGGCTGCAAGGGGATGGTTCATGGCGGTGACACACCGTGGGGTCGTGGCCGGCGCTACCGCTGTTTGATTGCCATAGAGTGACATGGGTGACCGGGATGTGGCTGGTGGAGCATGACAAACGCCATCTGCAGCTATGTAGAGGGCCATCACTAACACCAATGTGTCATGTGCAGCACATGAAACACTTGCGTCAGTGGTGGGCATCGACACAGGTTCAAATGGTGGTTGGCATGCTCCGCCACCCAATTCACGGACAGTATGTGCATCCGCTATGGGGAATATGCAGCATCACATCGTACACTCTGTGCGTCATTGTGTTTATGGGGCACGTTTAAGGCACCTACAGACAGTTCTTGTTGTGTGTGGATCAATGGTCATTACTGTACTATGCACAGTGGATACGTACAGTGGCACATGGCACTGGATAACATTGATATGGTCTCCTGTCACAAATGTCAGCCACTGTGTAACGTCTCACACCAAATGGAACACTGTACTCCATTATGTTGAGCAATATTTACACACAATGTCGCATCTGCCACCCATGCTGCCCACTATCTCACACCTGAGCCCATGTGTTACACTGAAAACCCAGATGAACTCATTTATTCAGCATGACTGTCATCATTGGAAACAGATGTCACCCTGTTGTGTTATTGCTAAGACCAATTACATTCCGCATGTTATGTCTTTGTACAAACTGGCAACTCCTGCAGTGTATGTCCACATGTACAGGGGGGGGGCTCGACCTGCTAAAGGATGACGAGTACTTCAGCACCACACCTGGCATCCGTTGCATTATTATTGTTTGTCACTTGGGTAGACGGCCAGAGCAGATGTCTTTGCTACATGTCTGCCACCTGTAACCACAGGGACCTATGTGGTAGTGTCAGGTCTGTGCTCATGTTGTTTGGACTGTTGTATGTGAATCAGTGACATGTACATTTCAACAATGGTGCTTAGCTAAACTATGTTTTTGAGTGTTGTGCTGTGTTCCGGTGCTACTCACCTGCCACCAGTGCATGTCCATTGTTCACATCAGGAATGTTGCATTGGCAGATGGACTGCATGCACGGTTGTGGATTGTGCTAACTGTATGGAATATAGTATGCGACATTTGTCCACAGGCTATGGGTGTCCAGTTTTGCCTGTGCAATGTGTGTGCACTGATTAGCGGGAATTGTCTGCAATGTTGGATGGTCAGCACAAGTGGCAGTGTGTTGCCACCAACACTAGTGTATGTGCATGCTATGGGGTGCTAGCCATCCTTGCTCACCATCTATTCCAGCACTGTGTGGGTGGATCACATCTGCTGGTGTATCAGGATGGAGTGGGCACCCAAGACAGGTGAGATGTACCTTGACTGTTGTGCCTGTGACACTCATCCAACTCCGACATTTGGTCAATGTGAGGTACCAGTGTCCCACTACTCATGCACAGCCAGCATGTTTGTTAGATGTGGGATATTGATTGTATGCTGTGTTGGGCCTGACAGCCTGTGTGGAATGAGGGTCAGGATGCATGTCCTTTGGGACATGTGGTGTAAAATTACATCCACTGGTGTCAGGTGTCTGAGCCAGTTGTCCATATGTCATGCATACAGTCTGTTCATGCATAGACTTGTTGGCATACTGGCTTGGCATTGTCCATGTAGTGTTGTATGTTTGTGTTGTGGCACTGTTGTGTCTTGAAACAGCTGGATGTGTATCACCATGGTATGTGTTGTGGTGCACATGTGTCCTTGGGCAGTCCCTCCTTGATGCTGCATGTAAATGTCCAAAATGGGGGAAGATTAAGGGTGCATACAGGACCTGCTGATCACGTCCCTCATCTATTGTTAATGTGTGCCACATTGGCTATCTGTGTGCTTGTAGAGAGTATTGGGCAGTGGTGTAATGGTGGCCTGTTACAGTGGTACACATACTCTGCACAGGCGTGACATCATCTGTCAGTGTCCGACTTTGTATTCAAGTCAGCAGCAGATATGGCCTGTGTACTGATGACATTGGCACATGTATGGGTTTGGGATGTGAATGTAATTGAATTTGAGTGTGTTCGAAGTGGCACTGAGTACAAAGACAATCCCAATGATCTATCCACATTGTGTTGTTGATGTGTCCCCTGCAATTATTGGCCAAGGAGGTGTGGCAGGTACAGCAGCAACGTGGAAGCCAGAAGTGTCTCTGCTTCACACATGTCCTGTGTCATGTACACCCAAGGCTGAGCTGACTCTTGGCATTCACATAGACAGTGTTCGTATTGTGTCTACTGACTGTGCACATCCATGACAGTTGTACAATTAATCTGTCTCATGTTGGGACAACACTGAATTGCACTGTGTGCTTTCAGGGATGACAGTCAATGTTAGCGCCGTGACAGGACAGACTTTATGAATTTGTGCACATCCTAATTTATGTTCCTATGACGTGTCCCCTTTCATCTCACCTAGGAGGCGACCTAATGTGTTTCGTACCTTCACCCTGCTGGCTAACATGGAGGATACCGACATCATAAGGCAATTCCGTCTGGATCGGACAAACCTCCTGGAACTTTGTGCAATATTGGAGCCACACCAGCTTCCACGCAGGACATACCCAACAGCACTCACTGCAACGGCAAAGGTGATGGCATTCCTACATTTCGTGGCTACGGGATCCTTCCAGCAAACTGTGGGCATTGCAGGGGGGATGTCCCAACCAACATTCAGCATGGTGCTACGTGATGTCCTGTTGGCTATGATGCAACACAGGGACCAATTCATACATTTCCCCAGGCGGCATGAGTTGGCGGATGTGAAGGGCGAATTTTATGCACTTGGACACGTTCCTAATGTAGTTGGTGCAATAGATGGCACACATGTTTCCCTGATTCCACCTCAAGCACGGGAGCATATTTACCGAAATAGGAAACATTATCATTCCATCAATGTGCAGGTGGTGTGCCAGGCAGATATGGTCATCTCACACGTTTGTGCAAAGTTTCCAAGATCAGCCCACGATTCACACATAATGCGCAACAGCATTTTACCACAGCTGATGGCCAATCTGGCGCCGGAGCGGGCATGGATTGTGGGTGAGTACAAAGGGTCGAGTCGTGTGCTGTTTGTGTGCCATGCTGTCCTCGGACACATGTCAGACACTCAATCTGTATGTGTCTTTCACACTTAGGTGACTCTGCATATCCCAACGGACCTTGGTTGCTGAGTCCACTTCGCAATCCCAGGACACCAGCTGAAGTGCGCTACAACAATGCCCATGGGAGGACATGTCGGGTCATTGAGCAAACATTTGGACTCCTGAAATCGCGTTTTCGATGCCTCGACAAGACCGGAGGGGCTCTGCAGTACTCACCTGAGTAGCAACTGATGTTCTGTTGTGTTTTCCTAGGTCCCTTCAGCCTCTACTTGCCTGCGGAGTATCCCTGCTCCTGTGACATTGTAATCATGGGTGTGAGTTAACATACTGTGATGAACATGGAACAGTGACAACTACATTGGTGCGTTATTAGTGTTTATTTACAGTGGATACATGTGATGTAGATGTGGATATTTACAGATTTGTGAATGGTGAATAACAGATTTGTCAGTGATGGTAGATGAGACAATAGAGTATACACTAGATCGGTATGGTAACACAGTCCAACAGTCATTTGCCATTCCCACGGCATTGTGTGTGGGGACAGTCTGCAGGGTACACAGCAGGGTGAAGAGGGGTGCCATCATGGCTGGCTACTTGACTGGCTTTTGCCAGGTGCTTTGCCACGGGATGCTCCCAATGATTTTTTCGGGCGGCCCCTTGCTCTTTTGGCAGGGGGGACACAGGTGCATGGCCAGTGGTGTCTGATGAGTCCCCATGCTCGCTGGACGCAGGGGAGGATGGGGGTCTGTCATCCTGCGTCACAACGGAGGGAGCTGTAGGTGTTGGCGGTGCCGCATGCCTGTCCCTGAGGACCCCCACTAGCTGGCCCAGGAGGTCCCTGATTTGGCCCATGCAGGCCACGAGTTGGCCCATGCGGTTGTCAATTGAGCGCAGCATCTGTTGTTGCTCACGGGCATCCTGCTGAGCCTGCCTCAACTGTCCCTGGGCGTGTTCATAGGCCCCCACAACTCTGTGAATGTGTGCCAGTGATTCAGTGCCAGGGTCTTCTTCCCTTTGGGTCAGCCTTGTCCTCACACCTGGCCTGCTGTCACGGCCCTGTTGCCTCCCTCCTGTGGGCACCGGCCTACTCTCCCGTACCTCCGCAGTTGTTGTGGTCTGGTTGGCCTGTGGAGCAGGGCGAGTGTTGCAGGCAGCAGTGGTAGTGGTAGTGGTGGTGGAGGTGGTGGTGGCACAGGTCGTTGCAGCAGGGCTCTGCGTTGATGTTGTTGCTGAGGGTGGTGGGGCTGTGGGGTCCTGGGACACATTACGCCCTGCCACACCAGATGGTCCGGGTTGGTCCTCCTCCTCCTTATTATCCAGGGAGTCTGCATCCGAGGGAGATGTTCGGGAGCTGGTGACTGGCTGTGCTGGTTGGGGTTGTCGTCCTCTGCAGTCAGTTGTTGGTCACCTGTGGGACAGGAAGTAGATGGTAATTGCCTTACACACCTCAGGGTTGCTGTGTTTGGTGTCTCTTATTTACATGTTATGCTACACACAGTTGCCTTTTTCACACATTGTATGTCTGCACAGTGATGTGCCTCATGCCATGAAGTGGAGTTACATTCATCATTTCACTATGGTGTGACCTGTGATTGGTTAGCATGCCACACGTCTAGTATTGGTGATTTCAATGTGAGGTTGTCATCTGACAACTGGCATGACTACAAGTTGATGTTCAGCATCTTTGCTGATCACTCTGCCTGACAGACATTACCTGTGTGCATGGACTAGCCATTGTCATCACATGCATACCATTGACATGTCCTGTGCTTGTATTTCTTTATACAGCAGACCATGCTAGTTTGTTTTTCCCATGGTCCTTCATGATCAGCACCCATGTACGCTACAGAGGGAAGTCTGGGTGATGCATGTCAGAGGCCCGTTTGCTTGGACATATTTGTTGAGAGTCACAGTTCTGTTTGTGTCACAGTTACGTACGCTGAGCTGTCTGCATCCTGTCAATGGCTGTGCTTTTCTTTTCTATTTTTGTGTGAAGTAGAGCCTCATGTTGTCATGTCTCTCAATGCTTTTGTTGAGTGATGGTGGTGTGCATGCACTGTCTGATTACCTGTGCAGTGTCACTTTGGTTTTTACTTACAGACACATGCTTCTGGGTGGGGTGCTCCAACCTGCTGAGGGGTGTGAGAGGGGGCCTGTTGGGAGTTGTTGTGCTGCCTCCAGATACACATTCCCCATCCCTGTGAAGATGGCTACCTACCTGTTAGGTGGTGGGGGAGCGTTCAAAGGCTGACACATGCTTCTGGGTGGGGTGCTCCATCCTGCTGAGGGGTGGGAGAGGGGGCCTGTTGGGAGTTGTAGTGCTGCCTCCAGATACACATTCCCCATCCCTGTGAAGATGGCTACCTACCTGTTAGGTGGTGGGGGAGCGTTCAATGGCTGACACATGCTTCTGGGTGGGGTGCTCCATCCTGCTGAGGGGTGGGAGAGGGGGCCTGTTGGGAGTTGTAGTGCTGCCTCCAGATACACATTCCCCAACCCTGTGAAGATGGCTACCTACCTGTTAGGTGGTGGGGAGCGTTCAATGGCTGACACATGCTTCTGGGTGGGGTGCTCCATCCTGCTGAGGGGTGGGAGAGGGGGCCTGTTGGGAGTTGTAGTGCTGCCTCCAGATACACATTCCCCATCCCTGTGAAGATGGCTACCTACCTGTTAGGTGGTGGGGGAGCGTTCAATGGCTGACACATGCTTCTGGGTGGGGTGCTCCATCCTGCTGAGGGGTGGGAGAGGGGGCCTGTTGGGAGTTGTAGTGCTGCCTCCAGATACACATTCCCCATCCCTGTGAAGATGGCTACCTACCTGTTAGGTGGTGGGGGAGCGTTCAATGGCTGACACATGCTTCTGGGTGGGGTGCTCCATCCTGCTGAGGGGTGGGAGAGGGGGGCCTGTTGGGAGTTGTAGTGCTGCCTCCAGATACACATTCCCCAACCCTGTGAAGATGGCTACCTACCTGTTAGGTGGTGGGGGAGCGTTCAATGGCTGACACATGCTTCTGGGTGGGGTGCTCCATCCTGCTGAGGGGTGGGAGAGGGGGCCTGTTGGGAGTTGTAGTGCTGCCTCCAGATACACATTCCCCATCCCTGTGAAGATGGCTACCTACCTGTTAGGTGGTGGGGAGCGTTCAATGGCTGACACATGCTTCTGGGTGGGGTGCTCCATCCTGCTGAGGGGTGGGAGAGGGGGCCTGTTGGGAGTTGTAGTGCTGCCTCCAGATACACATTCCCCATCCCTGTGAAGATGGCTACCTACCTGTTAGGTGGTGGGGGAGCATTCAATGGCTGACACATGCTTCTGGGTGGGGTGCTCCATCCTGCTGAGGGGTGTGAGAGGGGGCCTGTTGGGAGTTGTAGTGCTGCCTCCAGATACACATTCCCCATCCCTGTGAAGATGGCTACCTACCTGTTAGGTGGTGGGGGAGCGTTCAATGGCTGACACATGCTTCTGGGTGGGGTGCTCCATCCTGCTGAGGGGTGGGAGAGGGGGGCCTGTTGGGAGTTGTAGTGCTGCCTCCAGATACACATTCCCCATCCCTGTGAAGATGGCTACCTACCTGTTAGGTGGTGGGGGAGCGTTCAATGGCTGACACATGCTTCTGGGTGGGGTGCTCCATCCTGCTGAGGGGTATGAGAGGGGGACCTGTTGGGAGTTGTAGTGCTGCCTCCAGATACACATTCCCCATCCCTGTGAAGATGGCTACCTACCTGTTAGGTGGTGGGGGAGCGTTCAATGGCTGACACATGCTTCTGGGTGTGGTGCTCCATCCTGCTGA
This sequence comes from Calotriton arnoldi, assembly GCA_963921515.1. Taxonomy (NCBI): domain Eukaryota; kingdom Metazoa; phylum Chordata; class Amphibia; order Caudata; family Salamandridae; genus Calotriton; species Calotriton arnoldi. Next base: position 79,711 of record CAWUFW010015412.1, on the reverse strand, counting down.
GGGGTGGGAGATGGGGGCCTGGTGTGTGTTGTAGTGCTTTTTGTCTGTACACATGCATCCCAGTTGGTTTTGTTTAGCTTTGTGCTTTATCAGGTTGAGTGGTGGTTACATCTGTGTGACCTGTTTTGGGTATTGTGGGTCAGACAAATGTCCTTTGGCCTAGGGGTTGTAGGTTTGAATTTGTGCAAGACGGTACATGGCAATGTGATGATATACATTGGTTTGTACTTACCAGCTTCCAGTCCCCAGCGGATTCCTTCAAGACTCTCTGGATGTAGGATTCCAAGGACCTTCTCCTCCCACGGACTGTATGGTTTGGGTGGGATGGGAGTGCCTCCACCAGTCCCGTCAGCCAGCTGGCGGTTCTTGGCCCTCTTCACCACGGTCTTCAGGTCATGCCACCGCTTCTGTATTTCCTGCTTGTTGCGGGGGGTGGTCCCTACTGCATTGAGCTTATTGACTATCCTCACCCACATTTGGGTTCTTGTGGCTAATGGGGTGTGTTGGACCATGTTGCCATAGAGTTGTGGTTCAACTCTTATTATCTCATCTACCATGACTGCAAGCTCTGAATCAGTGAATTTTGGCATTTTGTGTGGTGCCATGGTGTGTGCTGTGCAGATGTTCTGTGGTGCAGTTGTGTGGAGTGTTGTGGGTGTTGTGGGTGGTGTAGGTGGTGTGTGTGTTGTGGTGGTGCTGTGTGCAGGTTTGCCTCTCCTTTGTTCTCTGGGGTTGGGACCTTCAGTTGTGGAGTGTAGCAAAGGATTGTGGTCAGGGAGGGGCTGGTTTTATGCTCGGCTATGGGGGGTGTGGCAAGCTGGTATGTTGCTGTCAGGTGTGTTGTGTGTGTTGTTCTGTGATTGGTTATTTTGAAATTTCTGGGGCTGTTGTCATTGGGCACTTTTGGTTTGTATTGGGACAGGTCTACTTCAGTGTGTGCATTGTTTGTATTTTTTTTCGTGTTTTTTCTACGTCCGCCATTTTTTGGCGGATCCTCCACAGCGGTTCCTCGGCAGCGGTGGCTATGCTGCAGCCCTTCCGCCGCCTATCGGATTCATCACTGTTCGCGCACGATGCGGTCGGATTCATAGGTAGGTACCATGGTGGTAGCAGGGATGTCATAATGTCACGGGCGGTTACTCCGTGTGCATGGCGGCGGTTCTTGGCTTTTCCGCTGAGTATCCGGCCGTTGCGGTCGGATTTTCAGCTGGTCCGGCGAGTGCGGGTGGTTTTTCGTTGTCTCCCGCCGCCGCGGACGGGATTGTGTGCCGGTTCATCGTAATGTATCCAGCGTTTTTCCCGATGGCCATGCGGGCGGTTTTTTGCCGCTACCATGGCGGTCGGTATGTTTTTCCGACCGCCATCCTAATCGACCCCTAAATTCTTAAAATATTATAAATCCAATTCATATTAATACTTATGTACCTAAAGTATTATAAATGTAAACTAAATTTAAAAATAGAAAACTAATGCTAAACATTCTAACAGTTTTGTAAATAAAAAAAAATATTTAGATACATTATTTTAAATCATGAAATGCTATATAAAATTTTTTAATTGAAAATGTAGATCTGTATATTATAAATTTGATGTAAAATCTCAATTTTTATTAAACAATTCCAACTTTTCATACACTTGAAAAAGTCTAATTACACAAATTTCAAATGACAAATTGTAAAAAAAAATTATTTTATATTAAAATTTTAGAATTTATAAATATAGTTTATTTTCAATTATCAAAATGTTTTGTTTTTTTAAATTATTAAAATGTAAACATTTATTATCTACGTTTTATTTAAACATCCCAAAAAAAGCAAATATACTACTTACTACAAATTTGTTTTAAAAAATTGAGCTAATTCAAAATTTTAATTTAAAAAGATTGTAATAACTTCCATTTAAATATATAATATTTAATATAAGATTATAATTATTTATAAAATATAAAAATAAAATGTTTTAAAATTCCCCAAAAATAATTTAAAATAATTAATATAAAATGTAAAATGTAAAAATATTTTCTTTTAGAACACCCCACCTTTAATCCCCAATAACTCAACATCCTGCTGCAAAAAAATGTCAATAATTATTTAAAAACATGAATACATTTAAAAGATTTTTTTACTTTTAAATATTTATAACAACAAAAATAACAAGAAATTAACAAAAACATATGCACATATAATAAAAATAAATACATCACATTACATACTAGTTTCAGTTTTCAGTTTCAAATAGCTTTATTCGACAAATTAAGTCATAAAAGCATATAGGAACCATCCATCATAAAATACATGACCTAAAAGAATATTTTAAAATATATACAGTGTTGTAAAAAGTAATATATTAAAACCAACTTTTAAAACATATAGCATGTACATTTAATAATACATTAAAAGGACCTTCCCTTCAGAAATATTTATGATTACAAGACTTGCAGGGCAGCTCTTAGTATAACTCGCTTATGCATGTCGTAGGTGATTTGATCTTAGGGCCCACGACCACCCTAGGTATTTCGCCATTGCTATGACAACAGGTGCTGTAGTATCCGGCGCAATATTCTTTCAGCCTCCTGCACCCTTCTTGTACCTATGAGCTTACAGATTGGCCATAACCAAACACGGCGTGGTCTTTCGTATCCGACACAGACAAATAGTAAATGCGTCAAAGACTCAACACTATCTTTGCAAAAAGGACAAGTTTTATCACTAGATACTTTCCATCCCGCAGTAAAAGCTCTCAAGGGTAGGGAACCTACCCTAAACTGGAAATACAATTTCCGGTCCAATGGCTTTGTAATGAGGTCCCAATAGGACTCCATCCTCGGGGTGGCTTTGAATTCCAAAAAAGAACCAGTCAAAGTTGAAGAATCACTGGATCTAAAAACATTAAAATAAACCCATTCCCAATATAACTCCTTCATACATTGTTTTGAAGGGAAGACAGAATTTTCTGGATCATTCCACAACTGGATCATGCCAATATTAAATAAAATATCTCTAACTGTCCGTAGCCACTTTATTGAGTGAAAGGTGTCGGCTCTAATTATATCCAGAAACCCTGCTGCATAACCTACAAGTTCTGGTACACTCCATACTCTACGCCAATACAGTAAAGGACGCAGTTTCGCTAGAGCTGCAATCAGTTTTCTCCCCAAATCATTCAATAATGGGCACATTGGGGTGCTTTGGGGTAGTTTAATAATATTCCTCAAGAATCTATTTTCAGAGGATGTAAGCACCACCAGATTTTCACAGCCCCACAGCTCCGAACCATAAAGGGCTGAACTAATAACTTTTGTGTTGTAAATCTCCAGGGCAGGACTTATGGGTTTTGTATATGATTTATTATATTCAAGTTGAACCGCCCCCGTGAGTTGTCTATGCTTAAGGGTTGCCAATTCTATCTGATGATTCCATTTCAGATTATTTTGGATGTTAGCACCTAGATAAGTGAACTCTTTTACATATTCTAGCGGTCTATTATTCATAACAATTCCGCCCTTCAATACCTTTTGTGTATTAAATGCCATCAATCTTGTTTTTGACACATTAACCTCTAATCCACGCAATAAGCAGAACTCCTCAAATATTTTGAGGGCCTTTCGCAGTCCGCTAGGGAGTCTTGGAGATGATTAAAGTGTTGTCCGCAAACAACAGTATGGGGATTTTTACTCCAGCTAAACTTGGGGCATCCGTAGGGGTAGAGCTCATACTACTCACTTTTCCATTAATATATAATGAGAATAGTGTCGGGGCCATCACACAACCTTGTCTCACCCCTCTTTCCACAGGGAACGACTCAGTCACTTCATCTTGATTCCCCCATCTTATCTTAGCACTATTCTCAACATGCAGCCTAATAATAAGTGACAAAAGCTCATGTGGCATCCCTAACTCATGTAGCACCTTCCATAGTTTTGCTCGGGAACTAGATCGAATGCTGACTTGAGATCAACGAACGCGGCGTATAATCTACCCTTACCCAAAGTAACAGTTTTCCAATAAAGCAAAACAAATCTAAACACCTGATCGATGGTGCTGGTTAATGCCCTAAACCCTGCTTGGAAGGGAGATAAAACATTGAGCTCATCGATCCAGGTCTGTACTTTATTCAATACCAATCTCCCCGTAACCTTTTGCATACAGTCAATCAGACTGATTGGCCTGTAATTCCCGGGGCATGACCTATCCCCTTTCTTATAGACTGGTATAATTATTGCTCCTCTCCAGGATTCTGGTATTGGCGCCCCCTGAGCGATAGCATTTGTCAGCAAGAGGATGTAACGGTTCCACTTGTCTCTATCATAAAGGAAAACATCCCCCGGTATGCCATCCGGCCCTGGTGCTTTTCCCGCTGAGATTGCCCTGAGTGCAATGTTGACCTCTTCCTCGCAAAAGACTGGGCCTTGATATGGTGTAATGGTGAAGCCACCTTCATCATGGACTATTTCTGAGGCATACTGGGGTCTAAAGTGAGTCACCCAGTCCTTTTGGGAAACATAATTCAGGGGCTGCTGAGCCTCCCCTCCCCTCCCCATTTGTAGACGTTCCAAAATTCCTTGGAATTTTTTAAGGCACAGAGCCACCTTAAGCTCAAGCCATCTTTTGTCATCCCAGCTTCTCTTCGCTGAAGCCTGAGTTACTTTGTAAACACTTCTTGCCTTACGTACTACTATAGGGTCTCCTACCTTAATGGCTTCCCTAACTCAAGCCGAGCTTCTCTACACTCTTTGTTAAACCAGCGCTCACCTTTCTGTCTATAGACCTTTTTTTGTCTCCCCTGCCTAAAGAAATAGGTGCGCAAATCAGCAAAAAAAGATTATGAGTACTTGTTATTTCGTCTAGTCCATTAGAACTTTTCACCTTCCTTTCGAGTTCGGTGGTAGCACTATCCACTCCCTTCTATATACAATCTAGTAATTCTGGTGTTTCGATAATTTGAGCCCATTTAAGACGTCGCATATCGTTTGAACAACTAACTTCATTTGCCACATTACTATCACTAGATCCTATTTGTGTCTTAGGCCCCCACGGGTGGGTAGTTATGCACAGCGGATTGTGGTCACTTTCCTCCCTATCAATTACTACCATATCGTTCAAAAGATGCCATAGGTCCAAACTCAACAATACATAGTCAATTCTACTGGAGCTGAATCCATTATTAAAAGTCTTGGCTCCAAACCTATCGGAGTGCGTGTGCCCATTGACCGCCCTCAAACCCCTTTCCATACAGATAGTATTGATTTGGATGACCACATCTGTCCACTTTCTTATAGGGTCCAGTTCCAGCTTCGGGATGCCCCAGAAAATATCTACGTCATCTAGGTGGTTACCTCCCTCCTGAACTAGAGGCTCGAATGTCATGTTAAAATCCCCAGCAATAATAGCTTTAGTAAATTCCTGGTAAGAATCTAGATGAGCGTCCAAAACATCCAAGACTCCCGATGTCTTGCCTCTTGTGCCCCGCACATAGATGTTATAGATATCTATTATTTGACCTGCACTCAAAATCAGCCTAACTACCTGGATGTCTTTACTTTGGATTTGGATTTCCTTTATAGTTAACTGAAGATTTTGTTGCACCCAAATGGTCAAACCCCCAGATGGCCTCCCTTTTTCTCCCCTGCAGGCTGGTGTGTGATAGTTTAAATACCCTTCACAATACAATGGATTCTCTGCCCAGGTCTCTTGAAAAAGGCAGATATCATATTCTCTAATGAATGCATGCCATTCTGGGGAGACCATCTTTTTGCTCAACCCTGCAATGTTCCATGACAAAATAGAATTCTTATAAGGTGAAGTATTCCAAGTCAAAGCCCCATCTGCAGCAGCGGTTCCTCGGCAGTGGTGGCTATGCTGTAGCCCTTCCGCCGCCTATCGGATTCATCACTGTTCGCGCACGATGCGGTCGGATTCATAGGTAGGTACCATGGTGGTAGCGGGGATGTCATAATGTCACGGGCGGTTACTCCGTGTGCATGGCGGCGGTTCTTGGCTTTTCCGCTGAGTATCCGGCCATTGCGGTCGGATTTTCAGCTGGTCCGGCGAGTGCGGGAGGTTTTCGTTGTCTCCCGCCGCCGCGGACGGATTATTGTGCCGGTTCATCGTAATGTATCCGGCGTTTTTCCCGTTGGCCATGCGGGCGGTTTTTTGCCGCTACCATGGCGGTCGGTATGTTTTTCCGACCGCCATACTAATCGACCCCTAAATTCTTCAAATATTATAAATCCAATTCATATTAATATTTATGTACCTAAAGTATTATAAATGTAAACTAAATTTAAAAATAGAAAACTAATGTTAAACATTCTAACAGTTTTGTAAATAAAAAAAAATATTTAGATACATTATTTTAAATCATGAAATGCTATATAAAAAATGTTAATAATTGAAAATTTAGATCTGTATATTATAAATTTGATGTAAAATCTCAATTTTTATTAAACAATTCCAACTTTTCATACACTTGAAAAAGTCTAATTACACAAATTTCAAATGACAAATTGTAAAAAAAAAATATTTTATATTAAAATTTTAGAATTTATAAATATAATTTATTTTCAATTATCAAAATGTTTTGTTTTTTAAATTATTAAAATGTAAACATTTATTATCTACGTTTTATTTAAACATCCCAAAAAAAGCAAATATACTACTTACTACAAATTTGTTTTAAAAAATTGAGCTAATTCAAAATTTTAATTTAAAAAAGATTGTAATAACTTCCATTTAAATATATAATATTTAATATGATTATAATTATTTATAAAATATAAAAATAATAAAATGTTTTAAAATTCCCCAAAAATAATTTTAAATAATTAATATAAAATGTCAAATGTAAAAATATTTTCTTTTAGAACACCCCACCTTTAATCCCCAATAACTCAACATCCTGCTGCAAAAAAATGTCAATAATTATTTAAAAACATGAATACATTTAAAAGATTTTTTTTACTTTTAAATATTTATAACAACAAAAATAACAAGAAATTAACAAAAACATATGCACATATAATAAAAATAAATACATCACATTACATACTAATTAATACTAAAAAACGATATTATACATTTCCTACATCGATATTTTTCACAGTATTAACACTGAAAACAATTTTTTTACCCTGTATGTTCCTGTCCACGATATATTTGAATTCCTAATATTCTTGACACAATATTTCTGTATCTCAATATTTTTCATCTGATATTTTGTCCATACACCGCAAATCACATGTGAATTGCAATCTAGCGGTCACAGAACACACTTAAGTAACTTCTTTCTTGACCTTGTGCCACTCCCACAACTCTTAGCCACCCTTTCCACAGTCTATCATTTACGAGGCTCCAAATGCACAACAGAACTAGACACTTGGGTAACACTTTCCTCTGTTACATAGTTCAAAACTCTTCTAACATTGGCAGGAATTTTGACTTTGACCCGATTTTAAACATCAAACTCATATGACTAATGCACTCGATCTGTTTTTTCTTGAACTTAAACTTAATATGCTCTATTAGCTCCATCACACCATCATCTCAGCAAGTTGGCACTTTTGCTGGGCAATCAGATTGATTCTAAATAGCTTTCTCCATTCCGCTCTCTTAAAAACTTCCAGTGGAGAGCTCAACAGTGGTGTCTGTACTGCATCTTTATGCCCAAACCAATTCTCTAAACAGATAATCTGCTTGCATTTGCCAGTCGATTGGAGCCCATCCTGCCTTTTTTCTCTATCTGCCCATTCATAATGTTGTGAATGATAAAACTAAAAATCTCTGGGGCCGATTCCGATCTCGGTCGGAGGCGCACTCAATACCATTCGGTCGGGAAAAAAGCCATGCGAAAGCCTGTTTCCCGACCGAACCGTACGCGGGTCCGGCCGAAGCGAGTACGATGCGGGTCGCCGACCGACTCGTCCGGGCGACCCGACCGCTCCGACCGACTCGTACCCGGATCGTACCGCTCCGACCGACTCGCTCGGACCCGATTCGCACCGCGCAATGGAGACGTTTTCCGGCCGGGTAAGTACGATGCGCACCTCGACCGCTCCGACCGACTCGCGCCGTCCGACTCGAACTCGCTGTCGGAGCCGTGCTTTGGGGGTCCGTGTCGGACCCCCTGTGCGCGTACCCGTGCGAGCGCACACAGGGGGACCCATGGGTCCCCCTACCTGTGCGTGTACGCCGCGGCGCTCGCGGCGTCACTCGCTGTAGGGGCGCCCTTGTCCGCCTCGCACCCATTGAGGCAATGGGAGCCCGCGTACGCGTTGTGCGACCGGCTCCCATTGAGTTCAATGGGAGTCCGACCGACTCGTGTCCGATAACATACGGACGCATCGTACTTCGTTCGGTCGGACTGCACGGGTCCGGTTCGGTCGGAAATCTCTCCGGGTCCGGCTCGGTCGGAGAAATTTCCGGCCCGAATCGGAATCGACCCCTCTGTGTTTCTCCAGGCAAAAATTGCAACCCATCATTCAGAACCAATACTTTTGGGTCAGGTTCCTTGGAAAAGACATCTGTAAGGAAACTGATCACCATGCTGGTATCTGAAGTTCTGCCACATCTCACCTCTATTTACTTTGATCTGTAATCAGTCAGTAAAACTGCATAACACATATTCTGTTTAGTGCATTGAAAGGCCAAAGAAAGTCAATGGAATCCTTTTTCTAAAACCTTTCCGTCCACCCTACATTACCACGGGTGACTTGCCTGAGGCATTTAAGTATTGATGTATTTAGTTAATTTGTAACAAACACCAAAGGTATGAATATGTTTAAAGACATTGCAGAGTTCTGTAGCATCTCAAGTAGAGAGAGAGGTTGTTGTCCAATTTTCTAACTTCTTTTAACTCAAAGACTATTTGGATAAAGAGATATGAGCACTCTGCACTAATTTAGCACACCCGTAAGACAACGGAGAAGAATGCAGCAGGCATTTGAAACAGATCATGTTGGTGGGGTATTGAGATGATTCAAGGTTCTGTGAATGAGTGTTTTTGATTTACCTGGACCAAAAAGCAACAATAAATGGATTAAGCAAATAATTACAGTTATAAGCACTGAAATAATTTTGAGCAACATCTTAGCTGAACACTCCCAAATTGGTCGTCTGGAGAGTGCACACGTTGCTCTCATATGCATTGAAGGCCAGCCTCTCTTATTTTTATGCATCTGAGGGCCTAATTATGAGTTTGGCAGTCCAAGGATCACCAAACTCACGGTGCTGCATTGGTGGCGGTTCAGCCACCGCTGCACAGGCAGTCCGACCACCAGATTACAACGTGGGTGGTCAGACTGCCATGGCACCACCGCAACCACCAGGGATCAGAGATCCCTGGTGGTATCCCAGGTGGTGGCACGCCAGTCTGAGGGCTTCAATATGCTTGGTGGTGCCCTGCGGCACCACCAAGCATCTTACAATTTTCCTCAATGCCAGCGGTCTCATGGATGTTTTTACTCTGTGAAACTGCTGGTGGTGAGGAAAGAAAGGGGGCCCTACAGGGTCCCCTCTTGGCCTTGTGCATGGGGGGCATGTACAGAGGGACATGTTGTGCACCCCTGTGTGCATGCACCCCATTGCTGCACAGCATGGACTGAACAGTGCATGCCGTGCAGGAACGTGCACTGGCGGTCCAGCGGCAGTGCTGTTTAAGGCTCATATATGAGCCTTTAAACTGCACCGCCACGCCACCCACCAGCCTGCCAGACCACAATAATACTCGTAATTTGGCGGGCAGGTGGGGGCCCTGTTTGGCGGTGTGGGAGGGGCGCAATGGCATGGCGGCTTGCTCCCACACTTCCAAACTCATAATCCGGCCCATATTGGATGAGTTCTCATACTTCATGAAAATATGGCAAATCCTAAGAGAAATCAACTGTAATGTAGGGGAACCGATGTAAGCATCAAACACTAGCAGTTAAGGGAAATTGTGTTATCAATTGTCAGTTAGTGTCAGCTAATCATCCTTATACAATGTCTCCCTTGTCCTCCGTCCCGACTAGAAGAAGGCTAGTCCTACCCAAATGTTTTTATTGTCTAGGGGTGGCAGTTCAAAACTTTAATCTCATTAGGAATTGCTTGGTGAAATATTGCAAAATAAAAGTGCATGAAGGAACACAAATATGTCTTAAATAATAATTTATTTGCATTCTGGGTCCATTTAAACATAGAAAAGTAACAGTAATCATTTTTCTATGTTGTTCCTATCCAAAATATATTTTGCACACTTTTCACCCAAATTGTAAATGCAGAGTAGCATCAAAAAAGAAAGGGGAAACCTGATTAAATTACACAACCTGCATAAGATATATCCAATATATTTTGCGTCCCATCTTCAATAGCATACTTGTTCATGTATAACAGGCTCAGTCAGACTGCAGTCTTCCGCACATAGCCTGTACATATGTGCACATGATTATGCACATGTTTTGTGTATATCTGGCCCAGAGCATCTTAACCTGGCTGCATTTCAATGGACCTTACTGTAAAGGGCGGGAATGAGGAAACTCAATTAGTGAATCACTGCAAATACCAGTGGTCCAAAATGAAAAAGTCTACAGGTATATTAAGAGTATCAAAATAGACTAACTCACATTCTACGACAACTAAACTCATAGGGCCTGGTTACGACTTTGACGGTGCAGCACCAGGTCTGCCATGCCATTGCACCACCAAAGCCGTGGTTGGGCCCACCCACCAGATTAGGAGTTTCCTCCTGTCTGGTGGTTTTTTTTTTGGCATCCACACAGCGGTGCCTCTAAAAATGGGCACAGCAATGGGAACGCCGAAAACATTTCCTGCACTGCATAGACTGAACAGCCCATGATGTGCAGGAAATGTGGTGCACGCACACAAGGGGTCACATGTTGTCCCTCCCTGCATGCACCCCAGGGTGCAGAGGCACAGAGGCTTTGTTTAGTCTCTGCTAGGGTTTTAATGGAGGAGAAACCGCCATGAAAACCATGGCGGACAAGAAACTCCTAACATGCTTGCGGGACTGCGGATATCTGGCCAAGCATATTGATGCCTCCTGACAGCGGGAACACCAATAGGGAACAGCAGTTCCCTGGCAGCTGCAGCTGGTCAAGGGCGGTCCGATCTCCCTAATCGTAATAGTGTGGTTGGGAGACCACGTCCACCATGCCTCCACGAGTCTGGCAGTCCGAGCCCCTAGTTGGAACCCGGAAACGAAGGTCTTGTTTCTCAGATCGGAATGCAAAGTAGCTATTAAATCTAGCAAAACTGCATCAGAGAGGAAGCATGGAATAAGTTAGTGTGCACCTGCGTTACAAATGACTGCAGGGCCTTTTGCCAAGTGGCAGGCACCTCTTGAGCAGTGTATTCAGACGAATCTGTGGGTTTCGCATTTTTCCAAAATATAGTCCGCCAACCCCTCAGCTTTAATTGCTGATGATATCACTCTTTCTGTGGTTCCCTCCTCAATTACTTTTACTCTTGAGGAGGTGACAAAATGAAGGAGAATGTCTCTGGCTCTGATTGGATGTCCATGGATCCTTACAGGAATATCCTGATATATATAGGCCTCAATTATTACCAGCATCCTAACTACAGCTGCCAACTCACAAATATCCTCCTCCTTGTTGCATTCCTTGATTATCCCGATCTTTAAAAAGGGCAACAAAGGCGGTCCTTGAACCTGTTATAGACCTATATTGTTGATTGACTCAATTGTACGAATGCTAGTTTATATACTTATGTAAAGATTGGCTTCTTAGGCTAAATCTAAAAACGTTATTTATGATCTAAATTATGGGTTTATATTGGCATTCTGTACAAGTGACCAGTGCCTTAATCTGAGTCTTATTATAAACAAATGCACTGCTGCTGCATCAGCCACTTCATATGGCATTTATAGATCTCAGTTCAGCCTTTGATTGTGTGCACTATTCCAAATGTTTTGTCTATTATGCTATTTTTGGGAGTTGAAGTGGATTTTTTTTTACGTGATTGCACTCTAATCTCACAGAGATCATCAGATTTGGTGCAGTGGGGATGCAATCATTCTTTTAATATTAACAGAGATGTATTGCTAGGCTGTATTCTTACACCTTTGCTTTTTGTTTTATACAATAAGTGTGAGAAATTGGAGTATTAGTTGAGGTGGGGTGAGATCCCACCTCAAAAAATAATCAGAATCCTTGGGAGGGTGAATCACAAGAGTCAACATATAAACCTGTGCTTAACCCTCTGACACCTTGGCACAAAAGCAATCAGGTGTAACTTAGAGGCAATGTGTAAAGTATGTATGCATTACTCTAAACAGCAATAAAGTGAAAACACATCACAAGAAAAATCTCAAACCAATTTATTAAACTACAAAATATTTTAATTACTAAAATGACACGAAATCAACAAAAATCTAATAAGTAGAAATGACTGGAGATATGAATTTTTAAAGTTTGAATTAAGTATATGAGTAACAAAAATCACAAAGCACCAACTGAGGTCATCTGGTTGTGCTAGACAGGGTCAAAGTCAAAAGCTAAGGCTGACCACGATGGGGAGTGGGTCATATAGAGTGAATAGTAGTGTTCCAGTGGAAAACTTACCATATGTCTTAGAAACATTTATGGAGAAAAAGTGGACCTTGACAAGTTGTCCTGATGTGGTCCTCAAAGAAGGCGGGAAAGCTCCAAGTGGGCAAAGTCCAAAGTCTCTACCCAGGAAGGCCTTAATGTCGACATGTTGATGCTTGGTGTTGGACTCTAAGAAGCCCTTTATGTTTGGACATTTCTGGAAGTTAGATCTGCTTCAGCGGGGCAAACCTGCAAGCTGAGGTTGACTGGTGATTCAACTTCAAGGGCTATGGCCTCGATGGCGATCCCGGTCTCTGTCAATTCTCCATGCAGAAAGTTGGCAAAAAGTGTCTAAGACCCACCTTTTGCCATATGGATCAGACGAGTACACTCTAAATCCGGCCAAAGGTCTGGAAACTGGGGGGCACCACTTGGGGGTTAGGACTCACTCCAACGGAGGCCTGTTGCAGAATCTAGGGCAGGCCCAGTTGGTACTGGTTAGCTGGGCAGTAACAGGGAAAGCCTTTGAGAGCTTTTCCCTGTAGCTCAAAGCGGAGGTTTGCCAACTGACCCCTGGAGTCACTTCTGGGGTCCTGGGTTCAAGGCAAGTAGGGCTTGTCTTTCTTCAGTTTCTTCAGACAGAAGGGTAGCCCCTCTTCTGATTCTTCACAGGTCCCGGAGTGTTCTTAGGAGAGGTCTGTGGAGTCCACTTTTATGCCCAGTGACGGTCTATGGGTGGAGGAAACCTCTGGCCACTCCCAAATCAATGGAGTAAAGATTCCCAGGCCCCCCTGTGTTTTACAGTAAAGTATCATACAGTACCCCTCTCTAACATGGCAGAACCCTTGTTCCCCTGGTCAGAGCTTTTTGTGGCCACTCAAAGGTGTGGCTATGATAATGGACAAACCCTAATTTGTGGTAATTTAAAACCAGTTCTGGGGCAGCTCTCCTATTTCACTGGGTTTGGAGCAAACAGTCAGGTTACACTGGGCACTGGCAAAAAGTCTAATTTCTAAAATGAAAATCTGGCGACCATTAAGTTGGATTTTAAATTACTATTAAAATGAGTCCTTTAATCATGTTTCTAGCTGCTTACAAGCTGAAATTAAGCAATGTAGGTTGGTGTAGTGTAATGCAATGTTTTTCCTAAATGAGGGCCAGCCTTGTCACAGTGAAAAATGACTTTGAAGGTTTGTCACGACCGGGACATTTAAAACATTAAGGGGCCGATTCCGATTCGGGCCGGAAATCTCACCGACCGAGCCGGACCCGGAGAGATTTCTGACCGAATCGGACCCGTGCAGTCCGACCGAACGAGTACGATGCGCACGTATGCCATCGGACTCGAGTCGGTCGGACTCCCATTGAAGTCAATGGGAGCCTGTCGTACAATGCGTACGCGGGCTCCCATTGACTCAATGGGTGCGATGCGGACAAGTGCGCCCCCTACAGCGTGTACGCGGTGAAGCGATTCGCGCCGTACATGCACAGGTTGGGGGGACCCATGGGTCCCCCCTGTGTGCGACTCGCGCGGCTACGCATACAGGGGGGTCCGACACGGACCCCCAAAGTACGGCTCCGACAGCTCTTTCGAGCCGGAGTGCGCGGCTCGGTCGGACTGCTCGCGGCGCGCATCGTACTTACCCGGCCGGGGAACGTCTCCATTGCGCGGTGCGAGTCGTGTCCGTGCGAGTCGGTCGGTGCGGTTCGACCCGGGATCGAGTCGGTCGGAGCGGTCGGGACGCCCGGACGAGTCGGTCGGCGAATATGCATCGTACTCGCTCGCCCGGACGCGCGTACGGATCGGTCGGGAAATAGGGCTCCGAATCGGATCCGGTTAAGCCGAATTCGATTCGGAGCCCTACCGGCCGAGATCGGAATCGGCCCCTAAATATACATGTCATACATTTTAAATACCATGCTCCCTGCCTTATGTGCATTTAGGACCTACCTTTAAAGTTGACTATAAGTATAATAATGAAAGGTTTAGGCCTGACACATGGTTTATTTTGCCAGGTAGAAATGGTAGTTTAAACTGCACACCTAGGCTGCAGGGTCAGGCCTGGAGACATGTTTTTAGTGTAACTTTAGTGGGTGACACAATGAGTGCTGCAGCCCACTTGCAGTAGTTTATTCACAGGCCCTCTGTACATGTAGTACTGCATGTAGGGACTTGCAAGTAAATTAAAAGTGACAATAAGGTGTATTCCAATTGTAGCATGTTTAGAGAGGAAAACACAAGCATTTTATCACTGGTTAACATTGGTAAAGTGCACAGAGTTCAATGGCCAACAAAAATCAGGTTCAGCAACAGAAGGCAAACATCTGGGGGGACCCTGCAGAAAGGGCAAATTTCCAACTATAGCAATTTAAAATCTACCCTGGCGGCCAAAGAGCAGGACAAGACGCTGGTGGGTATCTGTTCCATACCCACCTTACTGAATGCAGATAATGCCTTCATGCTTTATGGAGCGGCCAGTGGTTGAAATAAATTCTTAGAATCGGTTGTTAATTTTATGGATAGTTTAGAGCTCTGTACCAATTATTCTAAGATGTATATAATGACGATTGGGTCAAACTTTACCAAATCTAGATCAAGGACAAAATCATTAGCAAAGTATTCTTTTTTCCTTTTTGTGCATTCCCTTTGATTCCCTAAAGAAATTTCACCACCTACAGACTGTCAAAGGGCAACTTTTTGTAGGATCATTAGTTCGGTTTATGGTTTTGCATTACGGCTGACCAACAAAAAAATTCCCGCTATGTTCAGGATTTATTAGGCCAAATGTGTTCCTACCACCACATATGGTACAGATATTTAGGCATATATTAATGCTCTGAATTCGTAAATATTGGAGAATATATTTTTCAGACACCTGTTGGCCTTGCCTCCCAATAATTGCTCATTCATTTGTCATGAGGAGCAGAGTTAGTGCTAAATTGAGGACAATTTTATAGTCCTATTACATGTTTTCCTAATCTAGGGTATTTGGGTACTGGTTTTTTTTAGTAAGTTTCCTCACAGCTTCTTAGGAGCATGAGGTAATGATTACGTTTTGTACCTTCATAGAATAAATCTTGATAGAGCTTTTCATTTTCTAGAAGATTGACCTACCTGGTAGACAGTTAGGGCCCGATTACAAGTTTCGGTGGTGCAAGGGCGTTCAGTACTCCACTGCCACGCACCGCACCACCGAGACTCACCAACAGCCGCCAGTTATTTGTAGTCTGGCGGCCGGGTGGTGTGGCGTTCCCAGGGCGGTGTCTCTTTCAAAGGCCGCGGTGCCTTGGAAAAATGTACTGCAATGGGAATGCCTCACAAGGTTCCTGCACGGCATGGTCTAGAAAGACCATGCCATGCAAGAACTGTTGTGCATGTACACAGGGAGGCACATGTTATGCCCCCCTGTGTGCATGCGCAAGGGGAGGAGGCACAGTTTCCTCCCCGTCAGGGTTGACATGGAGGAGGAACCTCCATGTCACTGCCGGCGGAGAGGAAACTCGTAATATGTTTGGCGGTACCACGTTGTCCCTGCCAAGCATATTGCGGCCTTTGACTGCCGTGCCACTTACCAGGGAAAGGTGGTTCCCTGGCGGCGGTCCAAGGGCAGTCCGACCGCCCAACTCAAAATTGGGAGATCGGACCGCCAGTGTGGCAGTGGCTCGACTGCCACTGCCACACCCACATGAGTCTGGCTGGCCTCGGACCACCAGGTTCGTAATCGGGCCCTAAGAATTTTCTGACTGGATTAGTTTATCTTGGTGTAAAAAGTTCAGTGTGCTGTACAATTGCCAGTAGTGGTCAGATTTAAGATCTTGAATATGTTGACCTCTATGGATTTAAACTAGGCCTGGGGGAAATTTTAATTACACCGGAGTAATCAGAGTAATTTCAATAATTTCTCGTTACTCTTGTGGTGGAAAACTAAAAAAAGAATACGTGATTATGTCCTCTTGCATAATTTTGAGTCACTTGAGTCAAAAATATCTACTGCAAGAGCACAGGAGTTTGAGTGGCTTCTGGTTGCTGCTGTTCATGTTCTGTTGCAATTTGAACTATTATCTTATCACAAAATGCATCCCCTGGTCCATTTTGGATGCAAGGGTGCATTTTGCTCTAAGAAAATAGTGGCAAATGCTAGGTCATGCTCGTTGAGTAATTCCGTGTACGTTTATTAAATTATGCTACAGAAAATTACTCGTGTTACACCCACCTCTAATTTTAACACCCACCTTATCCCTGAACAGTCCACAAGAAGAGATCAAGTGAGTAACGTCAAGTTTTAACAACTTTCCACTAGAATCTTGCATATTAGTGTGTAGTATCTAAGCCCAAGAGTAATCCAAGAACTTCCCACAATAATGGAATGAAGTACATTCACAAATTGGCTGTTGAGCCATTTCTGCAGTAATAATAGATTTGAACTAACATAGACTAATAAAGATGCCCATCATCAATGTGATTTTCGCAATTGATTCAATTGATATATATCGGTAGGGTTTCAGTATCTTTTTAATTAAATATTTCTTCGCGACCACTTAAGTCATCCCCTAGTAGTTTCTAAAGTGCTCTTGAATGAACTGGAATTAATTGGAGTGCATTTTGCATTAGTTTAAAAAGTGTAGAAAAATGCTTAAGAAGCACTTCTAAAATGCTTCTTAAATTACTAAAAGAGTGCTTTCAGTACTTCTCAGTGTCATGTTTTCCAATTGTTTTAGAGTGTCCCAAGGATTTTAGTCCCAGTGATTTGCTAAAGTGCTTAAAAAGTTCTTCTATTACAGCCAGTGCCATTCTTAGGACTTTGCTTTAGAAAACTATGCTGTTTGATCGCCAGCCATGTTGTTTCCAATATTCATTGATTGAGCTTTGGGTCAGCCCCTTGCTCGTGTTTAGTTGACTTTCTTGTCTGCCTTACTTCCTAACTTCTGATATTTGTCCCACTCAGGAGCCTTTCTATCTCACATTTTTCTGACTGTAGTTGACTGCAGTTGAGGGGACCCTTTTTTATTTTACTTTCAGCCCTTTAAGCAGCGCATTTGTTTTGTTGCTCCATACTGCCATTGGCGGCTCGCCGAGGGAGTGGTGCAGGGCGGTGAGGCGGGGCGGGGGAGGGGAGGCGAGGGGCAGGGTGGGGGGTTAGTGAACTCGGACATACGACGGACAGAACTCAGAGGGAGTTCTGTCTGTCGTAAGTCTGAGACCACTACCCCCCCACCCTGCCCCTCCCCTGCCCCGCCCCACCGCCCCGCACCACTCCCTCGGCGAGACGCCACTGCATACTGCATACTGTATCCCCCTCAAATTCCCAACCAAAGCTCGGACATTGCTTCCCATGCTGTGGATCTGCTGTTTCGGGATCGCCTTGGAGCTGGCTGAAAATGAATTTGTGCCTTTTCAGCGCCGATACGCACAGCTGTGTGGAATGGTTTGCTGATCGCATTGCTGCATATTTTGTCTGCAGCACCGATGCACACGGCTATTAACAAGTATTACAGTAATTTTGCATTTGTTTATATTGCGTTATTCTGCACTGCTATTGGGTTCTTTCCAGTACATCACGCCGATGTGCACAGCAAAGTAACGGTCACAAGTGTGTTCACTGGATTGTTATTTCACCTCCTGCGATTTTGAAAATCTGTGCAATTCATCTCAAGGCAGTTATCTACACATACATACTGACAAGGTGTCTATTCTTGGATGCCATCCACATAACTTTAGTGACAATGAAATTCGACCCCCCTACAAAATTTCTACAAAACATAGAGGATCCTCCCATACCCTGGGCTAGAAAGAGGAATTCCTTGCATATATGGAGGCAATTGATGGGGATAGAATGGGAGCAGAAAGAAAAAAGAATATATGATTCCACTGCTTAGGGTCAGAGGGTAAGTTGACACTTAGAACTTTGTCACAAGTTCCTCTGCAGGGAGAAGGAGAACATAATGTGTTTGAGGAGACTCTATTAGGAATGGAACTAAGGTTTATACCTACTTCTAGTGTGCATTGAACAGGTTCACGTTTTACACCAGGGCTCAACATGAAGAAGAATCTTTCAATAACTTTCTTACTGCCTTGAGGGGGCTTTCCATGCACTGTAACTTTGTAGCGATTACTGATGAAATGATAATGGATCAAGTAATAGTAAATGTTAAGAATAAGAAGGTACAGGAAAAATTGTGGGTGCTGGGAGACCTGAAGTTACAGGATTCCATCAGCATTGCGAAAGCTATTGAACAATCAAAGAAGTGGATGAAGTCTGCACAAGAGAGTGCTAGGAGAAGTGGGAGGACAACTGATGAAATGTGTGTAGTGGGGGTTAATTATGTGCACAAAAGTGGACACGCGGGGAAGAATATGATAAAACTCTCAAATGTTGAAGGTGTGCTAGTTATAGTCATCTAACCTTGTCACCATACTGTCCTGCCATTGGGATGGAATGTATGAGTGTGGACTGATGGGACACTTTTTACAAGTATATAAAGGGGAGAGGAAGAAAGTTACTGCTCCATCCAACGGTAGGACCGCATGTGTGAGGGACGTATCTTGTGAGAGGTGCACTTCTGGTGGAGACAATGAGAGAGAAAAAGGGATAGTTTTATCCTTGAACACTCTGGAGGAGGGGGAGGAGTGATTAGCAAAGCCCCTAAGAGAAGAGTCCAGATTCTTGATAGAGATCTGCAACTTATTTCAGATTCAGGGTCGCCTTGGACCATAATTACTAAGCAGTATTTTGAGGAAATGTTTGGAGACATCATGACTCTAGAAGATTTGAAGGAGTCAGATGTTGTGGCACAAAACTTTGATGGGTCAGCCATTGAAATGGAAGGTTATACTGAGGATGATGTTACATTCAAGGGAAGAGAAGCACACATTAAGCTGTATGTGGCAGTGAAAGGTGTAATTGTATTGGAATGGAAGGATCAGTGAAAACTGGGCATTATATTGAATCTGCGCAGCAAGGAGCCAGTTTTAGTAGTCAATGATTCTGAGGATTTTACTTGGATCATTTCTCAGTTTTCAGACGTGGCTTTAGAGGGAGATTGGGCAAGTTGCAGGGTTACTCTCACCGCATCAAGCTCAAGAGTGGAGCGCTATCGGTGAAACAGACGTAAATGTGGGAGGTAAACTCAAGAGTATTCTGGATGACATGTTGAGTGAGGGAATCATTGAAGAGGTGGAATCTTCCGAATGGGTGTCTCCCATAGATTTGGCACGCAAGGCTGATAAAACTAAGAAGTTGTGTGTTGACCTTAGACCACTCAATGCTAACATGATGGTGGTCTGCCACCCATTGCCAAACATTAACGTGGTAGTGAGTATGTTGGAAGGTGCAGCTGTATTTTCTACACTGGACTTGCTCTCAGCCTACCACCAGATCGAGTTGAGTGAGGATTCCACAAGGCTTTTTCCAGTTCAAGAGGATGCCATTTGACATTGTGTCGGTGGCATCTGTGTTTTTATGGGTAATATTTCACATCTTCAGAGGTAATGAAGCATATGTTAAGTGCTTCCAAGATGACATTTTGATCTTTTCAAAAAAGCAAACAAGAGCATTTAGAGCACTTAAAAGAGGTATGTGGAGTGATGGGAAAACAAGGGTTGACATTGAAGAAGGGCAAGTGTAAGTTATTTCAAGATTCTGTGGAATATCTGGGACATACCTTGTCAAAGGAAGGGATTATGCCTAAGAAATCATTGGTAGATGACATTGCCAACACACCTGCACCAGATAGTAAGGAGAAGTTGCTCTTGTTTGCAGGCATCTGTGAGCAGTATAGCAAGTTTATCAGAGACTTTATGACTAAAATGGATCTGTTGAGTGAGCTTACCAGGGAAATTGTGGAGTTTGTGTGGTTGGATAGACAGCAGCAAGTGTCTGAATTAGTCAAATTAGAGATTGTTGGAGCACCTACACTAAAACCCTTTTGTGTAAAAAGGGAATGTATAATAACAATTGATGCCAGCCTCTATGGTGTGGGACGCGTGTTGTCACAGAGTTGTGGTAGTGAGGAATGTAATGTGGGGTTTGCTTCTCGCACCCTGAATGATGCAGAGAGAAGGTATCCAATGATTGAGAAGGAGTTGCTAGCATGCGTGTGGTCAGTGGAGCATTTCCACAGTTACATCTGAGGCTTTCATTTCATCCTTAAAGCAGATCACAAGCCACTGGTTGAAGTTTTGTTTACTGGAGGTAGTCACAATGCCACTGCGCGTATTGCAAGGTTGATGTTCAGGCTTCAGGAATACAATTTCAAGGTGGAACATGTGCCTGGGAAGAGCAATGTCCCTGCTGAGTGTTTGTCAAGGCTACCGTGTGACAAAAAGGAGGAAGTTGATGGGGCAGGAGATTCGGAAGTGATAGCCAACATGACAAATGTGATTTTCAAAGAATTTGAAGGTGCTGATGAGGAGAAGCAGAGAAGGACTGGGGAGGAGGATGTGTTGCTAAAGAGTGTTTTGGAATGTGTGACCGAAGGGTGGCTGAGGAGGAAGGAGATTTTAGCTGAATTAATCCCATTCTGGAAAGTGTCTGGTGTATTGGAAGTAGAAGGTGGAATGTTGTTTAAGGATGGAAAATGCATGCCGCCCGTGTGGTTGTGTGATCTCATTCTGTCTTTAGCCCATGAGGGACATCTAGGAATGTCGTCCATGAAGAGGTTGGTGAGGACTACGTTTTGGTGGCCTGGTCTTTTTAGACTGATGGATAGGGTTCTGCGAGAATGTGAAGTGTGTGCAAACAGTGACAAAATGCTTAGAGTGGTTCCAGTGCCTTTGTGTCCCGTTGATGGTCTGAATTTCCATGGCAGAAAATAGGTTTTGATATTTCTGGTCCTTTTAATTTCTTGCTCCATGAATTTAGATTTGCCATGGTTCTGGTGGACTACCACTCTAAATGGCCGGAAGTAAAGTTTGTGTCTCAAGTTTCCACAGTGGTTGTAATGGAGTTTTTCAAGGAGCTGTTACCTCGGGTAGGCTACCCAGAGGTTCTCATCACTGACAATGGGGTGCAGTTCAGGTCACATGAGATGGAGTTTTTTCTCAGGTATTGCAACATTTGCCATGTAACCACTTCATTGTATGAACCTCAGGAAAATGGACAGGTGGAAAGTTTCAACCGTGTATTGAAGGAGAGCATTTTGTGGGCACGTAATTTGGTGGGGAATGGAAATACCAACTACGGGAGAAGTTGTGGTCATACCAGATTACACCTCATACCACAATGGAGGTTAGTCCATTTAATCTGATCAAAGGTAGAGATCCTGTGTCAAAGTTATGTCCCTGGTGGTTCAAGAGGAAGCCGTTGTAGAAAATTGAGGATAAGGTGAAGGAAGAAGTGGCCTCAAGGATGGAAGAGAAACAGGCGAAGATTAAGCGGGCCTATGACGCCAAGTGGAAAGTTAAGGAACCTGATTTTATGGTGGGAGATTGGGTCAGGATTCGCAAGCCAGGGGTTTTGACCAAAAGTTAGTCCAGATATGGTAAGGCTATGAGAGTAGTGGGAGTAAATAGGAAGAGTATGGTAAATCAAGATGGAGAGGATGTGGCCTAGCACATAGAGTGGTCAACCTCAAAGCTGGGGAACCGGGTTTGAGTCTCGGCAGGGATGCTCAAAATCCTGTGATTCTGGGCAATTCACTTAATGTTCCCATGCCTACCAAAATGAATGTGTCCATCTGTATCGTAACTGGTGCTCATACAAAGCGCTCTAATAAGGTCTGGAATGTCAGAAGGGTGGTCTGGTGCGAATATGGCAAGAAAGGTCCCTTGTTTGAAGTTCCAGGTGTAAGGTACCCATTGGAGAGTGTGGCTTCAAGGATTAAGCAAAATGAACGTGACACACAGTCTCCTTGTTGATTTGTAGATTATGTGTAGTGTATGGGTGTTGTCCCTGGTTGTGTGTGACAGTTTTGTTTTACTTTCAGTGTGGTCCTGGTGTGTGTGTGGGTCTGTTTATAAAGGGATAGGTGTGTTACATAATTACATGTGTAGTTATATATTTTCTGTATGCCACGGGCCATTGCTTTAAGGCACCATCTTTGTAACTGGATTTTGGTGCTTTAAAGGCATTATCTTTTCAATGTGCTTTTACTGCCTGTTGCCCTGTTGGTTCTGGATCTAAAATTATTTAGGGAGTTGGGAGTTGGCTGCCTGGACATGAGGCAGGTACTGTGCTGTTCTCCTAATAAATCTTTAAAAACTTCTACTTGGATGAACTTTTTCATTTTGGTACATCTTGGCTTGCTGGTTACAATGTCCAGCACCAGATTCCTGCCCATCTGCTGCCATGGAGCCTCCGACTTCCAGCAGAGGAAGAAAGGTAAGTAAAAAATAGTGATTCTGTGTGCATGTATATATATGTTTGTGAGCATGTCTGTGAGTGATTGAGAGTGAATGAGATTAATTGAGAGTGTGTAGGAGTATGTCTGAGAGTGTCTGAGAGTGTCAATTAGAGTGACGGTGAGTGAGAATCTGAGTTTGAGAGAGTGCATGAATGAAAGAAAGTGAGTGCAAATGGGTGAGTGAAGGAGTTTGAGTCTGTTAGAAGGAGTGCGTTTTTGGAGATTGTGAGAGGGAGGGGAGGCTAGGGGTGTGGCTCTCAGTGATACAACAGGTGCAGATGCACCAGGTTCTAGAGCCAGCTAGTGTGAAAGGGTGAATGTGTGTAAATGTATTTTAAGTGAGAATGAGAGCCACTCAGTATGAGTATGTTTGGGTGTGAGTAACAGTGAGTGGGAGTGAGTATAAGTAAGAATAAGTAAGTGAGAGAATGTGAGTTCGAGTGAGTGAGGATGAAGAGATTGAATGTAAGAGTAGGTGAGTATGAGTGAGAGTGAGTGAGGGTGCACTTGTCTTGATGCATGCATTCACATGTTGATTCCAACAAGCACTGGCATCACACTCACCTCACCTCACCTATCCTCTCCTCTCCATTCCATTCCTCTCCTCTCCTCTATTCTACTACCAGTTAGACTCCGTTTTATTTAGGTTAAAGTGTCAGTTTCTTAGTTTTGCCAGAGGATAAGTTGGACAAACGCCTAGGCATCTCCCTGACAATAAAATGTAGAGAGCAGAACACGCTGAAAGCAATACAACTGGGTGTTTATAGCATGCTGAACAAAGGAGAGACCCAAGCGAAGGAGGGGATTATTGACTTATAGGCTAGAAAACAACACCCCTATGCCAGTCCCTCGAACCTGAGACTCAAGAACCAGTGGTGATGAAACAGACTGGAAATGTACATGCAAGATGCTAACTTTATTAAGTAAAAAGGACTGATCTAAATAATAATGTAAGCACAGGCTGCGGACCTAATATTATTTGTGCTCTGGAAGAAAGATAAAAAAGAGCAATGAATCCGATGTGGTCAATAGTGTGTCAGGATAACAGGTTACCTTGTGTCAACGTCAGGGTAAAAGGATATATAGTATCAAACACTAGAAGTTACCAACATCAAATGGCTCCTTCACAAAGTAAAATAATTTTCTTGGACTTGTGAATCCAGTGTTGAGAGTAAATCATTCTACATCGTGAAATATGATGCACTTTCTTTCTACCTTATACTGACGACTCCGGCTGTAATAAAAGTTTTCACTAAAATTCGTGTACCAGGTAAATAGTTTTCAACACCACTAAGGTAACCTGGTTAACATGTGGACCTGGAGGTAAAAATAAAGGGGCATATTTACGTTCCCTATCCATATCAGCAGGGATGCGCCAGGGAAAATGCGTCACGCAAGTTTACCCTTGCGCCACGTCCGATGCGCCACATTTACAATGCGGCGCATCGTGGCGCATGAGATAAGCAGATGCGTGACGCATCTGCCGGCGGAAGGTTGGCGCAGTGCTGAAGTTGTGTCGCAAGCGCGACGCAACTCCAGCACTGTTCCAACCTTCCCTATCCCTAACATGGTGCGTCAATCCTTACGCCTGCTTGAAGCAGGCGTAAGGATTTGACGCACCAGCGTCGAGAAAAGTGACTGCGTGAAATCTTGTAGATTTCACTACGTCACTTTTCCAAGGCGTTCCTGCGCCGGAACGCCCCCCCTTGCGCCGGTATGCCCACATGAAACCTGACGCAGGTTTCATGTGGCGCAGGGGTTTACTACGTGACGCATCTCCCTAGATGCGTCACGTTGTAAATATAGCGCAACGCGGCGCATGGTTTGTGTCGCTGCTGCGTCACATGCGTGACGCAACGGCGGCGCAAAAGTGGCGCAAGGGGCTTGTAAATATGCCCCTATATGTTTACTTTTTGAAAATTACCATCTGCTACCATGTTTTTAAAGGATCCTTACACATTTACAGAACCTATAAAGACATCCCATCAGCTCAATAGTACATTGTACTTCCCCGAATATCACTTAATGGTGTCCTATGTAACTGCAAACTGCGGCACAATGGTGCATCCAAAATGAAAGTATGAGGTGAAGGGATAACAGAACTTGAATCCAGGCAGCTTAATGTACCAATTCCCAAAAGGGAGTGGGCGACAGAGGCTTTATGCTGAGTTCACTTTGCTTTCTGTTTATGAATGCCTTTATATCCAAAGCGAGAGAACCCACTGATTTCCCTAGAAAAAGCCTCGCTATTTCGTCTACTGGGGGCACTCAAACCTTTACCCATTAGGGTTATTAGTGGCAAGCTTCATCATAGTACCTGGGAGGGGGGGCTCAATGTTAAAAAACTGAAGGAGCACTTGGTGCATTTCTTGGAGTGGGGTCTAGGTTTAAAATTGTCTTTATATTTTTAATATAGTCTAAAATTTTTATTTTTATTTTGGGGTCAGTATGTTCTGTAAGCATGAGCTTGAAGAATGAATAAAGCATGAATGAGTTAAAATTCACAGTAGTTATTGATGACACCAATAGTGTGCTACCCAGTGACATACTTCATAACTTAAAACAGATCTAGGGATCTATAACTCTTGCTGGTCCTGAAGAAAGCCATTTGACCATAAGGCAATGATATATTTACTGACACATGTAGACCTTTTTGATATAGGAACCCATTGCTACTCATTATACATCAAATTGTTTGTTTTTAATCTTGGCCAATGACCAAAAGCAATAAACATTTTAGACTACATTGGATACCTAAAAGAGATTTTAAACCTAGATCCCACTCCAGTTACCATACCAAGAGCTCTGTTAGCTATTAAAGTTGAGCCCACACAGGTACACAAGGTACCCTGGATGAGGACCTGATGATGAAGCATGCCACCAATACCCATGGTGGGTAAGGAGCCTTTTAAACAAATAAGCATGCCCTCACTGGATTACACAGAGAGGCTTATCTAAGGGGATAAGTGTGTTCCCTCTCTTTTGATCTAAAGCTAAATACACTGCTCAGGTCATCCTTTAAACCTGCAA
This sequence comes from Calotriton arnoldi, assembly GCA_963921515.1. Classification (NCBI taxonomy): domain Eukaryota; kingdom Metazoa; phylum Chordata; class Amphibia; order Caudata; family Salamandridae; genus Calotriton; species Calotriton arnoldi. The sequence continues at coordinate 53,802 of CAWUFW010015412.1, read as the reverse complement.
AATTGAATTTAAGTTCCATAATATGTACTCCAATCAACGTTCGCGATGATGATGTTCCTTTTAACAAAAAAGAGAAATCTATATTTTCAAATGCAAATATGTCTCTGTCTTTCATTGCACTCGAGCCCACTCAACAATTCACAACTTTTGTAATCTGAAACGTTTTGTTCGTTCCTGTTTCTTGGCCTTCTGTTACATCTCGGTGCGTGAAGTAGCTGTTTGGCATCTGTTGTCTGTGTTAGCAGAAACGTCTTTCAGCCATATGTCATCTTGTAAACATGTCTAAAACGAAAATATTCACCGGCTTTGTGTAGGTTTACTGCATCTCAACGAAGCTTACAGAGCGCCTGCTATATTCTCATATCCTTCCTTACTCTGCTCATATTGATCCTTATAGTGACCCAATACTTATTCACATCAAAGTCCATTCACAGTCCTTACACTCTGAAACTTAACCTCCGCCTTGAGGCCGGAAACCCACTGCTATACCTTTTATAATAATATACATGATTGCCCTTCTTTGGAGATTTTGAACCTCTATGTTTCATTGCTAGGATAACATTTCCTTTGACTCCTCCCTTTATCAGTGTATGCATATTCTTATTGCGCAATTTAGCGCCTTGACACCTTCGGGTGAAAGTTTCACGCTCTACAAATTTCTTTTTCATTTCATAATTCTAATTTTGCCAACTGCTCCAGCACTCAAGGCTCAGCACAAGGTGACCTGTGGTGGTGTCTAGGTGCAGCTCTAGAAGTTGTGCCACTGCACTGCAGCGTAGACATGTACACTAGTATCATGTGCACTCTGAGAAGATGAGGAGTTATAGCACTTTCTCCTAATGTGACAGTCCATGGTGGAGATACGGAGGGTCATAGAAAGTCTAACGCCACCAATAGGATACTGCAAAGAATGGTACGAATGGCAGTTTCTGCATGTTTACAAGCCAGGGCGCACCTGTATGTTCAGTAGGAATCTGAGTAGGTTGATCTGCTGGTTAAGAAATAATATGTGCACGGTCAGGAACTCCTCGACTTCATTGGGCTTATTGACCTCTGTTTTTGAAGGAACCGGAACCTGAAATCCAGTAGCAAAATGTTCAGCCAGGACGTCTCTGCTTATATGGACTCTTTGGCAGTGCATTTGTTGATCTGGTGTATTCTCCAAAGGATTGAAATACTGTCCGACCTCTCTACGTTTTGTCCAGGTACAATCTGATGGAGCGGAAAATCTCATTTATTTGTAGGGGTGCATCATAATCACTCGAAGGGTTAGAATTGTGAAATGCATTAACATAAATGTGTGACGTATTTTAGGTTATTGACGAGTAGCATGGAGAATTAACGTAGGAAATTAATGTAACTATTAGAAAACGTTGAAGTGAAGAACTTATGTTGTGAAAGCTGACGGATCACTGACAGAATATCGACAACAGAAATATCGACCTACAGAAATATCGTGACAAAAAAATTGTTGGCAAAAATATCGACCTCCTATCTTCATAATGGTAAATACAAAAATATCGAGAAAAAAAATATCGTTGTTAAAAATATCGAAGTAGAAAATATCGTTTTTTTTATATGTATAAAAAATAATGTAAAATAAATTAAATAATACATATAACTTAAAAAAATATTTAGATTTATTTGTATATTTTAACAATTATAAGTAATAAATGTAATGTAAAAATAAATTAAACATACATATTTAAAATGTAATATATATATAGTTATTTAAAAATAATTAATAAATAATAATTTTAATTAATTATAAAATGTCAGAAATATATTAAAATGTATAAATAAATAAATATATATACATACACCTGTAACATAAAAATAAAAAATAAAAAATTATATTCTAAATTATAACATTAAAATATGTAATATTTTTTAAACCTACACTTTACACTACATTGACTGCAACAGTAGGGAAAGTATTGGATAGCGGAGGAGAAAAAATTACTATTCCCACTCTAGCGAGTGCACCAGTAGGGAAAGTGTTGGATAGCGGAGGGGAATAATTTACTATTCCCACTCCAATAACTGCAACAGTAGGGAAAGTGTTGGATAGCGGAGGGGAATAATTTACTATTCCCACTCCAGCGAGTGGAACAGTAGAAAAAGTGTTGGATAGAGTAGGGATAAAAATTACTATTCCCACTCCAGCAAGTGCAACAGTAGGGAAAGTGTCGGATAGCGGAGGGGAATAATTTACTATTCCCACTCCAGCGAGTGCAACAGTAGAGAAAGTGTTGGATAGCGTAGGGGTAAAAATTACTATTCCCACTCCAGCGAGTGCAACAGTAGGGAAAGTGTCGGATAGCGGAGGGGAATAATTTACTATTCCCACTCCAGCGAGTGCAACAGTAGAGAAAGTGTTGGATAGCGTAGGGGTAAAAATTACTATTCCCACTCCAGCGAGTGCAACAGTAGGGAAAGTGTTGGATAGCGGAGGGGAATAATTTACTATTCCCACTCCAGCAAGTGCAACAGTAGGGAAAGTGTTGGTTAGCGGAAGGGAATAATTTACTATTCCCACTCCAATGAGTGCAACAGTAGGGAAAGTGTTGGATAGCGGAGGGGATAAAACTACTATTCCCACTCCAGCGAGTGCAACAGTAGGAAAGTGTTGGATAGCATAGGGGTAAAAATTACTATTCCCACTCCAGTAAGTGCAACAGTAGGGAAAGTGCCAGATAGCGGACGGGAATAATTTACTATTCCCACTCCAGCGAGTGCAACAGTAGGGAAAGTGTTGGATAGCGTAGGGGTAAAAATTACTATTCCCACTCCAGCGAGTGCAACAGTAGGGAAAGTGTTGGTTAGCGGAAGGGAATAATTTACTATTCCCACTCCAACGAGTGCAACAGTAGGGAAAGTGTTGGATAGCGGAGGGGATAAAATTACTATTCCCACTCCAGCGAGTGCAACAGTAGGGAAAGTGTTGGATAGCGTAGGGGTAAAAATTACTATTCCCACTCCAGCGAGTGCAACAGTAGGGAAAGTGTTGGATAGCGCAGGGGTCAAAATTACTATTCCCACTCCAGCGAGTACAACAGTAGGGAAAGTGTTGGATAGTGTAGGGGTATAAATTACTATTCCCACTCCGGCGAATGCAGCAGTAGGGAAAGTGTTGGATACCAAAGGGGTAAAAATTACTATTCACACTTAAGAAAATTCAAATTTAAAAACAAACAAAATATCAACTACTATACAACATATAATAAACCATCCAAAAACAAAACATATCTATTATAAATGTTTACAAACATAAAGGCCAATTACGATACCGGGCGTGGAAAAATCCGCCAGGCATGAAAGCGGCAAAAATCCGCCCGCACACACCGTCTGAACACCGACCACGCCATTACGAATACACAAACCGAAAACCGCCATCGGCGGAAAACCCACACAAGATACCGCCCGCCCTCGTCCGAGTCGGAGTCAAACCGCCCGCCACGGACGGAAACACGCACGACAACACAAAACCGCCCGCCCTCACGGCCGACACACCGCACGTGAAATTACGATCGCACCGCCATGAGCGCGGGTAAACCACAAATATACCGCCCGCCAGCGCAAACAACGCCGATGAGAATTGACACGGCAGAAGCCATGGCGCCCACGTCCCTGCACAGAAACCATCCGCTGACAAAAACAATCGCACACAACATGGCCAACAAGTCCACACAGCAAGGCACGCACAAATACACAAGCACAGTACACATCCCGAAAACACCCCCCTGGACAAACAAAAAATACAAAGGCCAGAACACCAGACACAACACACCTGAAAACAACAGACCATGAGGACACACCCACATAGGTAAGTACAAAAGCAGCACTCCCACAGACCACAACCCCTTGCAACATTGCAAACTAGAGAGGAGAGGAGAGGACACAGTGACACAGCAAGGACAGCAGCACACCACAGAAACGCACACATCACAACCACCACCACCACCACCACCACCACCAAACACCGGCACCACAAACCCCCTGCACATTACACAACACACACCGCACCAGCACCACAAACACCATGGCACCACAAAGAATGCCCAAGTTCACGCCCATTGAGCTGACGGTCATGGTCGACGAGATTATCAAGGTGCACCCACAAATCTATGGGAACCTGGTCCAGCACACACCACTAGCCACCAGAAACAGAATGTGGAACCGGATCGTAGACCAGGTCAATGCAGTCGGGACCCTGCCCAGGAACAGAGTTGAAATCAACAAACGGTGGAATGACGTCAAGAGCCTGGTCAAGAAGAAGGAGAGCAAGAACAGAGAGCTGGCTGCCGTCACTGGCGGAGGGAATCCCGCGCTCTTCAAGACCTTCAAAGCGTGGGAGGAGAAGGTGCGAGTCATTATACATCCGGAGATCCTCGCCGGATTAGCAGGGGAGTGGAGGCTGGTAAGTACAAACTAATGTATACCAGCACACCGCTATGTACTCACATGCACTACCACCATGCCACAGCTCCCAGGGACAAACACCCCCATGTCCAGCACACAATACACAACACATCACACACACATGCAACAGACACCACCACACACAGCCCAAACCTAACAACTGTAAGATACGTGGGGGCATGTGTACACTCAGCCAGCCACGTAACCACCAACAGGTCCCCAAGTATGCCAGAAGCGCCACAACGAGCACCCACCACACCCATGTGTCCGCCATAGCTGCACTAACCGACAAGTAACAGGTAAGTGGCAGGAACACAAAGTGCAGTGGGTGGGAGGGTGGACAGCTCAAGTACAACACACACCAGGCCCCTAGTCCCACAGCACAGCAAGGAGGAGCATCCCCACACCCCACACCCACGTGTCAGCCACCGCAGTGCACACCGACAGCCGAAAGGTAGACATCACGGTCCACAACAATCGGTGTCAGTGGGTGTCCAGCCATCACCACGACCCACAACACCGCCCCCACCCCCACAGACCTGCAACATGGAGCACCCCCGCTTAGAACCATGTGGCATCCAGTACAGTGCACGCACGAACAACCTGCAGGTGGGAAACTGGACAGGGCTGGATTACTGGAGGCATGAGGACCGTAACACGACCAACACATGGGACATGTTACGTAGCAGACGAACACGCAGCACCGCCCACTGTCACGAACAAGTGAACAATGTGCACACGGACATGAACCACAGACTCACACCCCACATGACCCATCACAGACACAGCAACACCCAAGGAGCCACGTCTGCATGCACAAGCCACACTGAATATAGTACCACACGGCAGCCACTGTGCAACCCATCACACACAACCGAAACACCATTGAAGTCCTGTCCATGTAGCCCCTACTGCCTGTCAACCACACACCCCACAACTACGCCTATGTAAGACAAACAACACTAGACGCAACAGAGCGGAACAACATAAATGCACACGAACACCACTGAACCCATCAAACACACAGACACACCATGCACATACAACATACCATCCATCCCATCCGTCAGCCCCAGTCTCATGAAAGGCATGTCATCCGCACAGCTGCCACACATACAGCAGTCACGCTAAGATACATGCCCATGACCAACCATGTGCCAGAAGTCAATGAAGCGCACGCCACACTGTGAGCAACAACACACAACATGGGCCACACCCCCCCGAGCACTGCAGTGATGCACATGGCACAGGGCAGCACGCACACCAAGGAGATGGGACAACTGCAATACGTCGGGTGGCACACAACCATCACACACTCATAACGATGCGTCCAATGCCATGTCCAGTAATCACAACAGACAGCAAATATGCAGGGTATGTCAGGCATGCACACACCTCAGACCATGCACTGTCATGCTGCCACAACACATGTCACGTTCGGCACCCATGGCTCACAGCATGTAGCCCAAAAGCATATTCCATCCCAAATGCGTTTCTGGGGCATGACCCCCATGTTGCCATATGCGTTCCTAAGCGTTCCATTTGCACCCCAAAAGCATATTCCATCCCAAATGCGTTCCTGGGGCATGACCCCCATGTTGCCAAATGCGTTCCTAAGCGTTCCATATGCACCCCAAAAGCAAAGTACAAACCAGACCCAGGATGGGCCTGGAGCCCGCATACACCAGAGTCACAATAAGTAGGAGCACAGCAACACACCCATCGGCATAGCCAATCCGTCCCATGCCACATGTGCACAGCACACAGTCCCATTGCCAAGCACACACAACAACAGATTGTACAGCCACACACCCGCCTCCGGGACACACGTGCACGAGAGTGCACGAACGGAGAATGTCAGACAACCAATACAGACTTCGCCAGGTGCAACACAATAACAAATCTCATTCTCTCCACAGGTGACGAACTGCTGGATGCTGGGGATGGAGACAGCAGCCAGCACAGCCAGCCTACAAGCCCCCAACGAGGACACACGGATGTGGAGGATCTGTCCTCCTCTTCGGACACGGACCACCAAGCAGGCCCATCTAGTGTGGCAGGGCCCAGCCGCTCCCCAGGACCCCTCCTACCCACCAACCCATCATCCAGGGCTGCTGAACATTCCCAGCCCCCTGCTGCCACTGTCGTTGCGGCCACACCCACGGTCATTGCGGCCACACCCACGGGCATTGCGGCCACACCCACGGTCATTGCGGCCACACCCACGGTCATTGCGGCCACTACCACTGCCGCAACCGCCACCACGTCTTCGCTGGCCCCAGCCCCAGCGCAGGTGGTGGCCCGGACGACTGGATCCACCCTGGGAGCCAGGGTGAGGACCGTGGTGAGCAATGTGGCTAGTGGGCAGGCCGGTGGCAGCAGGACTGGTAGGAGGAGCAGGGTCAGGGAAACGCCAGCCTCCCCTGGGAGCCATGCCCTGCCTCAAATGGCCAGAGTCCTTGGGGCCTATGAAGAGGCCCAAGGACAATGGGCCAGGTCAGCTACAGACACGCGTGAGGTGCTGGGGGTGCTGAGGTCCATGGACGCCCGTATGGGCCAACTCGTGGACCTCATGGGCCAGCTGGTGGTGGCGGTGAGGTCACAGCCAGGGACAGCAGCTCCCCTCCGCCACCACCTGCCGGGGCGCAGGGTCGAGCAGCAGTGTCCAGTTCCCCTGCGTCCACAGCCAGTGAGCACACCTCAACCACCAGCAGGTCGCAAGCAGGCACCCCCCTCGCAAACGTGGAAGGGGCCGTCCGAAGTGGAAACAGATCTCCCGGGAGGACTTCGCACGCTCCAGACGCAAGTGAGGCAGCCAGCCAGCCTTCCTTGACCACCCACTGCATTGACTTGGACTACGATCCCACTCCACACAGCCATCTGGATGGCATGTGTGTGTTGGACTATGGACATAGAACCAGTGGGTACACCCTGAGCATCACGCAGCCATGACCGACAGCTCATTGTCACTGCACGCACCACTTTTGTCATCACCTTACACACAATCACATGTCACAGTTTGAAATAAATGCACCTCTTCCACAAACTGCTGTCTGTGCCCTGTGTTTTAATTGTACGGAATACAACGGCCACCTTGAGCGGAACGGCACCTGATGCGTGGCATGGCAATGGAACCGGAGGGCCTGTAGGGACCTAGGGGTGGGAGACAGAACAGGAGCACATTCAATGAGTGTGTCACACACCCATCACACAGTACATGTCAACAACTACAAGCAATGTACACACATCGCACAGAGCAATAGGGCACAATGCCACAGCCACCATCAGTGGCATACTAACCTGGGCATGGAGCGTTGACACACAGCACGCAGTGAACAAAAGGCCACCCTGACACAGCACACACACACCTGCACAAATACAGACACATCAGCCGTCGTACATGGACACTCACCGTTAAGTGAAGTAGCGGGCGATGAGCTGCTGGCGCACATTCCCAGCTTCCTCCTCTCCGCTGTCCTCCTCACTCGAGCTGTCCTGGTCTGCGGGCTGGGGCCCTGGTTGATCTCCGTCATCCACAATGAGGGGGATCTGCTTCCGAATGGCCAGATTGTGCAGCATGCAGCACGCCACCACTATCTGGCACACCTTCTGTGGGGAGTACGCCAGCGCACCCCCGGTGCGGTCCAGGCACCTGAACCTGGACTTGAGGAGGCCAAAGGTACGCTCGACCACACGTCTGGTCCTCCCATGTGCCTCATTGTAGCGATCGTCTGCTGGGGTGCGAGGATTCCTCAATGGACTGAGCAGCCATGCCCCATTCGGGTACGCAGAGTCACCTGGGTGTGAGGGACACAGAGAACCGTTGCTATTCCAACTGGACAGGGGACAGCATCGCACAACCAGCACGCTACACCACTCCACATACTCACCGACAATACAGCCACGATCCTGTTGCAGATTGGACATCAGTCGTGGCAAGATGCTGTTGCGCATTACGTGTGCGTCATGGGCCGAGCCTGGGAACTTTGCACACACGTGGGTTATCACCATGTCCGCAAGGCACACCACTTGCACATTCAGGGAGTGCGTGTGCTTCCTGTTGCGGTACAGGTGCTCAGTGGCCTGTGGTGGAACAAGGCCAACATGTGTGCAATCAATGGCACCAACGACGTGTGGGATCCTGCCAAGGGCATAGAATGCACCCTTCACTGCCGCCAATTCACGAGCCCTGGGGAATCTGATGTACCTGTTTCGGTACAGCATCATGGCTGCCAGTACATCCCTCAGCACCTTGCTGAACATGGGCTGGGACATCCCTCCTCCACTGCCCACTGTGTGCTGGAATGACCCAGTGGCGAAGAAATGCATGGCGGCCATTACCTTAGACGTGGGGGTGAATGCCGTCGGATACACCCTGCGGGGACGGAGATGGGGTTCCAACATGGCACACAGTCGATGCAGGGTTGGCCTGTCCAGCCGAAACTTCCTTATGACCTCAGTATCCTCCATGTCCGCCAGCAATTGGTATGGGCGGTCAATGTTCGGTCTCCGCCTAGGGAAGATGGCAGTGGACACATGTCAGAGCAACACAACACATGGCAATTTTGCATTCACATCACTGACATGACTGAGCAAGCACATGAGTCACAGCCCAGCTGTCAAGCAGGGACGGCACGGCCACAATACACTTACACAGGTCTCCCACCAATGGCAATGGCTAGTGATGCAAACCACTGCCATGGTCATGCACATGGGGATCTAGGCCCCAATGACTTGCGGGGCGTGCTGATGGGGACTGACTGCATATTCGTCAAGCGGCAACGCCACTGCAACATGAATGTCTGCTGAGCATGGCACTGCTTCCGAGGCTGGATGAGTATGGCACACGACGACGACGATGTGGGCACAGGCTGAGCGGCCAAAACAAGTGGGACCTGTGGCACGAGGGGATATGAGACAGTAGTAGGTGTCAGCACTGCACCCTATGTACAGCACTGTACGGATCACACCTCCCGAAACATTGACAGGTGTCCACATTGACAGCCCCATGCCAAGACGGCTGTGTGCTTGCAGTCACACGTCACAGGTGAGAGGTTACATTGCACGTGCCAGGTGGCAGACGTACATAGTGGGAGCTATCATGTGTGTGCATGTGTCTCCTGTTCAGGATCCACCAGATGGGCGCTGACTCTGTACTGACCATTGGACACAGCATGTTCCGTGGAAGGCTTGTGTGTGTGGGATGGTGGCACTGGATGTGCCTCCGTTGGGTGGGGGGCCATGCACAGGGCGGGTACGTCGATGATTGCGCATTGTTGGTCACGGTGGGTGCACCCACTAAGATGTGTTGCCCTGTGTACAATTCCTAAGTCCGCATGATGATGGACTGTAGATGTGGGCAGACTACACATTGGTCCATGTGCTGTCCATGTGTATGTGCCTTCACACCAGGCACAGCTGCCCCTGCACATGTGACCCCTGCTGGACTCGCTGCTGGGTCTGTGGAGCTGATGCACCTTCTGTGCGTGGGGCGGACAGCTCACCTCACTTCCCTCATTGCGCATGTCATGACTTTGCGGCAGGTGACATGGATCATGGAGGGCCCACATGTACGCGTGGGTAGGCTACACATGTTTGTTCACTGGTCGCCACCCCCAGTCAGTGTTTCGAATGGGAAGGTTGTTGTGCTGGTGGTATATTCGATGTGGCGGATGGGCGGGCCTAGGTGCGGGCTTACATTCCGGACATGGGGGGGTAGTTGGATTGGCGACTAGTTGCAGTACACAAGGGACACGTCTCTTCCTTTCCACATCTGGGTCATCCCTTGTACTCACTGACAGTGATACAGTCATCTTCGCCCCAGCCCTCATGTCCTCCCCTCGCTCCCCCAATATGCATGTGCACCTGCGAGGCTAGCGCTTGCACAGGCAGCCCCAAGCTCGCACCAGAGAGGGCAAGGAGTGTATGTGTGGGTCCAGTTGCACGAGTGGGCTGTCTCAGGGTATGATGTGTGGTGGGACGCCGTCCACCTGCGTGGTGCCCCAAATGGAGACCCGGCCTGCATGGACTATGCATCACAGTCTTCGCCTTCCGGATCCGCCACCTGCGACACCCAGTGGCAGTGGCTGCCCTTGCGGCCAGGCCGCGTCCGTCTGTGACTGATGGCCCACACATTCACTCTTTGGCCTCTCTGGGGAGGGCTCGGGGTGGTGGCGCACGCGCTTGCACTTAGTCGCAATGGCATGTGGCGTGGTTGGTATAATGGGCAATGGATGGGATGGTGCGAGCCACCTCCCGTGACGTCAGTACTGCTCGTGCTGAGGTGCGTCCCCCCTAGACTTCCATTTGACTTGTGCCATGCTACATGTTGAGGTTCTATTGCCTGCGTGATATGACCAGGAGGAGCGCGAGGAGAGCTCTCACACACCATGCTCCACTGCCATCCCGTGCCCTGTATCGCCTGTGCGGATTGACTATGTTGGGGTTACACCTGGTCGACTGGGGCTGTGTGTGCCTTGTCAAGGGGCATGGCGGGCGCACAACAGGATCCAGCTAGTCCACGGAGGGTGGGCTGACGTGTGCGCCTGGTTCCGCATTGTTCGTGTGCCCGGCTGCTGTGCACACACGTGTTCACTTCCCCCCGACAGGTGTCCTCTCACAATGCCCAGGGAAGCGGTGGTGTACTGTTCATGACCCCTCCCAACACGGCGTGCTCCAACTTGGCATGTGCGCATCTACCCGTCGCACCCACCCACCTGAGCACTGCGTCCATACGACTTCACACGACACATGTGTGTCTTCCACAGTAGTGCTACTCATTTGCGTTGACATCCAATACCAGTGGACTACATGTCATGTCACGACTGCCGTGTACTTCACATACTCTCATCCTCTCTCATTCGTACTTGTGAAATGAGTCAGCGGAGACAGTTTTGGTTTCAAACATTATATTGAGTCTTCTGTCCTCTGTGATGCAGTATAGTGGACACTACTGGCAGCGGAATACATGTTGAGGATATACTGAGCATGATTACAAATGGGATAGGGTGTGGGGTTACATGTGATTGGCTGTTGCATGTGGGATGTGGGCTTCAGAGTTACATCTGCTTGGGCAAGGCTGTGCTAATGTACATTTACGTATAGCTGCGGAGCTGCGGACTTTGACACAGACGGTATACAAGTAGCCTACCAGACTGCTTGGCATCATGGGCACAGTCCATCTCAGTTCCATGTGACAGGTTTGCTGCGGTTGTTCCTCATGCACGCGTGCATGTGAGATGACATCAGGGCATGTGCTTGCGTGCATGCAGCGGCGTGCCACTTGTTGTTGCAATGTGGTGGTTACTGGACATGTCACAGTCACTGGGGTCGTGTTGTTGTTGTTTGCACTTGTCGTCCGTGCAAAGGTCCTGGTATGGGATTTCCGGGTCGGGGGTGGGAGGGGTGCAGCACCCACAGACTCCAGGCGACCTATTCATGTCCACTGAGCGGTGTGTGTGTCCATGGGCGCTGGATCCATGTAGTGTCCTGGTTGTTCGTGCAGTTCCGTCCATGTGGGTGCGATACACAGACCCCATGCCACTGCCTCCCACGATGCATGCGGTGTTCCTGGATGTGATGGGGAACAGTGTGCATGTCCCGGTCATATCCGATGTCATGGCGATGTCGTTGATGGTGTGGTAATTGTTGCCGGTCGTTTGGTATGGCTGTTGTGGTGGTGACTGGCCAGTCCGTGCGGAAGCTAAGCATGGGTGCGGGGTTGGACATCATAGGTCAATCGGGGAACCTGCGTTGGGGTCCGACGAATTTACAGGTTGTCAGGTATGCGATGCCGTCCAGCAGGGCTTCCATGTCATTGGTGGTGTTTATGTTTGCCAGCCAATGTAGCGGATGGGGGGTTGTCCGCTTTTTCCGCCCTTGCACTGTGTGCGCTGTTTGCGTGCACTTGTTGTATGTGTGCCTACCTGCGTCTTCGCGGTACGTTGCGTCCTTGGTGGTGCATCAGATAGAGCATAGGGAGGGCCTGCAGTGCTGGATTCATGCTCGGGGGTGCCGCTTCTTCGGTGTCCGTGCTCGGCGTTCATGTTACCGCTTCGGTTTGACGTACGGTGTCTCTTAGCCGTGGGTTCAGTTTGTGTGCGGCATCGTAATTTGTACGCCCGGGCGGTACGTGTTTCGTCGGACGGTGTGTGTCAATTGTGCTGCGCCGCTACGTGTACGGGCGCACTTTGATGGCGGACGGTGTCGCTGGCTTGCCGGCGGTGTTTGGCTGACTTTTCGCATCGTAATCGGGCGGGCGTGTGGACTGCTGCGTGCAGGCGGTGACTGGTGGTTTTTGCATCCGCCAGCACGGCGGTAGTGCTTCCGCCCGACATCCTAATGGGCCCCATAGACACATATAATAATGTAAACAAAATATAAGATTTACATAAAAAGATAATTTTTATAATTTTAACAAGAAATTATCATACAAATAAATATTTTGTAATAGAAATTAATTGTAATCCAAAAAATAATTATTACATAAATGTAATATATTTTTTCCTACCCTATAACACCACACAATTTACAACACACATCTAAATTAAATAGAAAAGTGTACCTCCATAATTACAATTAATTATCAATTTAAAAATTATTAATAATTAAAAAACATATTTAATAAGGTCAACATTATTTTAGTAACCTAACATTACAGCAATACAACATAAATCCCCAAACAAACAAAAAATAACAATTACCAAAAATATTTAACAATTAATAAATAAATATTAATGATCAAATAATAATTAATTAATGTAAACTAAATTACTTTCCACCATCTACCCCAATAAACACCATAACACACACTTAAAAATATTTACACAATTTCCATAATGAATTTTACATTAATAAATTCATTTCAATGAACAAATAAGTAATTCGTTTTAAAAAATGTACTTCTCACCATTTACCACTATAAACACCACAACTCACACATCAAAATTATTACACAAATGACAAAATTAAAATGTAATTAATTAATTAGCATCAATTAACAAACAATTAATTAATAACAATTAACAATAAAAATATAAATAATTATTAATAAATTAATTCACACAATTAACACTATAAAATAATAATTAATAAATATTATATAAAAATGATCAAATTAATTAAAATTAAATTACTTCCAACCCTACTTCCCTATCAACCCACAACCCACTCCTAAAAAAATCACACAATTAACATAATTACCAATTAATTAATAATAATTAAAAACAAATTAATAAATAATTAATAATAAATTATTTCCCACAATTAACAATATAAAATATTAAATAAATAAATATTAATTATAAAAATATATTAATAATATAATTATAATTAAATTACTTCCCACCCTATTCCCCTATAAACCAACAACCCGCTCCTAAAAAATGACACAATAAACATATTTACCAATTAATCAATAAAAATTAACAGCCAATTATTAATTAATTAATAATCAATTAATTATCATAATTAACACTATAAAATCAAAATTAAATAACTACTAATAAATAAAAATTAATATTCAATGTATTATAATTAAATTACTTCCCACCCTATTCCCCTATAAACCCATAACCCGCTACGGACCGAAAACGCAAAATTTTATTAAAATTAAATTAATAACTTCTAAAAATTTAACACATAAATTAAAAAAAATGCAATACTTGGACAAACAAATATACATTTAAAATAAATACTAAGGGGGTCATTACGATGGAGGGCGGATCGCCACCGCCCGCCACCCATTTACCCCCCGCCATATTAGCATGGCTGGGGGGTCAGCGGCGGATGGAAATACCGCCCGCCGCGTTACCGCTTGTCGAATTGTCGACCGTGCGGTAAACGGCCTTAATATGGTGGCGGTGTCTGTGAGACACCGCCATCCATATTTGGATGTAGGCGGAGATGTGCCTTTTCATGGCGGCATTACCGCCATGAAAAGGCAGGCGGTATTCGCATTTGGGGGCCCGTTACGGGCCCCAGGATGTTGGGGGTGCACATGGGGGTACCTATGGTACCCCCTGCATTTGCATGCACAAGGTGGCAGGCACCGCGCGGTGCCTGTCACGTTGTGCATCATAGCACTAACATGCATTTGTACCTTGCGGCGGGTGCTGCTGACAGCACCGCCTGCCACAATGTATAATATGCGGGATGCGCCCGCCAGTGTGGCGGGCGCATCATAATGTGCCTGGCGGGACTGCCGCGACGTCAGCGGGCGGTCCCTGGCTCCGTTGCGGTGGGGGGCGGACAAAGTCCGCCCGCCATCGTAATGGGCCCCTAAAATACATAACACTAACTAAAAAAAGGATATTTTTAACAACCATATTTTTGCAAACGATATTAATGACTTCGATATTGTGGAAAACGATATTTCTTACCTTAAACTCGATATTCTTGACCACGATATTTTGGCAGTCGATATTTCTGTATCACGATATTTTGCACTCGATATTAGTGCAAGTCGATATTTCCTACTCAATATTCTGACTGTTTACCAAAGCTGACAATACTCATGTGCTAAAATTGTTTATTAATGGTGCTATTTTATAAGTGGGTAAATGCATTAGGTGAAAATGTATTAATGATTATGTGAATTCGTAATGCTCACATGATGCATGCTTATGTTAGCTGAAATCCTAAGCTTGAAATGTAAGTCCCTGAAAACGTTTGCTTTAGAATTAATAGTTTGAATTTCATGTGCACTGGGGAATCTGTTCTTTCTCACGTTTTGTATTGCAGGTGAAGAAGCATTCTTTTAGGCAGAATAATGTCTTAGTTTTAGCAGCTAGGCATGGAGGGAACAAGTTACAATCCTGTGACTTGGGCCGATGAAGGAAGGATATTAGCATTCACACTGAAGAAGGCCTGGGAGCCAAGGACAAAATGTTGCCAAGGCTGTACATGGACACATTGTGGAAAAGTACACTCAGGACTGTACCCAGAGTGGATGGCGTGTGCGAGGTGCACAATGGGAATTCTACCTGTGGATAATTGTTTGTTGAAATTAGGGAAAGTGCCCCACTTCTTTCTTGCCTTCAGAGAGATAGCATCTCAGAAGGAGCTCTTTCTTTGCGATAGTGGCTTTATGCTACTTGACCAATTGATGGTGAAGAGGCTTCTTAGGAATTCTCCACGTACTGACACCTTTTCTCCCTTTTATTGAAAATACTTTTGTAGGGATGTCACATTAGCGCTAGAGTAGGGATGGTTGTAATGCTTTTCACTCACCAACCCTCGATGCGGGAAAACTTGGACTCATGCTTCCTGATTTTCTGTATCCTACTTCTTGAATGAATAGTTTTGTTCATGCTGCACAATCTAAATTGGATGGGTAGATTTGGCTTCATGCTGATTCCTTTGTATTTCTACACCCTCGCTTTGAGTTGTCTTTATGTCCAGTTTTTTTAGCTTTGTAATAAACTAACTAATCGCACGTAGTTGTTAGTGGATTGTTTTGTATCAAAGAGAGAATTATTGGCTATTTGACTGTTGATTAACGTCTTTTCTCCCCTTTATGCTTTCATGCTGCAAAAAGAACCATCTGAATGTGTCTTTAGAAAAGGTATATATCTAATGGGGCAAGCCCTTTCAAATCTGTGGAATGATTTGAGTCTGAATTCCCGGCTTTTCCCAATCTGATCTGTGTTATACTAAAGACTGTCCATATGCCCTGAAGCCAAAAGGTTGATCTAACACTGGAATTATTATTTCTTATAAATATCCTTTCATTGATGATGAATTTCTGTGCAGTATATTCCCAGACCATTTTTTTTTAATTAATCTTTTTATTAATTTCAACAGCATAAGCACATACACATTCCATTTGGTATTTCAAACAATCACATACTGCATCCTTACAATACTTAGGGGGAGAAACGCAATAATTACAATATTTCAACATCTCGCTCTCCACCACGCTGCATTTCAAGTTCCACCGGTGGGGATATACACAGGTTTCCACGATAGACATTCCACTTGCCCCATTTCCTATCCCATTTCTTCGGACACCCTCGTGTTTTAAATACTTCCGTTTCTGCAATCATACACTTATCTAACTCTTTCACCCACGTTTGGGGAGAAGGTGCATCCGCCGCCCCCAACCCCTCGCTATTTCCCGCTTAACCAAGGTATATCCTAGTGTAGTCAGTTGTTGTTCCACCTCCGTGAGGTCAGTCGGTGCCCAAATGTTGAGTAGGCCTAATCTCGGTGTAAGGATTTGTTCTTTTCCCAGAGCAGTCTGGATATGAGTCGTGGCCCATTCCCATAGTCGTCGTAGCTCAGGGCATTCCCAAATCATGTGATAGAAGGTAGCGGTTTGTTGGCATCCCCTAAGGCAAAGTGCATCTGATCTAGTGCCAATCTTCGCCAAGGTAACCCCTGTTAAGTATGATCTATGTAGAATTCTGAGTTGTATCAGTCTAAAGCGGAGGGTGATAGCCGCTTCCCTGGGGGACATTAGTGCCGTTTGCCAGTCTTCATCGTCGATGGGTCCTAGGTCTCCCTGCCACTGCTCTCTAAGTTTGTGGAATGTGTCAGGTAGGTTGTTGCATAGTTTCTTGTAGGTCAGCGATATGGCTTTTGAGTGTAGCGGCCCATCAAGCAATCGATCTTCTACTTCCAATCGATCTTCTAGCGGTGACGACTCCGGTATGTCTGTGAGATCTGGGAAAGCTGTGGTAAGGGCGTGTCTAATTTGCAGGTACCTGAACATTTCCCCTTGGGCCATTTCGTATTTTCCTCGAAGCTCCTCAAACCTAAGGATCTAACCTTTTTTAATCAAAACCCCGACCACGGAAATCCCAATAGTATCCCATTTATCAAAGCCAGGTTGGTGACAGAGATGACCCAGCCTCTGGGTATACCACAGGGGCGCCGCTTTTGTGAGGACATTTGACCAACCCAGACAGGAGTTTGCTTGATGCCAGATCATTATAGTGTGAGAGGTAGGCCCAAAATATCGCCCCTTGCTAACTTTTGATTACAATGCCCTCAGGTATCCTGTTCGCCCAGTTTGATATCTGTCCAGTAGGTAGGCAGGATCAATAGGGGAGCGGTATATCCAGTGATTTACTACCACTAACTGTGATGCCCAGTAATAAATTCTAAGGTCTGGGAGGGCGATGCCCCCGTCATACCAGCCTTTCGTCAGCTTTTTCATCGCAATATAAGGGGCCCTACCATCCCAGAGCAGCGTTCGGACTTCACTCTCTACTCCTGAAAAGTAGGTGTCTGGGACTCGGTGCGGGCAGTTCTGAAGAATGTATAGAAAACGTGGGAGGGCCAGCATCTTAAAAAGGGCAGTGCGGCCCACCAAGGAAAGAGGTAGAGACCTCCAATGCTTCACATCCGCACGCAGCCGGGCCAACGGGGGGGCTAAATTATGATTATAAAAAAGGGTGGGGCTCGAAGTTACATATATTCCCAGATAGCGGAAGCCCTCCGTGGCCACCTCCACCGTGCAATCCACTGGGAGACGCAGGACCTGGCCCCGGAGCACGAACAACACCGACTTACTCCAGTTTATTGCGTAGCTGGAGTATTTCCCAAAATTTGTGAAGATATTCAGCACCCCATGAATAGATCTATAGGGGGAGGCGAGGTAGAGTAAGATATCATCGGCGTAGAGGGATATTCGGTCTTCCTGACCCTCCGCCCATTTCAAGCCCCTTACCATGACATCTCGCCGCACCCAGGCAGCCAACGGTTCCAACATGAGGGAAAAGATCAATGGAAACAGAGGACAGCCCTGCCTGGTGCCCCTTCTTAACATGAATGTACGAGATGTGTAGTTGTTTACTCACACTTGGCCCTGTATATCTGTATAGAGCAATTTCACCCATCCCAAAAACTTCGGGCCAAATCCCATCCTTTTCAGGACTTCGAATAAGTATGGCCACTCTATAGAATCAAACGCCATGGAGGCATCTAGAGACAGCACTACTGCGTCCTCTTCCATGTATTCTCGACATGCTAGCATGTTGTGCAGACGCCGGATGTTAAGTGCTGTGTTCCTTCCTGGCATAAAGCCAGATTGGTCCAGATGAACTAAGGAGGAGATGACCGTGACCAGCCGTGAGGCAAGTACTTTTGCAAGAATCTTAGCTTCTACATTAATTAATGAAATCGGTCTATATGAACCGCAAGTATCTGCTGGCTTCCCTGGTTTACGAATCACAACTATGGATGCCAGGCGTTGGTCATTCGGCAGAGCCCCCTGATCGTAACTTTCATTATACATGGCCCGTAGGTGTGGGGCTACCTGAGAGGCAGTTATTTTTAAAAATTTGATGGGAGTCCCGTTGGGACCCATCGCCTTCCCTGAGTGGATGTGGCTTATGGCCTTCTGGATCTCCTCGTCTTTCAAGTCCTCGTCAAGGGCATCTTTATCAGTGTCAGAGAGCGTTGGTATGTTGCTATCAGAGAGGAACTGATGGGAGTCTTCCGCTGTATATGTAGTGGAGGGGGAATAGATTTGCTCTAAATAATTTGCGAAGGCTTCCGCTATATCCCTGGGGTGTGTAATTATCGTGCCATCGGTTAGGGTCAGTCGTGGCACCCATCTTTCCCCTTGATCTCTTTTCTCTAGCCAGGCCAAAGTTTTACCGGCCCTGTCGCCCAGTTCATATATTCTATGCTGAGTGCGAAGGAGTTTGGCCATCGTGTGTTCCCTAGCCCTAATCTTGTATTCCTCTTGTTTAAGTGTGAGGCGGTGGAGTGCGTCCTCTGATGGCATATTGGTGCTGTCGACTTCCAATTGGTGGAGCTCGCTTTCCAATTGGACTAGCTGTTGGCGTTTGTTCTGAATGTAACCCGTCTTTAGAGACAGTGCCTGTCCCTTCAAGACCACTTTAAAGGCTTCCCATATAGTTAGCGCCGATTCCACCGAACCAACATTTTCTTTAAAATAATTGATGGTTTATGTATATAATTCCTCTTTAATGTCTGGGATTTTTAACAGCCAGGGGTTTAGGGTGATCGTGGCCTGCGATTGTTGTTTCCAATGTGTAAATTCGACTCTAACTGGGGAGTGATCAGAGATACCTCTTGGCAGGGCCTGAGGGTTACGGAAGTTGCCAATTGAGGCTGTGTGTGTTAGAAAATAGTCAATGCGAGATGAGCTTTTGTGTGCGTTAGAGAAATAAGTGTATTGGGTTCCGTCCGGTTGTAGCGTATGCCACACATCTGTCAGACCCATAGCTATGGTGAATTCTTCCATTAACACATTTGGTCGCGCCCCCGGCCGTTGTGGGTATCTGTCTATTCGGTCGTCCATGGTCATGTTGTAGTCCCCCCCCAGGATCAGGGTGCCTACGGGAAGGTCTGTTAATATCTTACCTAAGTCCGTCAGTGCCTCCTTACCCAGTGCTGGCGGTAGGTACAATGAAATCACGTTGAGCACCCTCCCCTCCCATTGGGCCTCTAGGACCGCAAATCTGCCCCCAGGGTCCGCCCAAGTACGCTTTACGATAAGAGCCAAGTTTTTCTTGACTAGAATGCCAGTCCCCCGAGATCCCGTGGTGTAGTCTGCATGCACCAGGAGTTTATAACCCCACCTTGTGAGGGCCTTGCTTTTATTGCCAACTATGTGTGTCTCCTGTAGTAATACCACATCAGGTGCCTGTCGTTTTAGATATTGTTGGACTATTCCTCGTTTAATTTTGTCCCCTATCCCATTCACATTCCAAGTAAGTACAGAGAGTGACGTTTCCATTTTACCCCCCATTCATCTGGTATTAGGACAATCAGAGTATGACATTCCAATATTGCCGTGGGCTCAGTATTCTCGACCAGTATAGCTAGTGTGCTGTGGCCCTGTGTTTCTCCCCTGCAGCTGAATTCAACAACGGAACACGTACATAGCACTATGCGATTATTAATTCGTAGACTGAACAAATCTTGACATGGTAAACACCCATCCCCCCACCCCCACCCCACACCCCTCCCTGCCCCCCTGCCCGTGGATTTAAAACTACCCACTCCCCAACTAGGCAGAGTGCCTCTTTCCCCCAAAAAAATACTGAAAGGTGCGGGCTGGCAGTTCTCCCACCCTCGCCAACATCCATTTTCTTACGCTTCCAATCCTTAGGCTTCCAGCCCAGCCTCTAGGAGGCCTAAGTGCCCCAACCCATAGCTGATTATTGGTGGTAATGTCAGCCTGGAAATCAAGTCTACATTTGTCCCTCATTCAGGTAACACCTTAAGAACCATCTCACCCAATTCAGTGGAGCACGTATCCGTGTATATCACCAGGCAGTCTAGACCACAGATAAAATCCTCTTAACTACGCGTTGTCTCTCTCCCATCAGCCTTGGTGGATTCGTCTTCTGGTTGTGTCCCACTATTAGCTCGGTGCGATCGTTGTCCTCCATTTCGATCTTGGCATTGGCCTCCCACTCTGCGCCAACCCTCCAGCCAATCCCATGCATCTTCTGGTGAAGTAAAGAACCACGTCTTGCCCTTCGATTCCACTCTGAGTTTCGCTGGAAAGAGCATGGCGTACTTCACCTCGCGGTCTCGGAGCTCCTTTTTCACTGTCTGAAAGCTACGCCGTTGGGCCTGGACCTTGGCCGTGAAATCTGGGAAGAACGTGATTACTTTGTTGTCCAGCTTAAGTGGAGGGTTGGACCGTGCCGTTTGAAGGATTGTGTCCCTGTCACAATAGTTGAAAACACGGGTGATAAGTGGCCTCGGGGGGGCTCCCGGCTTTGGCCTACCCCCTGGCACTCGGTGGGCTCTTTCAATCGAGAAATAGCTCGATAGTCTCTTGGGCTGTAGATGTTTCAATATTAAATCTTCCACGTAGAGGTCAGCTGCTGGCCCCTTGGCCCGTTCCGGTCCACCTAGTATACGTATGTTATTCCTTCGAGCACTCCCTTCATACTCGTCAAGTTGTTGTGCCATCCGTGCTTGTTGGCTTTGAAGTTCGGCGACTTGTGTCTGGAGTTGAGACGTATCCGTTTGTAAAGTGGTCGTTACTTCTTTAAGGTCTTTTACTTTTTCATCCATTTTGCGAAAGTCCACCCGTATAAGGGACACCTCTATGTTGACTGAGTCTAGGGAGGTACGCACTCCACTGATGGCTTCCATGATGTCGTGGAGTGTAAGTTCTGGTGGCGATTGCGGGTTGTTCTGTGTATCTAGTGCCTCCATCTGTTGTGATTCACGTTCCTCCCCCGATTTGTTCCAGGCAAATTTGGCCAGTCTGTTATGCGCATTTACTTTGGTTCCTTTGCCCGTTGCCATATCCGGATAGCAATGCGCCTGGATTGATGATTTGTCTGAGATCAGTCCCGGTATTCTCTGCCGCCTACCCAGCGAGGATGTCCTTCTCACTGGCGGCCTGTCGGGTTTCCCTGGGACTGGTTTCCCGTATCACACTTTGTCAAGGCGGCCTTACCACTCATCAACGGTCTGGGCCCGCTAAGGATGTATGTTTCTGTATGTCCTGCTACGTTGCAGACGACGTCGTCCGAGTGCTGTCTGTTTTTCGGGCACCTCACACGAATTGCCAATGGTTTCTCAATTTGTATACTGTCCCGAGGAGCCTGATGTGCTTACGCCTATTGCCTGTACCTGGACTTTCTCTACCTCAGGCCTTCGGTCACACCCCAGATGAAGGTACCCCTCCCCTGCTTCAGGTTGTCAGAGTGACCCTGGCTCGTTCTCTGGGGGTTGCAATCGCTCACAGGATCTTATCCAGTATGTCAGGGCCTCACTAGGTCTCAATCCAAGGGGGGAGGCGGGAGGGGGTGCGGCCCGCTTCTTCGGCGGTTGTCTGCGGTGAATTCGGCCTCGGGAGATAGTCACCTTGGTGGGCAGTCGCTGCCAGTGCTAGTGGTTTATTTGCAGGCCGCCGGTGTACCTTGTCCCCAGTGTCGCATCCCCCTGCCTTCTGAGGCGTGTGGAGCGCCGTCTCTTGTCTCAGTCAGGCCTGAGCGTATCGCCGGGAAGCCTGCACACTCCTTAGTGGCCGTCTCCGCCCTCCGGATCCGTGTTGATAGTTTAGGGACTCACCAGATCCCAATCACTGGCAGCAAGGGATGAGGCAATGCGGAGGGGGGCTTCACTTACGGCGCTCCTCGATGATCACGCAGGCCTTTGGAAAGGCGCGCAGGCCCGGGACTAGTAGGCCGCCACAGCCGGGGCCTCGATTTTCGGCCGCTGCGGTGTTCCACCCCTAGCGCCGCTCCCGGGTGGCTGCTGCGGCACGGGAAGCACAATTCTTTGCCTCAATCCGGCCCATAAGCAGCCCCACATGGATCAGAGAGCCGCCCTCGACCGATCCGGGAGCGGGCGCCTGTTACACTGACCTCGAAGCTGCAGTCGGAGGTCTCCGCGCCGCCACGTTGCTTCCTCCGATGTTGGCCGCCTGATTTCTCCGCTTCGCCCGTTTCCACGGGGCTTCAGCATGCAGTCGTCGGTGGCAGTGGACTGCAGGGCTGGCAAGCCGTCATTGAACCAGGTCAGTAGTCGTTATTAATGCAGGATTTTTCAGGATATACGGCGAGGGTACGGGAGCCTCTCTTACTAGCCACCATTCTCTTCGGCTGCTAGCCACGCCCCCCTCCCAGACCATTTTTAAGCTTTTTTTTTTAGTTCTGTACAATTAAATGCAGGAAGAAGAAGACATGGCTTAAGGGTATGTATCACCTTCATGTTTAACCCCTTCGCTGCTAGGCCTTTTCCCCCCCTGTGCTAAGCCTTTTTTTGGCTATTTGGGGTAGTGCGCGCTTAGGCCCCTGTAACTTTTTGACCATAAAAGGTAGCCACGCCAAATTTGCGTCCTTTTTTTCTAACATCATGGGGATTGTAAAGGTACCCAGGGTTTGTGGATTCCCCTGGAGGGGACCCAGAAATTAGCCAAAATACAGCAAAATTTTGTTTTTTTTGGGGAAAAATGCGAAAAAAGGGCTACAGATGAAAGCGTCTGGTTTTATCCCTGCAAATGGCATCAAAAAAGGGGTTGTGGTGCTGAAATCACCATTTTCCCAGCTTTCAGGGACAAGCAGACTTTTGTCAGAAACCAACTTTTTTTACACAGTTTTGGCATTTTTCTGGGACAAAGCCTATTTTTGCTATTTTTTGTGCTTTCAACCTCCTTCCAGTTAATGGTAGAAATGGGTATGAAATCAATAATGGATCCTATAAAGCCATACATTTCTGAAAAGTAGACAAAATTCTGAATTCAGCAAGGGGTCATTTGTGTAGATCCTTAAAGTTTTCCTTATAGAAACTAACAGTTAAATGAAGGAAAAATTGAAAATTAGTTGAAAAAAACAGCCATTTGTGTCAACGTTTTCACCTGGAACTTCTTCTAATTATGACAGCTATTTGAAAGCAATATACCGTTATATCCGCTGGACCTTTCTGGTTGTGGGGATATATAGGACTTGTAGGTTCACCAAGAACCCGACGAACCCAGAGCCAATAACTGAGCAGCATCTTGCAATGGTTTTTTATTATGTACCGGGTATATAGCAATTATTTTGGGAAAATGTATACATGGAAAAATTGTTATGAAAGACACCTATGTATTTCTGAAATGGGAACAAAATGTAGAGTTTAGAAACAGTAGATATTTGCACATTTCCGAAATTGGGAGTACCCATACTAGCATGAGAATTATAGGTCATTTTTCAAAATGACTTATTTTTTACACATTGTTTTTCATTTGGAAGGCAGAAATGCATCAAAAGTCAATAGGTAATAACAGTTGCTCTACAATTCTGTGTTACCCTAAGTCTTTCGATTAAAAATGGTACCTCACTTGTGTGGGTAGGCCTTGTGCCCACAACAGGAAATGGCTCAAAATGCAACGTGGACGTACCACATTTTCACAATGAAAAATGACCCTTTTTTTGCAAAGTGCCTAGCTGTAGTTTTTGAACCCTAGCTCTGCGGGCACTTAGGAAACCTAGCAAACCTATACATTTTTGAAAACTAGACACCCAGGGGAATTCAGGATGGGGTGACTTGACTGGCTCTCACCAGGTTCTGTTACCCAGAATCCCTTGCAAACCTAAACAATTGGCAAAAAAACACATTTTCCTCACTTTTCTGTGGTGGAAAGATCTGGAATCTGCGTGGATCCACAAAATTCCACCCACCCCGCGTTCCCCAAGGTCTTCCCAAAAAAATGGTACCTCACTTTTGTGGGTAGGCCTAGTGCCCGCGACAGGAAGCAGCGTAAAACGCAACGTGGACGCACCACATTTTCACAGTGAAAAATGACCCTTTTTTTGCAAAGTGCCTAGCTGTAGTTTTTGAACCCTAGCTCTGCCGGCACTTAGGGAAACCTAGCAAACCTATACATTTTTGAAAAGTAGACACCCAGGGGAATCCAGGATGGGCTGACTTGACTGGCTCTCACCAGGTTCTGTTACCCAGAATCCCTTGCAAACCTAAACAATTGGCAAAAAAAAGAAATTTTCCTCACTTTTCTGTGGTAGAAAGTTCTGGAATCTGCGTGGATCCACAAAATTCCACCCACCCCGCGTTCCCCAAGGTCTTCCGAAAAAAATGGTACCTCACTTTTGTGGGTAGGCCTAGTGCCCGAGACAGGAAGCAGCGCAAAACGCAACGTGGACGCACCACATTTTCACAGTGAAAAATGACCCTTTTTTTGCAAAGTGCCTAGCTGTAGTTTTTGAACCCTAGCTCTGCCGGCACTTCAAACCTAGCAAACCTAGCAAACCTATATATTTTTGAAAAGTAGACACCCAGGGGAATCCAGGATGGGGTGACTTGACTGGCTCTCATCAGTTTCTGTTACCCAGAATCCCTTGCAAACCTAAAAAATTGGCAAAAAAACTGCATTTTCCTCACTTTTCTGTGATGGAAAGTTCTGGAATCTGTGTGGATCCACAAAATTCCACCCACCCCACGTTCCCCAAAGTCTTCCGAAAAAAATGGGACCTCACTTGTGTGGGTAGGCATAGTGCCCGCGACAGGAAGCAGCGCAAAACGTGACGTGGACGCACCACATTTTCACAGTGAAAAATGACCCTTTTTTTGCAAAGTGCCTAGCTGTAGTTTTTGAACCCTAGCTCTGCCGGCACTTAGGGAAACCTAGCAAACCTATACATTTTTGAAAAGTAGACACCCGGGGAAATCCAGGATGGGGTGACTTGACTGGCTCTCACCATGTACTGTTACCCAGAATCCCTTGCAAACCTTAAAAATTGGCAAAAAAAACACATTTTCCTCACTTTTCTGTGGTGGAAAGTTCTGGAATCTGCAAGGATCCACAAAATTCCACCCACCCGCGTTCCCCAAGGTCTTCCAAAAAAAATGGTACCTCACTTGTGTGGGTAGGCCTAGTGCCCGCGACAGGAAGCAGCGCAAAACGCAACGTGGACACACCACATTTTCACAGTGAAAAATGACCCTTTTTTGCAAAGTGCCTAGCTGTAGTTTTTGAACCCTAGCTCTGCCGGCACTTAGGAAACCTAGCAAACCTATACATTTTTGAAAATTAGACACCCAGGGGAATCCAGGATGGGGTGACTTGACTGGCTCTCACCAGGTTCTGTTACCCAGAATCCCTTGCAAACCTTAAAAATAGGCAAAAAAACCACATTTTACTCACTTTTCTGTGGTGGAAAGTTCTGGAATCTGCGTGGATCCACAAAATTCCACCCACCCCGCGTTCCCCAAGGTCTTCCCAAAAAACATGGTACCTCACTTGTGTGGGTAGGCCTAGTGCCCGCGACAGGAAGCAGCGCAAAACGCAACGTGGACACACCACATTTCCACAGTGAAAAATGACCCTTTTTTGCAAAGTGCCTAGCTGTCGTTTTTGAACCCTATCTCTGCCGGCACTTTGGGAAACCTAGCAAACCTATAGATTTTTGAAAAGTAGACACCCAGGGGAATCCAGGATGGGGTGACTTGACTGGCTCTCACTAGGTTTTGTTACCCAGAATCCCTTGCAAACCTAAAAAAGTGGCAAAAAAAACACATTTTCCTCACTTTTCTGTGGTAGAAAGTTCTGGAATCTACGTGGATCCACAAAATTCCACCCACCCCGCGTTCCCCAAGGTCTTCCGAAAAGAATGGTACCTCACTTGTGTGGGTAGGCCTAGTGCCCGCGACAGGAAGCAGCGCAAAACGCAACGTGGATGCACCACATTTTCACAGTGAAAAATTACCCTTTTTTTGCAAAGTGTCTAGCTGTAGTTTTTGAACCCTAGCTCTGCCGGCACTTAGGGAAACCTAGCAAACCTATACATTTTTGAAAAGTAGACACCCAGGGGAATCCAGGATGGGCTGACTTGACTGGCTCTCACCAGGTTCTGTTACCCAGAATCCCTTGCAAACCTTAAAAATTGGCAAAAAAAAACAAATTTTCCTCACTTTTCTGTGGTGGAAAGTTCTGGAATCTGTGTGGATCCACAAAATTCCACCCACCCCGCGTTCCCCAAGGTCTTCCAAAAAAAATGGTACCTCACTCGTGTGGGTAGGCCTAGTGCCCGCGACAGGAAGCAGCGCAAAACGCAACGTGGATGCACCACATTTTCACAGTGAAAAATGACCCTTTTTTTGCAAAGTACCTAGCTGTAGTTTTTGAACCCTAGCTCTGCCGGCACCTAGGGAAACCTAGCAAACCTATACATTTTTGAAAAGTAGACACCCGGGGGATTCCAGGGAGGTATGGCTTGCGTGGATCCCCCAATGTTTTCTTACCCAGAATCCTCTGCAAACCTGACATTTTGCTGAAAAAATCCTTTTTTTTCACACATTTTTGTGTGGTAAAGTTGTGGCATCACCCCGGGCTGACACAAATTTCCTACCACCCAGCGTTCCCCCAGGTCTCCCGATAAAAATGGTGCCTCAATCGGGTGGGAGGCCCAAGTACCCGCGACAGGCAAGGGCCCACAACGTATTGAGGCGACCTCAAAATGGCCTATCACAAAACGACCTGGTTTTGCAAGGGGGGTCCCATGACGTTTTGGCCCGGGGCTTGGCGGCCACCTAGGGAAACCTACCAAACCCACACATTTCTGAAAAGTAGACACACGGGGGATTCCAGGGAGGTATGGCTTGCGTGGATCCCCCAACTTTTTCTTACCCAGAATCCCCTGCAAACCTGACACTTTGCTGAAAAAATCCATTTTTCACACATTTTTGTGTGGTAAAGTTGTGGCATCACCGGGCTGACACAAATTTCCTACCACCCAGCGTCCCCCCAG
Source organism: Calotriton arnoldi (assembly GCA_963921515.1). Classification (NCBI taxonomy): domain Eukaryota; kingdom Metazoa; phylum Chordata; class Amphibia; order Caudata; family Salamandridae; genus Calotriton; species Calotriton arnoldi. The sequence goes on along the minus strand of CAWUFW010015412.1, from coordinate 26,188 downwards.
GTCTCCCGATAAAAATGGTGCCTCACTCGGGTGGGAGGCCCAAGTACCCGCGACAGGCGAGGGCTCACAACGTATTGAGGCAACCTCAAAATGGCCTATCACAAAACGACCTGGTTTTGCAAGGGGGGTCCCATGACGTTTTGGCCCGGGGCTCGGCGGCCACCTAGGGAAACCTACCAAACCCACACATTTCTGAAAAGTAGACACCCGGGGGATTCCAGGGAGGTATGGCTTGCGTGGATCCCCAACGTTTTCTTACCCAGAATCCCCTGCAAACCTGACATTTTGCTGAAAAAATAGCTTTTTTCACACATTTTTGTGTGGTAAAGTTGTGGCATCACCGGGCTGACACAAATTTCCTACCACCCAGCGTCCCCCCAGGTCTCCCAATAAAAATGGTGCCTCACTCAGGTGGGAGGCCCAAGTACCCGCGACAGGCAAGGGCCCACAACGTATTGAGGCAACCTCAAAATGGCCTATCACAAAACGACCTGGTTTTGCAAGGGGGGTCCCATGACGTTTTGGCCCGGGGCTCGGCGGCCACCTAGGGAAACCTACCAAACCCACACATTTCTGAAAAGTAGACATCCGGGGGATTCCAGGGAGGTATGGCTTGCGTGGATCCCCCAACGTTTTCTTACCCAGAATCCCCTGCAAACCTGACATTTTGCTGAACAAATCCCTTTTTTCACACATTTTTGTGTGGTAAAGTTGTGGCATCACCGGGCTGACACAAATTTCCTACCACCCAGCGTTCCCCCAGCTCTCCCGATAAAAATGGTGCCTCACTCGGGTGGGAGGCCCTAGTACCCGTGACAGGCAAGGGCCCACAACGTATTGAGGCAACCTCAAAATGGCCTATCACAAAGCGACCTGGTTTTGCAAGGGGGTCCCATAACGTTCTGGCCCGGAGCTCGGCGGCCACCTAGGGAAACCTACCAAACCCACACATTTCTGAAAAGTAGACACCCGGGAGATTCCAGGGAGGTATGGCTTGCGTGGATCCCCCAACGTTTTCTTACCCAGAATGCCCTGCAAACCTGACATTTTGCTGAAAAAATCCCTTTTTTCACACATTTTTGTGTGGTAAAGTTGTGGCATCACCGGGCTGACACAAATTTCCTACCACCCAGCGTTCCCCCAGGTCTCCCGATAAAAATGGTGCCTCACTCAGGTGGGAGGCCCAAGTACACCCGACAGGCAAGGGCCCACAACGTATTGAGGCAACCTCAAAATGGCCTATCACAAAACGACCTGGTTTTGCAAGGGGGTCCCATGACGTTTTGGCCCGGGGCTCGGCGGCCACCTAGGAAACCTACCAAACCCACACATTTCTGAAAAGTAGACACCCGGGGGATTCCAGGGAGGTATGGCTTGCGTGGATCCCCCAACGTTTTCTTACCCAGAATCCCCTGCAAACCTGACATTTTGCTGAAAAAATCCCTTTTTCACACATTTTTGTGTGGTAAAGTTGTGGCATCACCGGGCTGACACAAATTTCCTACCACCCAGCGTCCCCCAGGCTCCCGATAAAAATGGTGCCTCACTCGGGTGGGAGGCCCAAGTACCCGCGACAGGCAAGGGCCCACAACGTATTGAGGCAACCTCAAAATGGCCTATCACAAAACGACCTGGTTTTGCAAGGGGGGTCCCATGACGTTTTGGCCCGGGGCTCGGCAGCCACCTAGGGAAACCTACCAAACCCACACATTTCTGAAAAGTAGACACCTGGGGGATTCCAGGGAGGTATGGCTTGCGTGGATCCCCCAACGTTTTCTTACCCAGAATGCACAGCAAACCTGACATTTTGCTGAAAAAAATCCCTTTTTCACACATTTTTGTGTGGTAAAGTTGTGGCATCACCGGGCTGACACAAATTTCCTACCACCCAGCGTCCCCCCAGGTCTCCCGATAAAAATGGTGCCTCACTCGGGTGGGAGGCCCAAGTACCCGCGACAGGCAAGGGCCCACAACGTATTGAGGCAACCTCAAAATGGCCTATCACAAAACGACCTGGTTTTGCAAGGGAGGTCCCATGACGTTTTGGCCCGGGGCTCGGCGGCCACCTAGGGAAACCTACCAAACCCACACATTTCTGAAAAGTAGACACCCGGGGGATTCCAGGGAGGTATGGCTTGCGTGGATCCCTCAACGTTTTCTTACCCAGAATCCCCTGCAAACCTGACATTTTGCTGAAAAAAATCCCTTTTTTCACACATTTTTGTGTGGTAAAGTTGTGGCATCACCGGGCGGACACAAATTTCCTACCACCCAGCGTTCCCCCAGGTCTCCCGATAAAAATGGTGCCTCACTCGGGTGGGAGGCCCAAGTACCCGCGACAGGCAAGGGCCCACAACGTATTGAGGCAACCTCAAAATGGCCTATCACAAAACGACCTGGTTTTGCAAGGGGGGTCCCATGATGTTTTGGCCTGGGGCTCGGCGGCCACCTAGGGAAACCTACCAAACCCACACATTTCTGAAAAGTAGACACCCGGGGGATTCCAGGGAGGTATGGCTTGCGTGGATCCCCCAACGTTTTCTTACCCAGAACCCCCTGCAAACCTGACATTTTGCTGAAAAAATCCCTTTTTTCACACATTTTTGTGTGGTAAAGTTGTGGCATCACCGGGCTGACACAAATTTCCTACCACCCAGTGTTCCCCCAGGTCTCCCGATAAAAATGGTGCCTCACTCAGGTGGGAGGCCCAAGTACCCGCGACAGGCATTTTTTCAGCAAAATGTCAGGTTTGCAGGGGATTCTGGATAAGAAAACGTTGGGGGATCCACGCAAGCCATACCTCCCTGGAATCCCCCGGGTGTCTACTTTACAGAAATGTGTGGGTTTGGTAGGTTTCCCTAGGTGGCCGCCGAGCCCCGGGCCAAAACGTCATGGGACCCCCCTTGCAAAACCAGGTCATTTTGTGAAAGGCCATTTTGAGGTCGCCTCAATACGTTGTGGGCCCTTGCCTGTCGCGGGTACTTGGGCCTCCCACCCGAGTGAGGCACCATTTTTATCGGGAGACCTGGGGGAACGCTGGGTGGTAGGAAATTTGCAAGGAAAATGTGACAGACATTTTGAGGTTTGCAGGACATTGTGGGTAACATAACTTGTTGGGATCCACAAGAGAGATATCACCATGTACTCCCATGGGTGTTTCGTTTACGACAATATCTACAGTTGATAGGTTATTCTTAGACGGAATGTACACCTTGGCAGACAGACTAAAAAGACAAAGATTACTGCACAGCCATCTATTCCTCAAGCACACACACATACTGGTTGGATTTGGCACGAGGGCAAGTGATGGTTCAGTATATACAATTTTATTAACAAGAGATTTCACAAAAATGAAATGCACTGTCAATAATTGAAAGGACAAAAAACTGAACCAGTGACTCGCAGCTCGTGAGCTGTAAAGCCACGTCAAGGCCCCAACCGCTTACAGGCCATTCACACACCTTTCATACGTGATACACACAAGACCATTCACACCACCAGGCACGAAATAAACACATTACAACATTCACAAAAAGGGACAAGGTACACCCTGCTTGAGAAAGACAAAAAAAAATATTACTGCACAGCCATCTAATCCTCAAGCACACACACATACTGGTTGGATTTGGCACGAGGGTGAGTGATGGTTCAGTATATACAATTGTATTAACAAGTGATTTCACAAAAATGAAATGCACTGTTAATAATTGAAAGGACGAGAAACTGAACCATTGACTCACAGCTCGTGACCTGTAAAGCCACGACAAGGCACCAACCTCTTTACAGGCCATTCATATACCTTTCATACGTGTGACACATACAAAACCAATCACACCACCAGCCGCGGGCCCATCACATTACAACACTCACACCAGCAGACAGCGCCATTCAAGGGCCCATCAGTTTCACACGCCCACATTCCTAACACAGCAACCACACAAGCTGATGGATTGCGTGGAGTGTCGCTCGGCTAGCAGTGTGTGTAGTGACCAGCAGCAAGTCACTACTCACACACCGCCAGCCGAGCGCTAGTCCACGCACACCGCCAGCCAAGCACCACTACATGCACACCGCCAGCCAAGCACCACTCCACGCACACCACCAGCCAAGCGCCACTCCACGCACACCGCCAGCCAAGCGCCACTCTATGCACACCGCCAGCCAAGCGCCACTCCACGCACACCGCCAGCCAAGCACCACTCCATGCACACCGCCAGCCAAGCGCCACTCCACGCACACCGCCAGCCAAGAGCCACTCCACGCACACCGCCAGCCAAGCGCCACTCCACGCACACCACCAGCCAAGCGCCACTCCACGCACACCGCCAGCCAAGCGCCACTCCACGCACACCGCCAGCCAAGCGCCACTCCACGCACACCGCCAGCCAAGCGCCACTCCACGCACACCGCCAGCCGAGCACCAGCCTACACACACCACCATCACATTTAGGATTTTTTTATACAAAAAAGAAAACACAAACAAATTGCAAATAGATACAAATCTACTAACACAAAATCAGAAACTAAATACATTGCACTAATGCCAACCTTGAAACAGAACAACAATTCTTAAACATTACAGACCAGGCAGTTCACTTTACCACTCATGGTTGCTCCCAATAATTATTTTGCTTGTGGTTCGCTCTATAACAAGCAGGCACACACAGCCCAGGGTTAGAAGGACACTCAGGGCAGTACATACGAGTCTCCTTCTGCCTATGACAGACTGCTGAAACTGAACAAAAGTCAACTTTGACGCAGGAGAACACTCCTTGAACACAACAAAAGCATTGAAAGTTGCTAAATTGAAGAGATGGATGGCCAACTTCTTATACCAAATGTAAGCCTTACGAATAGCAGTGTAAGGTTCCAACCTCTGATCTACTCTATCAACACCACCCATGTGCTTATTGTAGTCTAAAATGCACACAGGTTTGCGCCCTTCAGCAATCTGACCCCAAACAGCCACAGGTGAAGTACTCTCATCATGGATGGTAGTCAGCATGTACACATCCCTCCTGTCCACAAATTTCACAGCTAGTAGTTCAGCACTACGCAAGGAACTGCACTGTCCCCTCTGAAGTTTTTGCAAACAAGCTCTTTTGGATAACCTTTACGGTTAGAGCGGATTGTGCCACAAGCAAAAGTGTCCACTTTGAACAATTCCTTAAACAATTGCACAGCAGTGTAGAAGTTATCAAGGTACAAATGGTGGCCTCTGTTAAACAGTCCTCTAGCAAGATCCCACACAATTTTCTCTGAAACTCCAAAAGTGGACGGACAACCAGGGGGGTCAATAGTGGAATCCCTACCAGTGTACACACGCAAATTAAAAACATATCCTGTCCTACTCTCAGACAACATATACAGCTTAATTCCATAGTGTGCCCTCTTGCTAGGAATGTACTGCCTAAAAACCAAACGGCCCTTCAACAGGACCAAAGACTCATCAATAGATATTTCTTTCCCTGGAGTATAGATCTCTGAAAATCGATCTACAAAGTGATCAAGAACAGGCCTAATCTTAAAAAGACGGTCACATTCAGGGTGATCTCGTGGCAACGCCAAACCATTATCAACAAAATGCAGCATCCGAAGCAAAAGTAAATACCGATCACGAGTCATAACTGCAGGAAATATGGCCGTTGCCATCAAGGGACTGGTAGACCAATATGAACCCATGGACGGCTTCCTTATCAAACCCATCAAAAAGTCAAACCCAAAAACTTCTTCATCTCTTCCAGATTTGTGGGACTCCACCGGGTAGCTCTAGAATGGGGCCTAAGTCTGGCACTGTTGTCCCTCAAAAACTGTTCAGCATACAAATTAGTCTGCTCAACAATCTCACCCAAAAATACATCATCCATAAACAACTGAAAATACTGTATAGGCAAATAATGTTCACAATCCACTCTACACCCTGCATAACCACTAAAGGCAGGCAACACCGGCTGCACCATGTTTGGATCAACCCAGAGTCCAGCACTTCCAGTAGGAAGCCTAGCAGCCCCAGGCTGCAATCCAGATGCCTCTTGCACCATCGGCACAGTAGTATCCTCCTCTAAAACAGGCACTTCATCTGCACTGAGAGTACCTTCATCATCCGATGATTCCATGTGGAGAGAAAACTCACTGCCTGAATCTTCCCCTGCCTCCTCTCCCTCAGACGCACTGTCAGTCTCATAATCCTGCTCAGAGGAAGATTCAAGAAGCAAATCAACCACCTGCTGAGCAGTCATTCTACGGCTAGCCATAATGCTTACTAATAAAGGTTACTTGTCAAACAAGTCAAAAACAACAAACCCTTTGTAAAAAAGAAATAAACAAAATGTAGCTTTATCACAAAGACCTATATACTCCAACACTATACCACTCACGTGACAGAAGCAGCTAGACTCACCACCACCTACTCTGCACAGACACAGTAAGGATCAACAACATCCCACTAAAAAAGAAGAAAAAAAATTACACATAAGACAATGCAAAACATCGCAAAGAATTTCATGCTCTGAACACTAACAAATATGCTGCCATTATGACACCACTTACAAAAAAATTCATTCATGCATGACAATAATACTCATTTGGAGTACACACAACAAAAATATTTTTCTTACCAAATAAATGCAATTACGCAAAACTGCAGAACAACCACTGCCGAAACCGCAAACAGGAATCAAAAGCTTTACACTAGAATAAAAAGGAGAAAAAAACAATTACAATCACATATGCAAATAATGCACCAGTCCACACACAATCCACCAGCCAAGCTAAGGGGTAGGTGGGCCAAAGAGTATAAATAAAATATTCACCCCCGTAAAGGGGAGCAACCCTTGCCCTTTTGGCCACTCCCCAACACAAAAATTTAAAAAACCCTGGTGTCTAGTGGCTTCTGCCCTCCTTGAGGGCAGATGGGCCTAAAAACATACTGCTATTCTGCCACCCAAGGGGTCACTCTCCACAAATAAATACCTGGTGGACAAGTGGGAAGATACCTTTATCTTCCGCACATGATCTCTCACTACTCAACTCTACTCTCAACTCTATTCACAACTGGATGTTAGCTCACCAACTCATTCTGAATCCCGCCAAAACTGAATTCCTCCTCCTCTCTACCTCTCTCTCACCTCCTCCTGTTCAATCTTGGATGGATCAGCTGAACCTACTCAACAACAAACCCATCATTGTCGACAGCGCTAAATCCCTAGGTGTCATTCTTGACAAAAGACTCAACCTAATCTCCCACATCAACTCTATTGCTAAGAACGCACGTTACCAGTTGCGCCTTCTATGGGGGATCCGTCGGTTCTTCCCGGAGAAAGACTTAAAAACCTTGGTACAATCTCTGGTTCTCTCAAGACTGGATTATTGCAATTCTCTTCTGACGGGCCTACCCAAATCCCACCTCTCCCCTCTCAAATCCATCCTCCATTCAGCAGCTCGCTTCATTTCAGGGTCTAAACGAAGCGACCACGTCACTCCTATCCTGTCCTCTCTTCGATGGCTTCCGATCGAGGCAAGATCTATTTACAAAACTGCCTGCATCACACACAAAGCCTTACACACGTCCTCCCCTCGTTACCTGGCGAATAAATTGAAATTATCCGGTGGCTCTCGCCCTTCTCGCAATGCGGAAAAGCTTCTGCTTGAGCCCCCCCGTCTTCAAAAGGGAAAGATCGATGGCGCAATCCTTCTCAGGCAATGCGGTGAGAATCTGGAACTCGCTTCCCCCATTGCTCCGTGCCACCTCCTCTACCCGGATCTTCAAAGCTGACCTCAAATCTCTTCTCTTCCAAAGACACTTTCAGAACTAATACTTTCACTCTCAGCCCCCTCTAGGAAGTTCGCTCTTCATTGTAAATTTGTACTTTTTCCTGTACATTCCTCACCCTTGCGTGCTGTGCTGGATTTGTGTACCCTTCATTTTAAGTCTCCTGTTTAATTCACGCCCTCTCTACTCCCTCAAGGAAGTTCTTCCACTATAGGAAATTCTGTACTCCATGCCTATAGAAGTGCCTTCCCAGTGTGTTCTGAGTGACTGCCACTTATTGCAGTATTATACCTCTATTTGTATTTTGTATCTCATGTATCATGCACACCTGTCACTTTTTCCTCTTGTAACGCATACCTCTTTTTGTATCTTGTTTGTTTTATTTGCACAATTGTCACTTTTTCCTCATGTAATGTAACGCTTGCTTTTGTATTATGCTCACTTGTAACCTTCTCCTCATGTAATGTTACTGTTCCTATTGTGAAGCGCTCTGACACCTTCGGGAAAAGCCCCGCGCTATATAAAAAAAACTGCCCCCCCCCCAGGGGGGCAGAGCACCAAAAACATATGGCCCCCAAAAGGAGAGCGACCCTTGCCCAAGGGGCCGCTCCCCAAAACAGTATTTTCATTTAAAAAAAATCAAAAAAAAATCCCTGGTGTCTAGTGGGCATTCCTGCTGCACGATCGCATGATCGTGCAGCAGGAATGCACAAAAGAGGCATCGGGGTAAAGGAAAACCCTTTCCTTTCCCTCGATGCCTCTTTTGTTTGAAACCCCCCCTCCCCGGAGCCAAAACTAACCTTATTCCCTGACGCGCTGGAAGCAAATGGCTTCCAGCGCGTCGGGGAACAAAGGAAAACCCCCAATGACGTCAGTGCGCCTCGCGCGCTGACGTCATTGGGGGGGGCGGGGGGAGGCAGGGAAAGCCCTTCCCCTGCCTTCCCCCCAAAACAAACAACGATCGGATTCCCACGGGGGGAGCGCCAGCGCTTCCCCCGTGGGTGGTCTTATGACGAGCTGGACTCGTCATGAGCACACGACCACTGTCTGCCATGACGAGTCCAGCTCGCCATAAGCATCGAAGGGGTTAAAAAAAATGTCCAGGCATAGTGGATTTTCTCTTTCAAACTTGGCTTTCCCAAAAGGACCTAGGACCTCCTTTTATGCTGGCTGGGGCACATAATGTGTTGAAGTCTGACATTAGCAACTTTGCCACAGAGAACGTAGATGGATAGAAGCTTCCGTACCCATTTCAGGGTTCTATTTCAAAAACTATAGATTTTCGTTCTAATTTTTGTGGTGAAACTGCTCTCAAATTAAATAGTCATAAACACACTTATAGGGCCCGATTCCGATCTCGCTCGGAAGGCCTCCGAATCGGATTTGGCTTTACCAGATCCGATTCGGAGGCCTTGTTCATGACCGAATTGTACACAGGTCCGAACGACCAAGTACGATGCAAAGATCGCGTACGCACCGACTGATTCGTTTCCGGACCCGAACCGCTCCGTACGTCTCGTTTGTAGACGACTCGTGCCGTGCATTGAAGCCGATTTCCGAGCGAGTACGATGCACGATTCGGACAGCCGCTTCGCGTCGGTCTCAGCGAGACGAAACGGCTGTCGGAAGCATTCTTCGGAGGGCCGTACCAGGCTCCCCTTCACCTGGGGCCCTCTGAATCTATCACGGGGGTGCCCATGGGGCCCCCCGATCCAAGCATGCACAGTGTGGCGGGCACCATGGGGTGCCCGCCGCAGGGTGTACGCTTTTCCACACCCACCCCTTTTCTGCTATGGTAGCCTGTGTATGCGTCTGTACACAGGCTCCCATAGAGTTCAATGGGAGTTCGAGCGAACCGAGTCCATCAGCATACGGCTGCATCATACTCGCTCGTTTGGACACCCGGGGCACATCTCGCTCGGAAAGCCCTCCGGATCCGAGTCGTACGGAGGGCTTTCCGAGCGAGATCGGAATTGGGCCAATAGTGTTAAAAACAGTAGCGCAACTATGCCCTCAGTGGTCCAGTAGGAAGAAAGATAAACCTCTTACCCAAAGATTGCACTCTGAAGGCAAGGTCTGGGGATGTGAACCATTTTTGCAGGCAGAGCTATAACAAGACCTGCCACATCACAGCAGCAACAACAAAAACACTGCCATGGTGCCCCAGTGTTCCAGGATCCTCCAGTGGTTCGCTATCTGCCTTTAATCATAGGTAGCTTTCAGACGTTCAAGACCTGTAAGGTTGAGAAGTGATAAAATCAGGTTGCTCCATTGAATTACTGATGCTGGCCACCGAACCATGCTTGGTGTCAACCCCAACGCTAGACTGGATATATCATTACAGAAGGGAATCATGTTTTTCGTCTTTGCCAATCAGCAGACTTTGAGAGTGGGCTGTCCAACATGTTGTTCTTCAACAGTTATTACTTCCTTGAATCTGCCCCTAAGACATGCCGGTTCCTTACAATCTTCAGAATATGTCTCACATTTCCTGTAGTGAAGGACAGTGGGAGGTTCATGGAGTCAGCACAGGATTTAATTGGTTCATGTTTGTAGCTCTTCACCACTGTCTCTGATCTTTTCCAAGGGTTTTCATAAAGATGTCAACTCGCATTATGGGTCTTTCATAAGAAGAAGTGGTGCTGACTTTTCGCATATGGAAAATTGGTTGATCAGTGCCTTTTTCGAAGGAAAGTGTGGGTTTGAAACGCGTAGACCGGGATCAATAGGGGATCATAGTTCAACCAGTATCAATATGGACGTATAAATTCATTTGTCTAAAGAAACTATTGGAAGCCCATATTAGATACCTCTGGACCCTGTATACGATCCAGTACTATGAGCACTTTCTGTGAATGTAATGCTCTGGTCTTGTAAAATCTTGGATTGGTGAAGATGCAATTTTAGCCTAGTTCATGTATAAATTTTGCGTTATCACAACGTATATTTGATTTATCTTTCCATATTTCACACGTTTTTCAAATATTTCTCACTGTATATCCATCGAGTTGAATGTAGATTGTCCTTTCTTTTATCACATCAAATGTGAAAGTTTAAAAAACTTTTGTGTTCAATCATTGCTAAAACAAATTTGAGGTCATAATTATTGAGTGAAATGTACCTCATGCATAAGTAAAGATGTGTTTAAATCTCACAACCACCTGATTTTGTTTTGTGTATACAATTTTCAAGGCAAATGCGAGAAGACCCTCAGAGGTTCAGCAAGCTGTCGACTCCCAATCAATAGTGATACATTTCACCACATTGGAATGCAGAACTTCCTGTCCATCAGACCAAGATTCTGAATATATTTAGGATTCTGATCTTCACAGCAGAAAGAAACACTACAAGATTAGATCGGGATGCTGTGTTTGATGGCAGCCAAACCAGTGGTAGTTCCTTGTCTTCAACATCACCTACTGGTATTAATCATCTCTCGGTTCAGTGAAGTCCAGCTAAGAGGCATTAGGAAGCAGTTGCTCTTCACTAGGTTACTGGAGAGCAGTCAACATCCAAAGGCTCCATAACTATGACTGAAATCACATAGTGCAAAAATAGTTCTCTATACTGTGAGGGAGTCCCAAAAGTGTTCACTTGGCCTCACTGCAACAGTTCAGGCAGGGAAGTAAACATTTTTCCTGTGTCACCTGCCACCTACCGGGGGTTAATAAAATCATTGCATTATTACAAATGCGTTATGGTATCATGTCTATCATTACTGCACCTCTTGCAGTATGTATACTATTCCCCTTTGTAATGCAATGCCTCAACACTTAAAAGTTGTACCACCCACGTCATTTTATAGCCTCAATTTTATCACTCTAATTAGGTGCATTTCTCTTTTCTACCTGGGGCTATGATTAATTTATAAACCGATCAATGATAGCATTAAATCAGTCACAAAGTAATTTCCCTTTTTAGTCACATAGACAATGACATCCGTTTCAAATCATTTGTCGCTGTTGAACAGCAAACTGCTTCATTATATACTACAGATGCATTTTCTCTTTCAAAAGCCCGGCCTTAGAGACTGCAATGGGAGATCTCCCCCAGTCACAATGAATATTTTATGATTACTGTAGAATGATGGAACCTTATTAAGAAAATGATAGTGGAACCTAGTGTTAACCCAGATGGTCCTTGGGAGGTCTGGACTTCTGTTCCCACAATGCACCTGGCCAAATTATTAAAAAGCCAACTGGACTCACTCCAGGAGGGGGACTCTTGCTGGAGATGATGCAGGTGAGTTCTGTTAACCTGTAGCTTGTGGTGAGAGTCCCCCCTTACTCTTTCTGGAAGCAAGCAAAGTACCCAGTGCTGTAGTACCAGAGTGTGCAGCAGGCGCAGTCATTCAGAGTGCAGGTGCTTGGGTGCAGATTCCAGAAGGACAGTCCTTCTTCTACTTGTAGTTTCAGGCAGCAGAACTGAGAATCTATGCACCTCACACATATTTATTCTCATCTTCTGGGCATCAAGAGGGGGGCACCCCTAAGCAATGGGATGCAGCGTGCCACCCAGGAACATGGCCACTTCCTCCAAAGTGTGGCATCTTTTTGTCACAGAAAGAACTATTCATCCAAAGTCCATGATGACTGAAATGTCAGAAGAGTAGTAAGAGCTAACTAAACCAACTCTTAGTGTGGCACATTTCCATAGCTCTCCTCCCCTAACATCTGCAAATGTCTTCATTAAGCCTGCTATCTGGCTGGGGCAAAGGGGACGGGGGTAGGTAGGCCTGGCATTCCCTGCCTGTCCTGTCCTCCTTTGAAGCCTCATGCTTTATGACCCCTACCCCCTGCTTTGGCATTCTTGTGCAGCTGTAGAGCTCTCTCCAGCAGATAGCCACTCCGCTGGATACTCACTTAATCAAGGCAGCCTGCTAATCCTGTTAGCCCTGACCAATCAGGGAAGACTGCCGGAAGGCTGGATTTTTGCTTACAGACAAGAAAGTCTTATAACTTCTTTTCTGTACAAGTTATGATAAATTCAACATGGGCAATCTGTTGGATTCATCAATAATATTCGTCTAAGTTTTGACTGAAATTGTATTCCCTTCCTACCAATAATTATGCATGCATAAAATATTGCAGTGTTAGCCTATGAGCTTAGTATCTACAATGGGGAAAAATAACATGGGCAGATTTCCCTCACCAGGGTTTATAAAACATCTTTTATAAGGTCCCTGCTTATAGTTACATGGCCCCCACCCCTGGGACACCTAGGGGAAACCTTGGGGGTGCTTAATATGTAAAAATAAAGAAGATTAATACTCCAGAGTGCTCACAGCACCAGAGTCAAGTTCGCAGTGAATTTACTACATTGGGGAAAAATACTATGGGCAGTCTTCCCTCACCAGGGTTTATAAAACCTCTTTTATAAGGACACTGCTTCTAGTTACATGATCCCCCACCTCTAGGACACCTAGGGGAGACCTTGGGGGTACCTATTATGTAAACATAGTGTAGGTCATCACTTTACAGAGCCCATAGCAACAAAGTCGACTTTGCCATGAATTTACTTTTAAAAGCAGCCATGCAAGGCAAAGCTGTTTTTAAAATTACAGCAAGCCTCTCAGCAGTGTACACATAAAAGTGCATAAAATCTGCTGGGTTTTTAAAACTCCATGCACTATTATATACTGGGGTCTTATAGGTAGATTAAACCCCCTTGTCCTATTATCTACCAGGGACTTACAGGGTCTGTCAGTGTACCCTAATACCTAGTGTACCCTATACATGTGTGTGTTTAAACATAGCACTGGCCCTGGGCCTGGTTAGCAGAGCCAGTGCACAGTCAGAGATAGTTACTATCAGTACCAGTGAGCACAAAATGGGGGTGAACAGGCTAAAAAGGACAGCTTTCTAACACCACTCTTCCTTTCTTTATGGACATTTTATATGACTTCATCTACTCAAAAATTGGTGTCAGACCCTTGATCTGCTGAGGGAGAATTTTGAGCTCCTAGCTCACAAGTCTTACAGCGCAGCCATGATTGATCTTTTGGAAGACTCAGGAACCCTTTCCTTGTTTTAGCTGCATTATGTGAGAGCAGCACTGACTACCTTAGCTATGCAATGACATTGGTTGGATTGTTTTGATTTAACCAGCAACAGGATCCCTGTCTTGAAGGACCACACCTGGTTGGTGCATTCCCACAAGCACAAACTGTTGCCGAACCAGTATCTTTTATTGAAAAGTAATTGAGCGATCAAACCTTTTGTCCACTGGCTCGATCATGAGTGTTGTGGGCTAAAATCGACCTTCTTTTGTTACATTTTACACATCACTAGTAATATGAGATCATGGGATGAAAGGTATACAAATTCGGGTGTATGTGATTTCTGCAAGAACAAGGATGGAACTGCCATTTTTTTTTTTTTTACTTTGTTCTGCCTACTTCAATTTAGCAGGAGATGGCAAGCACCAATATTTAGGTCCACAGAGATAATGGGTCACAAAAAGGCTTTACAATACTTGAGATCAGCACCAACCCCTCATATTTCATAAGCAGCCTGCCAGCATTTTAAGTGTTCTTTGAGATTATGCAAAGTAATGACGTTCTACAAAGGTCTCCCGGCACTAGATCAGTCTCATGTGAGCAACTATATATGCATACAGAAGAACACTGTTTTACTAAAGTACTTTGATTAGCATGCTTTTATGATGCACATCTATTTTTTGCAGCAAATTTATGAGACAATTATTGACTGGAAGATAAAGGTATTTGATTTATTCAAGATCCCTAAATTAGAATTTATACCAGACGTGCAACAATCTAATATTGATTGATTCTAACATGCAATGAATTATAACTTTGTTTTTTTGCACTTGATCTGTACATTTTGTCATTGACATTGAACTGTTTATTTGATATATATTTTATTTTTATAAATAGAAATAAAATATGTTTAATCATGATGAAAGTTATATGAGTGGTGAGCTCCCTTTGTTACAAAAGAGAAAACTATCAAAGTCAAAAAGAACTTTATTCGATTTTAGTCATATAAAATCACAAAAGCGAACAAGTAAATACATTGAATACAATTATCTTAAAAAGAATACAAATGTACACAATTTCAATAATTCAATTAATTTACCATCATTTCATAAAAATTGTCTAAACTACATATGTACACAATTTCACTAATTCATTATTTACAGCTAGGATTAGTCAAAACATGTTATTACGATAATACAGTAAATGAGACAGTCCTACAAAATTTAAAAACATTCTGTTTCTAGTATTGGGCAGCATTAGGCATTGCTCCTTTTCCTTACTCTCAGTATACTTTTCAAAAAACCCGCCATGACTCCAATACAGTAATCATTATCTAATTGTTGTAAATGTAGGAAGGCCGGTCGACATTGTCTCCATCCCCCTGATCTTAACAAGGGCAGGATCCATCTGGATCTTTCCTTGACATACAATTTACAAAATAAAATCACATGAATTGTTGTTTGTGGGGAGAGACCGTCACAAGGACAAGGACATAGTTCTCTGGACCAGTTGTTCATCTCAGGATAACTAATCAATCGATGAAAGGTCCCAAACCTAAAGCGCTTTAAAACATACCTGTCATACCCCCTTGGACAGCGTAGGAGATACAGTTGAATATCATATGTAATTACAGTCAATTGGTGTTGGACGACCGCCGTTTTATTCATCTCCATTACCAGCCTGTTTGCCTCCAGGTGGGCCATGCAGATTGCTTTAAACTCCTTCCGGTTGATAATATTCAATGACTCTGGAGAAGTATAAAACTCTGGATGCCCCAAGTCGTACATAACATTTTTTATGTACTTTAACCAGGTAATCTTTGTGGCATAATCCAGCTTCATAGAGTCCCTTATTATTTCTTGGTTTAGGCTTGTACTATTGGTGGTCCAAATTCTGTGCCAAAGAAGCACTGGTTGTACCTGAATGACGTCTGAGATATATGATATCCCTAGCTCACTATGACAATTAAAAACAGGGGAGCTAGCAGGTACAGCCAATATAAATCTAAGAAAAGCATTTTCAACGTATTGAATAGGGGAGGGATCATGAAAACCCCAAACTCCCGCCCCAAAAATAGCAACACTCACACACTTTGCTTGATAGATTTTTAAAAGAATTTGCGGGGGCCTTCTACCCATTTTCTTTGAAAAGTTTATAAGGGCCGCAGTTGACTTTATAAAAAGAAGGCTCCTACTCTTAACTGTCTGGCCCCAGGTACCAGTGCGGTTGAGCAGGACTCCCAGATATGTAAACATGTTAGCGGATTCTATCCTGTTTCCCCCAACTTGGAGGCTCCTGCATTTTTGTCTCCCACGCCCACAGGTCATTACAAAAGTTTTCTTTGCATTTAATTTTAACCTTATATTCTCCATAAAGCCAATATAGGATGCAAGAGCTTTCTACAATCCTATCCGAGTGCGTGCCATCAGCACAGCATCGTCTGCATAGAGGAGGGAGACTATCGGGCGTTTATTAACATACGTGGATCCCTCGTCTTGGCCACCAACTCCTGTTCCAGTGCGTTGGTGTAAAGAGTGAACAGGAATGGGGCCAAGACACATCCTTGTCTCACCCCCCTCTCCACGTTAAACAATGCAGTGCACTCCCCTTTGGTTCCATAACGGACCTTGGCCGTTGCCCCCGTATACAATTGACGTAAGAAGTGAACCAGAACCGGGTCGACCTTTAAAACAGCCAGGATGTTCCACAATTTACTGTGGATAACACAGTCAAAAGCGACTGTGAGGTCGACAAATGCCAAATAAAAAGTTCCTGCTTTAGCCTGGGTATATTTTCCTATTAAAATACTAAGATTTAAAACTTGCTCATTTACACCTAGGCCCACTCTAAAACCGTATTGTACATCACTTAAAATATTATTTTCTTCAGCCCATGTTTGCAGCCTATCTAAGACAATCCTTCCTGCTACCTTCATCAGGGAATCTAATAAAGATATCGGTCGGTAGCATGCGGGATTGTCACGTTCCCCTTTTTTAAAAATTGGTACGATGATCGATTCTGACCAGGTACTAATGAAGCCTTTCACGCAACATGCTTGGAGAACCCGTGTTATTAGTGGTGTCCATAGAGATGGAATTGATTTGAACAGATCGATTGGCACCCCGTCTGGTCCTGGTGCTTTACCACTCTTGCTTGCATTTATTGCCCCAATGACACCTTTATGAGTAATCTGGAAGTCGATAGGGAAGGAAACAAAGGGCCCATCCTCCTGCTGCCTTGCGCTCTCTATTACACTTTCTGTCCCCCCCTGCGAATTGTACACACTTGAGAAGAAATCCACCCAGGCTTTCTCCTCAATTGCCACTTCTATTGCCGGGGCGTTAGTCTTAGTAAAAAACGCTGCGTTCACCGCCTGCCAAAAAGAAGAGCTGTCTTTACTTATGGAGGCTTCTTGTAGAGTAACCCAAGCTTTTTCTTTAAGTTCCTTCTGTTGAGAACTTCTGGCTTGATTATAGAGTTTCCTACATTCTCTAATCTCCCCCAAATCTCTTTCTGTCTTATTTAGGGCCTCTTTGAGCTTTTTATATGCTTTAGTACAAATCAAATCAAACCACCCCTTCCTACTATTATGCTTGTCCTTAGTTTCGGCTCTAAGCAAGTTTTGGATGGTTAAAATAATTTGAGAAAATGCTAGCAGTATATTTTCGTGGGAGGTAGATTCCTCCAGGCACATTAAAATAGAATCATAGGCCTTGGTTATTATTTGTTTATTAAACTCAGATGGATCGTGGTTAGGCCAACGCAGCGTATATCCATTCAGTCTGCCCATTTGTACATTTTGGGTCCAGGCTACTTGATTATTGTATTGCCTCTCTAAAGCAATTGGGAATGTGATATCAATACTTAAGGGCAGATGATCACTCGTTACGTTTTTATGAATTTTATAACTTGTGATATAATTTGCGTAGCGATTTGGGGCAGTTATAAAATCTATTGTGGATTCTAATCCCCTTCCTATAAATGTGTGCCCAAAATACACTTTAGGGGAGCATAAACAATTCGCAAAACCAAGATCATGTGTACATAGAAGCTCATTAAACATCTCCCCCCTATCTGAGTGGGCAAAATGCATCAGGGGTTCGTCCTCCTGTATTGTTAGGCCACACTTTCCAAGCCCCGCTAACGGGCATAACCCAGTATTGAAATCACCTCCCCATCAGGTAATCATTTCAGTATCACTGGTTACCTTTAGTTTACTGAGGTCTTCGCTAAGCATCTTCATTATGGCCCCCAACCGTTCTTTTTCAACATTATTATAAAAATTAATCACTATAGGGTGTGTTTACTATCTATGCATATCGATACTATTTGGTAGTAAATTTCAGAGAAAACTATCATAAGTAACGGCTTGGATGGTTATTACTGAGAATAATGCACAAAACACCCCTGCAGATTCATTTATGCATGGCCAATAAAACCTCATTTGGAAAAGGATAAAGAAATACAAAGACACTATTGCAGAAATGTACACCAGCATTTCCAAATTTGAGACCTCCAAGTCTCCATACTAAAATCTGAGCTCTTCAAAAATGCATTCTAAGCCTTATTGAATGAGTATTAGCCTCTTTACAGGAGAAGGGGGGTTGCACAACGGGTTTCACCTATTTAGTATGCTCAGATTCTTTCCTTTTTGATCACCCGGTTTTGAACTTTTTACTGTATTTGAGTCTCACTACTTGTGTCTCATCCATGGTGATCACATTGTAAATGGGTTGTACATGTTTACTGCCAGTGTCCGCCTTTTAAGATGAAGCTACTGTGATACAGCAAGGATCAGGGGGACTTGGCTCATTACAAGTAAATATGTGTGCGGGCTGTGAGTGGAGACTACCATTTTGTTCAGCCCGGTAACAGTGCACAGAGAGCCTGGCACAGAGGGAACTCTACAGGGTTAGATATTGACCTGGGGTAGACCTTATAATAGGTCTCATAGGTGCTTATAGGTAAAGTCAGTTTGATTTGCTGTTTTATCTGCAGTGACACTTGGGGAAATCTGTGCTAGAGTGCAGTTTTGCTTCCCCTTGGCCTACAAAGTCCACCAAGATATCAATTGGGATGAAACGTGCATCAAGTTTGCTTATACAAGCTTCAAGCAGATATATATATACATCTTACGGGTTATTGAGAATTCTCGTATTTCTCTGGCTCAGCCCAGGATCAGAGCCCAGGCCTTTTGGCACCCTGTATGGCCAAGTAAATTACTCATCTCATCAGAGGGAACAAAGGCCTCCTCACAAAAAAGGAATAATTAAAAGTGCTTCCCTCAGCTCCTGAGAAGGAAGGGGTGGGGAAGAAAATATGCTTAGTTGTCACACTGTACCAGGACTGGGACAGCCCATGCCCACTGAACAAAAGAGGACACCCAGACAACTGGAGCCAACACAAGAGGAGGCTCCTCCTTGAAGTTTTGGTGGGAAAGACCCTGGCAGTGTTGTCAGCGAAGGGTGGAGCTGAGGCTCCCAGAAGACATGTGACCAGTGACTTCTGAACAGCGCCATCTTGCATTGTTCCACTATGCTGTGGAGAAGGGTTGGGTCAGGGAAAAAGAGGTGATGTGACACCCTGGGATTGGCCAGGGGTACCTGGCTTCTAGAACTTTCCACCCCCATTTAAAAACTCTTTCACAAGGAAGAGAATGCATTTTGCTGTTGGACTCTGGACACTAGGATTGCGATGAGTGCAGCAGCCATGGAAAACAGGAAGGACAAGCCCCCTTATGCCCTAAAGGACTAAGGACTCTGCCCCCACTTGAGTGGATTACTCCAAATGCCAGTGAGTCTGGCACCTTTACAACACTTGAGGACCAGTTGGGGGAAGATCTAGACTTATGCACCCCAAAAGGAGGAGAGGCGCACCAAAGAACAAGAAAAGGAGAGAAGCTGGCACAGGGAGCCTGTGAAAGAGCTACCTGAAAATAAAACCACGTTTGGGACCAGGAGGCCTGCTGGAACTTCTCCTGGCGGCTAGAACCTGCTACTAAGAGTAAAATGAAGCCAGGATCATCCTTATCGGCCTTTCAAAGGTTGGTGACCTTTGACCACCTACGAGAAAATGGAGTGAGTGGGGCTCCGCCTCACATTTTAAAATTGCCCACGAGTTGAGCCAGTGCCCAGAAGTTGGCGAGATTTATTCATTTATTTTTTCAAGTAGGTGTAGTGCGTGGGTCCTCTACCCAGACTCTTTACTTGCCAAGGGAATCCATCCTGGGGCCACATAAACAGTAGAGGGTGCCCAGGATTCCATCTCTATGATCCCCGCTGTAAAGAAAGGAAGGGGCAGCGCCATCGCGCCCCACCCCCAGTATTGTGGGTTTGCCCCTACTGCCGGTGCCCATGTATAAGGGAAGCGGGGCAGGACCAGAAAAGAAACACTCTGCTCACACAGAGCTGACAAGGACAACACAGTGAGATGGCTGGGGTAGCCATGAGTGTACTTCCTGGGCTACCCCCCACAAGGAGGAAGGCTCAAGAGGGGGTCCCAGGTGAGACCAGGCACCCCCTTTAAATAAAAAAGAAAACTACAAAGATACCAAGACCCCAGGCTCCTGAACACAGCAGGAGACCCAACAGTAAAATATTCACTGCTTTCCAGCTGGGAGCCCCCCATAATGCCTAAAGAGAGGCTTATTTGCATATATTTCCCTACATGTACTAGCCCCAAGATGGCAGGGGCCCCATAAGCGTTAAAAAGAAAGTGTGTTGGAGGCTGCAGGAGTGCAGCAGTCCCCCCCCCCCCAAGAAGGAATGAGTCAGTGATCCTATGTTTGCGGGGTCAAGGAAAGCATGGTCCCCAGGATTTTCACTCTTGATTTTAGAGCATTCTCAAAGCTGGTGCTTTTGTTCTTGTGCTGGGAGTGCAGTGCTCTCTAAATGCTGTTTCTAGGCTACATTTTATGTGACTTGAAGGCATATCAAAAAGACACGGGCACATGCTATGTTCATTTTAAAATTCTTTATTGGTATAATAATGCTGACAGTCACTGTTTTTTTTTAATCAGTTTTGCAATGATTTGTTGACATTAAAATTTGTATTTACACATGTTCATTAATTACAGTGAAATGATGGTGGTTCCAATAGGATTGTCGTATATGTGGTGCTGACCCTTGATAAAGTCAATTAGGGGGTACTGTGATTTTAGGGGTCATGACCCTTTGGGGTCAAATGTGATTTCATAGTGCCTCTAAGGTATTTCTATCTGTCTTATGTATATATGTGTAAGTTAATGCACAGTATTTAATAGTGTGTGTGTGTGTGTATGTGTGTAATAAATGCACTTTTCCTTTTCTAAAGAAAAAGCACTGACTGAGCAACCATTTATTGAGTGTTATTATTTTGCACCAGCGAATGGTGATTACTAGCCCACGAAACCTCCCCTGAGTAGGCATGAACTGCTCTGCTTCGCTACCCTGAGAGAGTGAAGTGCTACAATGGGGTGCTTGGTTCCCAGTAAGGGGGAATTGTGGACCAATTACTTGCACAGGGCTCACATCCTACCAAACTAGTAACCCAAGTTCTTACAAGGGGCTTGAGCCACAAGGCAATGTTGTGATTTCAAAGCATGTGATTCGTAAAATCACAGGGCTTGTGACTGCTAATGACTATATGGTATATACTAAACCTATTTTGTGAGTTGGGGAAGGTTTAGAAACCCATAGCGAATTGCCATTTGGAAGAGCAGCGTTTAGGGAGTCCCTTCAAAATAGTAATTCGATAAGGGATGTATCAGTGTTTTGAGAGCAAAATTCAGGTGCAAATCATTTAAATTTTACTGACACCTCAAAGCAGGTGTTAACTCATTTGCAAAGGGGTAGTGGTCCTTATGTGACTCCTTTCTCTTTGTGAATGTTATAAATGTTTATTGTGGAGTAGGCAGTGGTCTATGAAATTCATACTTTGGGCTGCCCTGCTGAGAAAGATAATTGTTCTGCTGCACCGCTGTTAGATCAAACCCCATGAAACAACAGCAATAGTCCATACAATAGTCCATCCAGGAAAGATTAGAATTCTCCTGGCTGAAAAGGGGCAGGGTGGAGGAGGAGTTGAGTCGATTACGATGGCCACTCTCTGCTAGAGCTCCACTCCTACGCCTGCTCGCTATCTCTGCTCGACCGGCTTAAACAGCCATATATGGGATTAGACAATGAACAGGGGTATAGCTGCAGCACTCCTGTCATCAGCATGGTGACACAGGACTCCAAGGCCTACTAATATGGGCTGAGGCATGGCTCACCACGAGCAGTGTGGCAGAGGCCAGCACTCTATTTGCTCCATCAGTGACTTGGTAAACATAGAAGTACACACCCTGCTGTTGTAGGGTGGGGCTGCTGGGAACTGCCTGGAAGCTGGATCAGTTATGTTAAGAAAAAGAATCTCTTACACTACTTCACAAGAAGCAGGCAGAAATAGCACTTCCACAGGAGACCCACCTCGTTGCAAAGGATTCCTCAAAACTTAAACAGGAGTGTGTGGGAAAGGCCTGCACCCGGGGGAACACCGCCCTCCAGAAGTAGCTCTAAAAAATGCAGGGTAGCTAGCCTCATTGGTGCCGAAAAAGCAATTGATCACTTGAAATTGGAGCACCTCTTCCAGGTTCTTACCACATATAAGGCTGTAGTATGATTACTCAAAAGGTCCGACTCTTATACAAAACACCCATGGTAGATGTCACATGCGGATCGTATATATTTTTCCACCTTTCCAGATAGGCCGATTCTCCCGACAGATGCCCCTTGTTGCCCCTCCTGTTTCTCCTGGCTTTGGAGCCCCTAGCAGCAGCCAAAATCCTATTATGAGATTTGCAGGGCATACCTACAGAGATCAGAGAGGTGAAGGCCCTTATTTACACAGACAACGTCCTACTCCTACTGTCCAACTCTAAGTACTCCATAGCTGTGGTGATATCAATGATCTCAGACTTCTCCGGGCTTTCCAAGTTCAAACTTAACTGGTGAAATGTGAGACTCTTCCAATGTGTAACACCACCATAGGGGGGTATAACATGAGATGGCCTGAGATACCTAGGAATCAAAATTAACAAGGGCCTCACGAGATAACCTGATCTACCAAATGACATCTACAAAACAAGTGGTCGGAACTGAGTCTCTCCCTCCGAAGCAGGCCTCTTCTGAACCCCCCATCTCCCACATATGCACACTTTACGCACTAATGACCATCCCCCAAACCCCACAAAATATACAGATGAGAGGCCTGTCATACTAGTATGGCACAGCTACTATCGTTATTTTTCTTAGACTGTTCAGTTGTCCAGCGTGCTCATGCCTGTCACCCCGTTGGGTTCCCTCACTCTTTGACACCAATCTACCCTCCCCCAATCCCCTTCCTCTTTTCCTATCTTCCCTATCTCCCCTCTTTTCCCTCCACCCTCGTTCAATGTTTAAGCAAGCAGATCGTTTGCTTGACACCTGACCTCAGCCACCTGGCAGTGCTGTATTCCGGGTTGGGAGTTTGGCTGAGAAACTGAGCTCATTTTGTTCTCTGATTCTAGGGCCGTCACCCTGCATTGGTGGTTTGACGTACTGCCTGAAGGTACCCCTTTTGTTGCCACAAGGAAAGGGTCATCTTAACTGTAATTGTTCACTTGTATTTCAAGTGTGCACTTTCTAAAATGAATAAAAAAATGTTGCAAAAAAAAAAAGAAGGGGCAGGGTTATACATCTCCCAGTCAAGCTACTGCAGGATGTTTCCACCTGGCACAAAGGAAAGATAGGCTGACATTTGGCTCTAGCAACCACAGAGGTTTTTTTTAGATGTCTTGGAGCTATTGGAAACTCAGACAACGCACAATTGTCAGGCAATTAACAAGTCACCATTACTCCTTCTTGTACTTCGAAAAGTAAGTCTACTAGAAGGGAAGTGAGTACACTGGGAAGTGAATTATGTTGTATTCTAAAACATTAGTGCACTAACCTAATGAGATAATTACCATGCTCTAGTACGCCAGAAGCTCCAAGACATCAATTCGTGTTTCCTTGTCAGTAGCACGTACGTCTTTCCAGTCCTCTCCTAATCCTAGAAGTTCTGATACTGCAGCACACTCCACTGTGTGCGCTCGCGAGTGCCCAGAAGAGCAGAATAATTTTAGCCACTGGGCACCTCAAAAATTAAAGGAGAAACTAAAAGGTATTGTTTACCATTTTCGGCAAGATCAAAGTAAAAACAATTGGGGCACAGGAGCATAAGGCGGTGAGTCTGTTGAAAAATGTGAACATCCATGGTGTGCACCGTACCTATTATTCTTGTGTGATAACTTTTTGGTGATAATTCAGAGAGAGCGCTATGACACCCTCCCTTTCACCCCCTTCTCTGTCATTCCTGTTGGCGGTGCTCCAGAGGGGCAATTGACCAGAGGAGGATATAAAGTATTAAAAGTGCAAGGGCAATGCCAACAAACTATTGTATAATGCCCCTGTAATTGGTTCCATATGAAACTGCACAATTGATTTTGTGTGAAAGTAATTGATTCCTCCCCTAGTCTTTGAAATGTTCATTTATTTGGGTCCTAGGGGAGCACCATGAAATGTCCATTATAATAGTTTAGTTCACACATCAAAACACTATAATGTACCTTTAAAAAAACCACAGAATGATGCATTTAAGTTTTAGCATTAAACCTTCTGCTCTAACTTCGTCAAGACAAACTTAGCCTTAAATGCTTTAGAATCTTGTCCTGTGTGCCCCACCTTTAGGCTAATTGAAAGGGCCCATTGAAACGCATGCTGGAATCATGTATCGATTTGATTGTATCTGCCATTGCGAGGCATCATGTTAAACGTGTGTTCCACATCAGCAAAGAAATGTCAGAGCACGGAGCTGCGCCAAATTTGGCAGCGCTGCGATCCGACATTTCCAAAACGAGGGGATGCGCCGCATTTACACCAATAAGGCACACCCCTGTGTTTTCCCTTGCGCTGGAGCTAAAATTAGCTGCCGAGCCCCAACGCAGGTACCCTTTCCCCATAGTGCAAGGTTGCCTGCATTGCATGGAATGGTTGTTTATGTGCAGGCAGAGGCGGCTCCTCTGCTAAGTTGGAGAAGTGTCGCCCCACAGCTCTCAGAGCAGTGGAAAAAGGAAAAATAAAATGATAATAACGTTATTATAATTTTATTTTTTGTACTGGCTGTGGGGCTATGTTGAGGCGAGGTGGGCTGGGGACACAGGAGGAGGAGTGGTTTGTGCACCTTAGGTGCGCATGACAGTTTGGCCGAATGACTGACAAAATATTGAAGGTCAGAATATCGACCTACAGAAATATCGACGCAAAAACATCGAAGTCAAGAATATCGACATCCTATCTACATTATGGTAAGTACAAAAATATCGGAAAAAAAATATCGAAAAAAAATATCGTTTTTATTTAAGTTACAAAAATAATGTAAAATAAAGTAAATAATACATATAATTAAAATAAACATACTCAAAAATATTTTAAAATGTTTAAAAATCATAAGTAATATATATGTAATGTAAAAATAAATTAAACATATACATATAATATATAATATATATACTTACTAATAATGCTTAATAATTATTTTAATAACTTATAATTTTCAAAAAAATATCATATAAATTATAAATACATCTATACACATAAAACAATAATATAAAATAAAAAATATATATATAACAAATTAAAAAAATAAAAATTATTTTTAATCTTTTAAAAATTAATTATATACTACATTAACTAAAATAATACAAAAAATATTAGATAGCGGAGGTAATAAAATTACAATTCCAACTCCAAACAGTGCAACAGTAGGGAAAATGTTGGATAGAGTAGGGGTAAAAATTACTATTCCCACCCCAGTGAGTTCAACAGTAGGGAAAGTGTTGGATAGCGTAGGGGTAAAAATTACTATTCCCACTCCAGTGAGTGCAACAGTAGGGAAAGTGTTGGATAGCGTAGGGGTTAAAATTACTATTCCCACTCCAGGGAGTGCAACAGTAGGGAAAGTGTTGGATAGCGTACGGGTAAAAATTACTATTCCCACTTTCCCACTCCAGTGAGTGCAACAGTAGGGAAAGTGTTGGATAGCGTAGGGGTTAAAATTACTATTCCCACTCCAGTGAGTGCAACAGTAGGGAAACTGTTGGATAGCGTAGGGGTTAAAATTACTATTCCCACTCCAGTGAGTGCAACAGTAGGGAAAGTGTTGGATAGCGTAGGGGTAAAAATTACTATTCCCACTCCACTGAGTGCAACAGTAGGGAAAGTGTTGGATAGCGTAGGGGTTAAAATTACTATTCCCACTCCAGTGAGTGCAACAGTAGGGAAAGTGTTGGATAGCGTAGGGGTTAAAATTAGTATTCCCACTCCAGTGAGTGCAACAGTAGGGAAAGTGTTGGATAGCGTAGGGGTTAAATTAACATACTT